>CM037020.1:16178547-16282040 GCA_020875875.1 Dioscorea alata | reverse complement strand
TTTTTTTTACAAAAACTCTAATGTAATAAATATCTAGCACTTTTAGGATTTTATTTTTATTGATTTATTATTATATGATTATGATTAGATTATGATTATGATTATGATTATGATTATTCTTATTATTATTATTATTATTATTATTATATTATTATTTTACATTAATATAATAAAAATATATCTAAATATAAAAAACTGTGAAATGACATTTTATAATAAAAAATATATTGTTTCATTAAAAATGGATTTCTTGCGGAGGAAGCTAACTAAGCACTGTCGAGTAACCACTCCCGTGCTTTCAGGCTTTCATCACATCCTCCTCGTTTTGTCGCCTCTTCGAGTTTTGCCTCCTCTTCGAGTTTGCCTCTTCTCTTCCAATTTGAGCCTCTTCTCTTCGAGTTTTGCCACTTTTGCCGTTTGCTGCCTCTTCGAGTCTGCCGAGAAGCTTGCCGGAGTTTGCCCTTTTGCAGGTACCAGCATGTTCCTGTTGATTCTTTTATGAGATTTTGCAAGCTGTGTATGGTTTATGAATTAATAATCGTTTTTGCACGCTGTTGATTCGTTTAAGAGCTTTTGCAAGTTGTGTATGGTTTACGAATTAATAATTTGTTTTTGCAAGCTGCTGATTCATTTATGGTTGTTGTGGTCTTTGGGAGGTTGTTTTCCAAGCTGTGTATAGTTTTGGAGATTGCTTTGCTTTTGGAGTTGAATTTGTGATGTACCAACTCTGCCTTCTGTGTGCTAATGGCAGTGTTTGTGGAAGGATTTTTTATTTTATTTTTTTAAGGTTTGTTTTTGTAGTTGACTATAACTATAGGGAACAAATAAGTAAGATGTTGTAATTTGCATGCGCTTTACATTGATTTTATTTCAAATTACCTGATTCATGATTGATATTGTTGTGCATCAAATATTGGGGATCTTCTTTGTTGTTGTTCTTAATAATATTTAACTGGGGGTGCTTCTGTAGTCATTCATTGTCATTTTTAGTTTGAAGAGGAGAATTGTTCATTGTATTTGGTTGTGTGACTTGTATACTAGCCATTGTTTCATATGGTAGTTTGTAATTTGTTCTGTATGTTTTTGTTACATACTTCTTAGGTTGAAGTTTTCTAATTCTGTAAGTTCTTATGTATGTGTGTATATGTGTACAGATATTCCCGTGCTTAGTTATTTCCTGCATTTCCCGTTGTTTATTTCGTTTATACCTAGATCATGCCTCCGAAGAAGAGGGTTTCCCATAGGGATAGAGTAGGGATGGGCCAGAGTAGCTTGCAGGCCTCTACTACGACCCCTACATTTGGTGCAGATGGTCATCAGTTGAGATTTAATCGGTTAAGCAAGAAGAAGATCGGCGAGTCCCATCAGATAGACTGGCATGTATTAACTGATGTGGGATTGGAGGATGAGGTCAAGGAACTTTTGCGTGATCGAGCTTGGTGTGAGCTCTTTTACATCATTGACACTACTTATAGATAGCTGACACTAGAGGTTTTGGCGACGTTTGAGTTAGACCGGCATAGGCTGGTTGATTTTGATCGGGCTGATACTATCCAGTTTCAGGCTTTCAACACTATGCACAAGATGAGCCTGACGACATTTTCAATCCATTTGGGTCTTTATGACCGGGCATTCACGCACACCCTGGAGTATAGTGCCCTTCTCACTGAGAGGCCAACAGAGGAGGATGTGGAGCCATGTTGGCGTCGCTTGAGCACATCTGGAGGCTATGATCCTCGCTGCATGAAGGCCACTAGCCTTCGCTCCCCCGCCCTGAGGTACATCCATTATTGACTGAGTCATACCTTGATAGGGCGGGGTGATAGTACCGATGTGGTGAATCAGAGAGATTTCTACTGCCTCCTAAGCATGGTTGACGGGTTCTGAGTGCACCTAGGATATGAGGTCACCCTTGCTATGCAGCATCAGGCGACTGATCCTAGGGTTGGATTCATATTCGCGGGGCCATACATCTCCCAACTCATTCGAGGGATGGGTATTCTAGGGGGGTTCGTGGTATGAAGATCGAGGGCGGCAGTGCCCCGATCACCCTCGACATCCTCAAAGCTATGAGGATGGTCCAGCCCGTACAGACTGCCCGCAGGACTTGTTTCCGTGTCGTTGGTGCTGCTGCTTCCCATCCTGAGCCAGTCTCTCCTTCACCTTCAGCATCCACTCGCTCCCTTGTTCCACCAGCAGCCGGCCTCTCCACCAACCATACTGCTTCGTCTTCGATTTCATCATCTTTTCAGCAGTGGTTAGGTAGGAGTTTGGTTCATATGGCTGCCCATATAGGGGTTAAGTTATCTCCTCCTCCATCTCCTACCCCCGCAGCAGTACATTTGGGGGTCGATACTACTGATGCTATTGATTCAGGTAATCCACGAATGATGCGACGACTTGTATGATTATTTGAATTACATTCCAATAATTATTGATTTTTTATTGTTATGTCACAGGTGAAGAAGAAACACCTGCTGAGCCAGTTGCACAAGGAACATCTCCTTGTGCAGCTAATGTTCCATTAGATGTTGATGGAGGTAATTCATGATTGTTGCAATAATTTGTATGCTTACTCGAATTACATTCCAATAATTATTAATTTCTTATTTAAATATCACAGGTGAAGAAGAAGAAACACCTGCAGAGCCAGTTGCGCAAGGAACATCTCCTTGTGCAGCTGATGTCCCATTAGATGCTGATGCAGGTAATTCATGAATGTTGCAATAATTTGTATGCTTACTCGAATTACATTCCAATAATTATTGATTTTTTTTATTTAAATGTCATAGGTGAAGAAGAAGAAACACCTACAGAGCCAGTTGCACAAGGAACATTTCCTTGTGCAGCTGATGTCCCATGAGATGCTGATGTAGGTAATTCATGAATGTTGCAATAACTTGTATGCTTACTCGAATTACATTCCAATAATTATTGATTTTTTTTTTAATTTAAATGTCACAGGTGAAGAAGAAGAAGAAACACCTGCAGAGCCAATTGAACAAGGAACATCTCCTTGTGCAGCTGATGTCCCATTAGATGCTGATGCAAGTAATTCATGAATGTTGCAATAACTTGTATGCTTGAATTACATTCCAATAATTAGTGATTTTTTTTATTGAAATGTTACAGGTCATGTTTCACTCGATGATATGCCTGCGGAGGCTTTGCAGGCATCAGAAGATGTGTTTGAAAGTAAGTTGATTTTTTCATGACAACCATTTAATTGATTTTTTTTAATGACCAAATAGGTGATCTTTTTTGTTGGTATATTTGTGTATGCACCTTACTCCTCTGTTACTTCATCAAAAAAAAAAAAAGAAAATATAAAATAGTTGATGAAAAAAATATTATGAGTTCGGGCAATGTTCGAGCCTTGAAGATCCCTTCAAAATTTGAAAAATCTTTTACACAAGATAGTATTGTTGCGGATCTTCATCATGTAAGAAAAGAAAAAAATTTTAGAGCTTCAAAAGGTAAAAATATCAACTTATATTTTTAGTTAAGTGTAAGTTCATATATTTTATTTCATGTAATTATTTTCATTAATTTATGGAAGTGTAAGAAACTTTGAGGGTGGCTTATATGGAGCGCTTGGAGACTTCTCCCTCTGATAAGGTCTGTGAACTCCACCAATGCATTGTTTTTGTTTATTGTTCACCATTAATTCTTTGTTTTTTTTTAAATTATGATAAGAAAAGAGCACAAACACTTGCCAAGGCTGATGGACTTTCATATGCTTGCATTCTTCAATATGTTGGTAGGGTTCAATTTCCCTTGTTTGTCAAGGATAATCTTTATTCATATGGACAGCTTCTCTGTGATTGTCAAACCAATGTCTTCTTAATTTGACAGCTAAAGGTAGTGCGTCTATAATCTATAATTACTCTGCTTTTCAATTTAAGGCGTATGAATTCCATTAATTCCACATTGTTCATCCATTGCATTGCATTTCAAATAGGCACAAAGCTGAATCTATACTAAGCAGATGCTATTTGCACAAGGAAACACCCAAATGGAGGTCTGAGTTCCATCTTTGTGTTCTATTCTTCTAACTTTGTTTATTTTCTAAATGTGATAAATTATGGGTTAGGTTGGAGTTGGAGATCATGCTGGAGAAGGGAGTGAAATTTGAGATTGAAGCACTGTCTGCTTCTTCACTCACCTTCTTGTCCACCTATATACCACAAAAGATTCATGAAGGTCTTTATATATAACTATTCATATCCCTTTACCATTCTCTCATTGCATATGTAAAACAAACAAATTTTTTCCTTCTTTCTTTTTGTTTTGTTTTAAAACCGATATATGAATGAGTAGTATTAGCTCGAACCCTTTTTGCAGCACAGGATTATGTTACTAGTCTATTATTAATGCATCTTTAGCTACAAAAATTCTCATTACCAAACTTCAAGTAATAAGAGATATCAGTTTTATTGTCTCTGCCAGCTCTCCATCTATGTGCACAAAATCACAACACCTTAGTTACATAAAATAGTTAGTCACATTATTCAAATAGTTAGCTAAGGAAAGAAAAACTTTCTTTTTCTTCCTCTTCTTCTTCTTCTTCTTAGGGTTAGCTAGGGTTAGGGTTAGGGTTACAATTGGGGATATTTAAGGTTGTTGTAAAGATGACAGAGAAGAGGAGTGTACTGTGATGTAATGGCAGCTTAAACAAAGAAATTCATATATATATATATATATATGGAAGTACCATGATGAGACCTTGGTATTGTCTACAGTAATAGATCTTGATTTCATTGCATGAGTGAGGAGTGAACACACAAGTGGTCTCTCTTGTTTCTCTGTGCACTGGCTCAATAATAATGATGATAAGTGTGAGTGTTTTTTTTTCTTTTGTATGATGAGAGATGTATTGGTTGTTGTGGTGTGATGGCCTCTTCAATCTTCATAGCTAATGTTTATATCTCGTCAGTGTAGTGTGTTTGTGGTCCTATTTCTCTATATTGTGTGGATCATTAGAATGGGTGAAAATTGTACTCCTTGATGTTGCTTTTACATTCTATCTCTTTTTCACCTTTTTTTTAAGCTTTACTTTTTCTGAAAACATATATATAGATATGCATTGCCAGGAAAAAGCACTTAATTAGCCATCACTTAGCAACCACTGTGTGTGTGTATACATATATATTTTAAGTGGATAACCTTGAGCATTGATCAGATCAGATGCTGATATTTTGCCTGACTGAATGTCCTTGAAGTATCAATATCTGCCTTTGCAAGAAGGTTACTAGATTTTCTTTCTGAAATACTGAGAATGACCTTGTTTGTAGACCATGTTGATAAGTTAACCCTTGTTCCATTGGTTATTGTATGGTTGGATCTAAGAAACTGTGAAACTTAGAAGTGTGATGGGCATCTAATGGAGGTTGAATCTTCCATTTGGTTTATAACTACATATAAAATGTTAACCCAAAGACCACAATTTCTTGTGATAAATCATTTGTTGTTTTATTTTTTGTATTTACAATTTTCCATTGGAGTTTAATATACAATTGTTGTTTTTCACAATGAATTTGTCTCAATTTGTTCAATTAATACCTATTTCTTTTCATGCATGTAGAATTACGACATCTTATTCGAAAGGAATGCAAAAAATGGAAGCTTTTACCTTCAATCGAAGGTCCATAGGGCCAAGGAGAGCTTAGAATCTGTTTACCAGCAGAACAGCAGTGGAAGTTGCACCTGAGCCTTGTGTTCATATGTCTATGAAAATTTGAAGCTTTGATTGCATAATTGTTGTCCATGTATATTCGTTTGATAATAGAAGATGCAAATGAACTCTTGAAGTTGTGTAGAGTTGATGTAATTGTATAGTTTCAGCCACAGAAAAGAGGCGCTTAAAAATTTGTTCATCAGTGATGATGAGGTAGTGATGAAGCCAGCCGAGCCACGCGACCGCGTGGGCTGGCTGGCTCTCGGCCCCCCTAGCCAAGCCAATTTGAAATATGTGTCCGTGAGTGGATATATACATATATATTATCCATATTTATATTATATATATAATGAATTGGGCTACGACTAAACTTAGAGTTTTGGCTAAGATAAAACATATTCATATAATTCGTATTTTAAAATAATTAATATCTTAATTCATTTAAATAATTATTTCAAAAAATTAATTTTATAAATTACTTATATTTAAAATCTTATTAGTTACAAAATAAAATGATATTAAAATATTTTTAAAAAATAAAAACGGGACAATCTTATCCCATTTTCAATATATATATATATATATATTTAATTTTATAGAATTTATCATTTTAACACGTTATTTGTTTTTAATTACAAATTTTTTGTAATAACTAATTTTTTTTCACTTTAACCCCACATTTCTTTTGTAATTATTTCAATAATTTATTTGTGGTTTTTTAAGCCAATTTTTTTAAGAAAAATTATTATTTAAATAGAAAACAATATTTGAAATTAGAATTATTATTGTTAATTATTAAAATGGGAAGGGTGATACCGTTGTTAGTGTATTTGGTTAGAAAACAGTATGAAGCATACCGTTTTCATGTGGGCCACAAAAATTGTTTCCATTCATTCGTCAAAGTATTCAAGCCCTGGATGCCGTCATTGACCGAACGGCTCCGCCAGATTACTCAATCACACAAGCATACCCCGGTGGAAGTCATGATCGAGCGGTGGTGTCTAGGGGAGGAGCCAGAAATTATATACAGGGGGTCGAATTACAAGTTTTAAAATAATTAATTAACACAAATTTTAAATTCAAAATTTTAAATAATAAAATATATTTAATTTTTTTTATAACAATAAGCAAAACCTTAGTGTTGGGATTTTTGTTAGAGACTAGTGCAGAACAAGTGGTGAATGATGACCTGGAAATTAAGGAGGCTGCCAAGCCGATCGGTATGCCTGTTAGGGTTTCAGGGAAATGGAGGAACAGGAATTTGCACTTTGAGTCGTTTGAACACTATGGCAATGTTTACAAACTCGAAATTATCCTCTTTTTCTCCTATCAATTCCTTTGTTTTTTGCTTTGAATGTGTTTTTGTGCGTTTGTTGAGATTTGTTATGTTGTTTTTGTTGTATTTAGAATGATAATGTGCTCTTGTCGCCGGAGCATGTAAAAGAGAAGCCTTATATCGCCATTATTAAGGTGACGAGTTCGCTTGTGATCTTTTTTTCATATTTTTACTGTTGTTTTTTTATTTGAAAAGAATGGAAGAATTGTTGGACTATTTGTGTTTCTTTTCCTTTTTAAATCGTGGTGCTTTGTGAGTGTTTGAATGGTGTGGTTGATTTGTAGCATTGATAGATAGGAAACTTAATTTGTAGCTTGCTTAAAATTTCACTTTCCACAGAAGTGCAACTGACTTTGAGTATGTAATAAAATAATTCTTCAAGTAGAGACAAAAATTTAAATTGTTTCCGTCATGTTTGAAAAATATTACGAAAGAGTAGACTGTGCATGCTCATTTACGTACCTAGCTTCAGAAATGATATACAACACTAGTTACATGGTATATACAGGTTTCAAATCATTAGAATAAAGTATATTCACCAATCACTAAAAAAATTACAAAAATACAAGTACCTATATAACTAATAACATGCTCCCATCTCTAGCAGGATAAATATGAATTTTAATTCTGTATGACCAAAAAATAACCAACATAAGTACTGCAATTATGAATAATACACCTGAAACAAATCAATGGAAACTGTTTTGCAGTGGAACATGAAATTTATAGAGAAAAATAGGTTTTGTAGATTGATCCACTCCCATAAAACTCCATCCAATTTCAGCTAACATAATATTCGCTAATCCAAAATAAATACAACCACTAAGATAATGCTCCAACAATCCTAATTTTCTTAAATCCTCCCCAACATCATCTCTTTCACAACACAAATATATAAATTTCCAAAAGCATATCATCACCAAATACATCACTTCTTCATTGCTCACCAACTAAAGCAAAGTCCTTGATTAATTAAAAAAAAAAATCTTGAAACAAGTGTTAAACGAGGCACCTGCTGAACAAATCAGGTGCCTCAGGTGCTTGACATGGTAATCAAGTATTAGATAGAGAGAAAATTCAGATAAATGCATATCAAGTGAAGAGAGAAGCGGATTAAGGAAGAAAGAAGAAAGAAAGGAAAAGAAGGACCTGAATCGGCGCTTGAAGGAATTGCGGAGGCTGGAGGAGGAAGGTTGAAGAAGCATTTTCTGAATGTGTGAATGAACATTGCCATATTTGTCTCTTCTCTGTCATGTGGTACTCACGTGAATAATTTAAATTTTCTCACAGAGAATTTTCTAATTAATATATTAATAGTGTTTTTACATGCATGCCCCTCTACCATCCTAAAAAAGAGCTGAGAGAGGAATTTTCTCTACTAAGAAATTAATATACGATTTCAGAGTTATTTCTAAATTTTAGTTAATAAATCAATAATGTTTTCAAACACACATCCCTCGACCGGAAAGAACAAAGATTTCGGCCATTTTTTTTTCTTTTTCTGCGCACCCGCACGGCCGTGTGGATATACCACACGGCCGTGTGCCTCTGTTAAGAGGGTTCATAGGGCAGACTGATAAGTGCTTGTGTTATAATAACGCGAAGTGTTATTATCTTACAATGAGCATTATCTTTATAAGATTTTATCACTAAATTGTGTGCATTTGGGTGCTTTTGTGCATTGTAGGTTCGTGGAGCTAATTTGGAGGAAATGAGCAAAGCTAGATCGTGCTCGCCATTGTTGGGGAGTTTCCGGAGTAAGCAAGGAACAAGGCACGAGTCTAGACTTGTGGGTGTGTGCCAACCTCCGTTGAAGGGGCACAAAGGCAGTCACATTCACAAATAGTCTAACTCGTGTTGCATAGGAAAACTTCGCCAATAAGGAGAATTGAAGCAATCAGCTCGATCTACTATTGATTGTGTGCCCAATTAAACGGCCTTGATGAAGAACGATGAATTCGGGAGCGTTTCGGCAAAACACTGTAGCAAGTTACTATTCACTATTTGCCGAAATTTAGCAAAACAGAGACTTCACACAAGTGTGTGGACATTCCACACGTTTGTGTGAAATCCCAATTCAGCCGATGTGAATCCGTGACTCAACAGTATTTTTTTGATATTTTTTCTGGATCTTTTTGCCAATCTTTTCTCCTATCTTCTGGAGGGTTGCGGCTAGGGTTTGGAGAGGACCTTATGGAGGATTGAAGCGCGTCATCGGCATCGTCATCGACGTCTGGCTGCCGCACAAGACCACGGCCACACTATACGCAAGGGGGTTTTCATCTATGCTTTTGATTTGTGTTTATTCTCATATTTTGATGGATTTGTATAGCTCCATGAGGAGCTAAACCCCTTATGGGTATTTAGACTTCTAAACCCTAGGATGATTATGTTTCTTTGACTTGTTATTATGCTTTTTATTATTATTGAATAAAATTGAGTTTCAATCTTAATTGCGTCTTGTATCAATTTTCCCTTAGCCGTGACACTAGGGTTGAGAATCGTCTAGGTTATCCTATGGAGATGTGACAACTACTATAGGGTTAGACTACTTAAGGTTGAAGAGGGTTGAGATGGTGAGCCATGAGGTATCGAAACGTCCCATTTCCCCTTTAGTGTGATTTTCCCTACCTCCATGTTCCAAGAGTTGTTAGTGGTCAAAATAGAGCGAAGTTCTAGGAGAGGAACTCCCCTGGGGCTTAGTTGCGCAAGCAACAGAGTGAATGGTTGAAGTGAATCCTAGTGCTGGGGCTTAATTGAGACTAGGGTTCTTTCACCTGGACCAAAGGGTTAGAGCTATACATGGGAACAGGGTTTATCAGTAGGAATCCCTAGACCTTAAAACAATCCCACGTAGTGTGAGGCTTAGGAAGATAAACTCCCCTAGGGCTTAGTTGACAGGTCAACAAGAGTCGAGGATCGTAGTGGAACCTAATACAGAGGCATAGTGTTGGGATTAGTCACGGTTGACCTTAGATTTTGGACCGTGTGTTTAAGGATATCCTCGACTCATTTAACATCAATAGAAGAGTATAATAGCATTGTCTTGCACTAGAAGCATAAATCGTAGGGGTAGCTTGTCTTGGTATCCTATTCATTTCATTAATTGTCCTTCTCTTATTACTCTTACTTGCACTCTCCTATTTCCCATATTTCTCTTTTATTTCTTGTTTTGTTTAATTGCTTTGCAACCACACATTGATTCTATTCTCACTCTTTGTACAGCGCACTAGCTAAATAGCGAACACTTGTATCTTTAATCCCTATTCCCTGTGGATTCGACTACCCTCTCACCAGGGTAATATTATTACTTCGACAAGCTCGTGCACTTGCGGTACACACACGCAAAGCGTGTGTTAAGTTTTTGGCGCCTTTGCCGGGTAATAGGCGTATTTTAGATATTTGCTTTTTGCTATTTTAGCTATTCACTTCACTTTCTGTTTCACACTTTCCTTGTCTATCATCATTCTCACATGTTTTCTTTTATTTGATTTCAGCTTCTAAAGGGATGTTTGATACAATTGAGATTTTTGATACACTCACAGGAATAGTAAAGGATGTGGAACAGAAAATGCAGTTGTTCATGGTACAGTCAGTTACGAATTGCATTGAGTATGAGAAACCAGGGAGCATATCCTTTGTGCAAGAAGAGACCACTATTGATCATTCTTGTATAGAGCAGATCATGAGTTATTAACTGAGCAGTGTGCTAGACGAATTTGAGAAATCCGCCCTAGCCTTTTCGAGTGATGACACAGAAGAAGTCTAAAGAGGGTCCTTGCTTATTTTGAAACATGTTATCTGGAACACAAGCAAGAAGTCTTCTCGGTGGAGATTATAGATTTGACTGAGGAAGCTTGTGAAGTAGGAGTAACAGTGGGATCCCAGGTTCATCTCAACAACCAAGTTTTGGAGAATAAGTCAGATAGTGTTATTGAACAGGAATCAACTCAGTTTGACGAAATTGATAGATTAAAGGAGAGTCGATTGCGACCATCTATTGAAGAACCACCTGATTTGGAGTTGAAAACACTACCAAAACACTTGGAATATGCATTTTTAGTAGAAGAGATGAAGCTTCCCGTGATTATAGCATTAGATCTATCTTCGGATCAGAAGGCTAAATTGGTGAATATGCTGAAGAAACACAAGTCTGCCCTTGCTTGGAAAATCGCATATTTGAAGGGCATAAATCCCTCGTTCTGTACCCATAAAATTTTAAAGGACGATAATTTCAAGTCAGAGATCCAACCTCAAAGAAGACTGAACCCGAATATGAAGGAAGTTGTCAAGGCAGAGGTGTTGAAATTGCTGGATGCAGGGATTATTTATCCAATCTCTAATAGTGCTTGGGTGAGCCCAACAAAAGTGGTTCCGAAGAAAGGGGGGATGACAGTGATCAAGAATGAAAAGAATGAACTCATTTCAACTAGAACAGTCACAGGATGGAGGGTGTGCATTGATTATAGAAGACTGAATGATGCAACCCGGAAGGGACCACTTTCCATTGCCTTTTGTTGATCAAATTGACACGACCCCTTGCGTGTGTCCCGCAAGTGCACGGGCTTGTCGAAGTAATAAAATTACCCTGGTGAGTGGGTAGTCGAATCCACAGGGAATAGGGATTTAAAACACAAGAATTTGCTATTTAGTTGTGCGATATACGAGAAGTGATAATCAAATTGTTGAGTAGATTACGAAATTAATTATACTAAACGACAAGAATTTAAAAAGAGAGATGGAAGATAAGAGAGAAGCAAGTAGGAGTTATTAAAGAAAGACTAGCAATGGGTGAAATAGGGTATCCTGACAAGCTACCTCTAGGACTTATGCTTCTAGTGCAAGACTATGCTATTATGCTTTCCTATTGACGTTTAATTGAGTCGAGGATATCCTTAAACTCATAGTCCCAAAACTTAAGGTCAAACGTGACTAACCCCATCATTATGTCCCGGCATTAGGACTCACTACGACCCTTGACTTTTGTTGACCTGTCAACTAAGCCCCAGGGGAGTCTATCTTCCTAACCCTAACACTATGTGGGATTGCTTTAAGCTCTATGGATTCCTAGTGATAAAACCTGTTCCTCTATGTAGTTCGAACCCTTTGGTCCAGGTGGAAGAACCCTAGTCTAGATGTGGAGTTTCGGTTTCTTTGCCCTTGTTTGTTGTTTCGCTTGTCTTAAGTGTTATCGTCATTTTCCCTTTTAATTTTCTTTGATTTTTCTTGTTGAGCCTTTAGAGTTGATTCCCGAGTGTTTGAGAGATTTTTTGAGAGTGTTTGGAGGAGTTTAGAGAGGGTGTGGGCTATGCACAGGTCGCGCAAAGTTGCCCGGGGCTGTGCGGCCTCTGTGCTGGGCTGCACAGAGGCCGCACACCCCAGGCAGAGGGGTGTGCGGCTAGTGTGCAGGGCCACACACCACCCGCACACCCTTCTGCCTGTGGTGTGCTGCCGGTGTGCGGGGCCGCGCATAGCCCGCACACCGGCCCGAGTTTGCTTATATAAACCCGTCCCTAGCTCATTTTCTTCATTTTTCTTCTTCCAAAACTTCTCTATCTCCTTCTCCTCTCTTCCTCCATCATCTCTTGAGGTTCTAAGGCCAGCTTAGAGGAGGTTTTAGATGCTTGAAACTTGGATGAACAAGTTGCTCATTCATTTGATCAATGTATGCTTTCATCCAATGGTTCCTTCTTCTTTGTTCCTTGATGATGATGGTTAGGGTTGATTATGAACCCTTTTGAGAGCTTGAATATTGTCTCTTTTCTTCCTCTTTGATGGATAAACTTGTAAGGGTTGATTTTTATTGAGTTGTATGGCCTTAATTCCATGAAATCCTTGAACCTTCAAAACCCTAATCCCGGAATTTACTGTAGCACCGACCATGTTAGGTCATTCTTGCTTTCCTTGTTGGTTTTATGAGTTGTGAGAGGTCTCCTCCTTGCTATAACTTCTTGCTTTGGTGTTTAGCAAAACCTAGAAGCAACCATTCCCCATTTTTGAGCATTTTCCTTCATTTTAGTTAATCAATTGTTTGTTGATGTTTGGTTGCTTGTGTTGGTTGCTTGATTGCTTCTAGGAGGTGAGGCTTCGAGTAAGGGCAAAGAACCGGTGGAGAAGTGATTTCGAGGTGTTTTCTCGCCAAGTTTGTGAGTGGGAAATTACTAAAATTGGACTATGACTCCTGCATGATATCTTGATACTTGAATTGCTTGTTTGAATGAGGGATTCCTTATTGCTAAATTTCCTTGAAAGCTTTAACTAAAGATTTTAATCATGATGATTTATGAAATTTGCTTATTTCTGAATTCTTGCAATATATATATATATATATATATATATATATATATATATATATATATGTTGCTTATGATTTGAAACTCTATGTTCAATATATATGTTTCAAGCTATGTATTTTCAAGAGATTGATGTTCTCATTATGATGAAAAAAAAAAAACATGTGAAACCTATTTGATTTCATTGTGTTAAGTCAATGTTGATGTGTATTTTCAAAAGACACCTTCTTATGATGTTTTTGATGAAAAATGGTTTCATTGTTAATATTTTGATCAAATTGATCACCCTTGGGGTGAGACTTGCCATTGTGAACACTTATTGTCTCTTATTGAGAATTATTCTATCATGATGCACATATTGAGCCTACGGGCTAAGTTATTGTTTAAAATCTTTGTTGGTGACATGGGAGCCGAGCTCCAGAACTTGCTGCAGTAAGAAGTGGATGGTTTCCACGGGCCGACCTATATAGAGGTGGCGTGGAATACTGTCAAAAATGGTTACGCCATGTCAGGTGGGAGCGTAGATCCCTGACATGGATATAGTTGGATTGTTCGGAGTCACCACACGAACTTCCCAATGGCCAATGCCAAGATACGCGAATCTTGGTAGCTCCAGACCTGACCAAGGCCATGATTAGCGACGGAGGGTTTTAAGGCCATTTTGGACATCATTGTTTATTTGTAAATGTTTAATCACTTGTTTCCAAGTATCTTGATATTTGAAACTATCAATAAGTATTGTACTTGTGCTAGGTCCAGGATGGCATGTGATTTCATGATGTTTTCAAAGAACCTCTATTTGTATTTTAATGAGAAAAGTTATGTTCTTATGAGATATTTGCTATTCAAAGTGTTTTTCATTCTTGTTGTGCAGTGAAATATTTTTTTTTATGATGTTTATCTCTATTTGATCATGCTTAAGCTTTAGTCCTGTGACTAACCCCTTACTGAGTAACCTACTTACTCAACCCCCTTCTTCTTTCTTCCTCCCAGGTGTTAGCTCAGCGCAGGGGTGAAGACGTGAAGTGCTTGGCTAGAGTCATAATCGTCTTCTCATTTTGGGGTTATGTATGTTATTTATGCCTTGACATGTATTATTAGGGATCCACTATATATTTGTTGAACCCTATCATGTCTTTCCATATTTGAGCACTTTGTATGCTAGTCTAGACTATGTTTTGTATGAGGAGTGTATCCTCTATTTGGAGTGGTTGTTATTACTTTCCTTATGTACTCCTTGTCATGAGTATCAGTTTGTGGTACCTTGTTGAGTAATATAAGTATTTGATGTTGAGTTATGTATTATGATTATAGATGTATTGTACAGGGAACAGGTTAGCCTTACGGCCACCTAGGGTTGAGGTAGTGTTGGACCTCCCCTGGGTTGTCGTAGCGGTATGTCGTGCGCATGACCTGCAGGTCGGGGCGTGACACTAGATGGAGCCCTAACACTCTATCTTGACGGCTAATTAACCAAGGGAACGGAGGTAGGGAGAAATCACATCGGAGGGGAAAGGGGTACATCGCTATCTCACAACTCTCCCTCTCAACCCTCTTCAATCTTAAGGAGTCTAACCCTATAGGAGTTGTCACACCTCCAAAGGATAATCTAGATTGCTCTCAACCTTAGTGTCACTGACTAAGGGAAAAACAATAGCACAAGATAATTAAAATTAAAACTTGATTTATTTATCAATAATGGAAAAGCACAATAGCAATGTCATAGAAACATAAGGATCCTAGGGTTTTACAAGTCCGAATACCCACAAGGGGTTTAGCTCCTCATGGAGCTATACATGTTCATCAAAATATGAAAGAAAGTATAAATAAAAAGCATTGATGAAAACCTCCTCGCGTAAGATGTGGCCGTGGTCTTGTGCGGCCGTCCGGACGTCGGTGACGATGCCGATGACACGCTCCAAACCTCCATGAAGTCCTCTCCGAAACCCTAGCCGCACTTCTAGATGTTGGGGAGAAAGATGGGTCAAAAAGATCTTTCAAAAGTCTCCAAATCGGGCTTTTATAATGCTGAGTGTGGCTTTAAATTTTGGACTTATCGGACACGGCCGTGTGGAATTAACACACGGGCGTGTGAAGTTTTTTGTCTGCTGAAAAATTGATTTACACGGCCGTGTGTTAATTCCACACACCCGTGTGAATTCTCAGGAATTCTGAAATTCGGCCGAAAGTGAACAGTAGCTTGCTACATTAACAAGCTACAGTGCTGGTACAGTACTTGTCGAAACGCTCCTGAGTCCATCGTTCTTCATCGAGGCCATTGAATTGGGCACACAATCAATGGTAGATCGTGCCGATTGCTTCAAGTCTCCATCTTGGCGAAGTTCTCCTAAGCTACACAAGTTAGACTTGTTGTGAATGTGACTGCCTTTGTGCCCCTCCAAAGGAGGTTGGCACACACTCACAAGTCTAAACTCGTGCCTTATTCCTTACTTGGTCCGAAAACCTCCCAACAATGGCGAACACGATCTAACTTCATTCTTCTTCTCCAAATTAGCTCCACAAACCTACAATGCATAAGAATACACAAATGCACACTATTTAGTGATAAAATCTGATAAAAAATATGTTCATTGTAAGATAATAACGATTCACGTTACTATAACACAAACACTTCATGGTTCAAGAAGGCATCAATCTAGGGCACAAGATCTCTCGAATGGGCATGAATGTAGATAAAGCCAAGATTGAGGTCATAGATAAACTTCCTCCACCAGCTAATGTTAAGGCAGTTCGAAGCTTCTTGGGGCATGCAGTGTTCTATAGGCGGTTCATCAAGGATATTTTGAAAATTACACAACCGTTGACTAAGCTTCTTGAAAAGGATGCTCCATTCGATTTTGGGGATGAATGTAAGATGACATTTAATGTTTTAAACGAGAAGCTAGTTCAAGCCCCAATTTTGATTACACCTGATTAGAATGAACCTTTCGAGCTTTTGTGCGATACAAGTAACTATGCGATTAAAGCAATTTTGGGACAGACAAAGGGCAAGCAGTTCCAACCGATATACTATGCTAGTAAGACTCTCACATGTTCTCAAGAAAATATACCACTACAAAAAAGGAGTTACTAGCAGTTGTGTTCACCCTCGAGAAATTCAGTCCGTATCTCATCTTCTCAAGAGTCATTGTGTTTACAGATCACTCAGATCTCTGTTACCTTATGAACAAGGCTGATGAGAAACAGAGACTGATACGGTGGATATTACTCCTGCAAGAGTTTGATATTGAGATAAAGGATAAGAAAGGGACTAAAAACGTGGTGGCGGATCACTTGTCTCGATTAGAGGGCAGTATTGGGCAAGGGCCATCAAGCAAATAGATTAATGATTCCTTCCCTGAGGAACACTTGTACTCAATCCAGGACTCGGCATCGTGAGATGATACTCCACGGTTTGCAGGCTTTGCCTAATACTTGTCAGGGAATGTTCTTAAACAAGGGCTTACATTCCAACAAAAGAAGAAGTTCTTTAGTGATTTGAAGAATTACTTCTGGGATGATCCGTTCCATTTCCGCATCTATGCAGACCATGTAGTTCAAAGATGTGTATCAAGGGAGGAAGGATTGGATATCCTTGCTCATTGCCATTTAGGACCTGTTGGAGGCCATTATGCATCAAGTAGAATTGCAGAAAAGGTTTTCGCTGCGGGATTTTATTGGCCGACTCTCTTCCAGGATACACACCAGTTTGTTCTTCGATGTGATAATTATCAGAGGGCAGGAAATTTATCTCGGCGGGATGAGATGCCTTAGAACCCTATGCAATTTTGTGAGGTATTTAATGTCTGGGGCATTGACTTCATGGGGCCATTTCCGAAGTCCAATGGGAACCAATACATATTAGTGTCGGTTCACTATGTCTCTAAATGTGTTGAAGCTCAAGCATTGCCAACTAATGATGCTAGAACTGTGGTAAAATTTTTGAAGAGGTTGTTTACTCAGTTTGGAACTTCACGAATTATCATCAGTGATCGAGGAACCCATTTTTGCAACTCCCAATTGGAAAAAGTGTTAAAAAGATATGGAGTACACCACCGCCTTGCCACTCCTTACCATCCGCAAACTAGTGGTCAATTGGAGGTTACAAATAGAGAGCTCAAGAGGATCTTGACAAAATCGGAAGAGCAAGGGAAGTGAGATTGGTCTAAGCATTTGGATGACACACTTTGGGCTCATCGAATAGCATACAAGACTCCTATAGGGACCAGTCCATATAATTTGGTCTACGGAAAGTCATGTCATCTACCCGTGGAACTTGAACATAAGGCATACTGAGCAATTAAGGAGATGAATTTCGATTTGACAAAAGCCGGTGAACAAAGACTACTTCATCTTAATGAACTTGATGAATGGAGGTTGAAGGCATATGAGAATGTCAGAATTTACAAAGAAAAGATTCAGAAATGGAAAACTACCAAAGGAGTTCAAAGTAGGGGACCGAGTGTTGTTATTCAATTCATAGTTGTGACTCTTCCCCGGAAAACAGAAGTCCAGATGGTTTGGCCTATACACGGTTAAGGGAAAATCAATACAATTAACATGCAAGATTGAAACTCAATTAAAATCATCAATTAATAAAGCATAATAAAAGTCATAGAAACAATATCATCCTAGAGTTTACAAGTCCGAATACCCACTAGGGTTTAGCTCTCCATGGAGCAATACAAAGTCAATAAGGAGTTTAAGAACATATGCATAAAAACCATAAAGAAAACCCCCTTGTAGATTGTATCGATGGTCTTATTGAGCCGCGTGTCTTCTCCACCGAATCCCTTGTCAAGCAAGCCTAGGGCACGCCTCACCGAATCGACGCCGACAAAGCTCCCCCAATATCTATCTTCCAACGGATGTCGATGCTGATGCCGATAACGTATAATTGCCTCCAAAGACCTCTAAGAACCTCTCTAAACACTAGCTGAAAGCCACCAAAAGATAGGCAAGAGATAGAAGGGGGGTCCGTAAATAGATCTGAAAACGGGCTATTTATAGGCTAAAATCGGGGTTTCACACGCCCCTGTGGATTTTCCACACGGCCCTGTGGAATTTCCACATGGGCGTGTGGATTCTCTGTTTTTCTTATTTTCGGCGAACAGTGAACAGTATTTTGCTATAGTGACTTGCTGTAGTACTCTCGCCGAAATGCTCCTGAATTCATCGTTCTTCATTGAGGCCGTTGAATTGGGCACAGAATCAACGGTAGATCATGTCAATTACTTCATTTCTCTTCATTGGCGAAGTTCTCCAATGCTACACGAGTTAGACTTTTGTGAATGTAACTGCCGTTGTGCCCCTCCAATGGAGGTTAGCACACACCCACAAGTCTAGACTCGTGCCTTGTTCCTTGTTTGGTCCGAGAACTCCTCAACAATGGCGAACATAACCTATTCTTGCTTCTTTCTTCTCCAAATTGGCTCCACAACCCTTTAATGCACAAAAGCACACAAATTCACACAAATTAATGATAAAATCTGCGAAAAGTAATGCTCAATGTAAGATAATAACACTTTGCATTACTATAACACGAGCACTTATCAAACTAACTCCCCCACACTTAAGCTTTTGCTTGTCCTCAAGCAAAAATAAAACATTAAAGTACTTGGGAAGAAAAATTGAAAGTGCTCGGCCTTAGGTTCACCAAAAGTATGCAAAAGAAGCATTCTACAAGCAAGGGGAAATTAAAACATCGCATACAAGATATCAATGCTCTAGCTAAAAACTTGAATAAAAAAGGACAACAACTCGATAATGTGTAAGTGTGTGTGAACTCACGCAAGTTAACCCAAAAAGTACTCCTCAAAGCTCTTATTAAAAGGACTTATTTATACACAAGGAAGGAGGTAGTAGCTTCACACAACCTCTAAGGTAGCCCTTTCCTAGGCGGCCACCAAAGGTGGCTTTCACACTTTTGAGGAGGTAGCTCTTTCTACTGGGGTAGTAGCTTTCACGCATCCTATGAGATAGCTCTTTCTCTCATTAGGGCATAACTTGTATCCGACTTATGAGAGTAGCTACATATTTCATAGGATGTAGCTCTTTTCACCCAATGCACGCTAAACAAATATTCAAAAGCTCGCAACTTTTTTTTCTTTCCTTTTTCTTTTTCTTTTTTTATTTTATCTCAAAATAAAACTAAAAATTCAATTAAAACGATGATAAACTAGTCCTCAAAATATCGAACTTGAGTTTCCAAAAAGTTTCAAAAGTGAGTAGTGCAAAAGAAATAATTGAGAAAAAATTCCCTAAATTTCAAGTGAAAACTAGAGCATGATGAGATACATTATTACAAATTCTCCTAAACTTTAAGATTACAACCGTTGCAACTAAGGTGAACCGCCACGGGCTACATGAGCATAAACAATTGAACGCACAAGTATAAGGTGTGTGTAATGTGAACTCCCCCCCACACTTAAGATGTACGTTGTCCACAATGTACACATATAAGCACAATAAAAATATAGCAATCAAACAAAAATATGTGGGAATGGGCAATTGAAATAATACTCCCCTTAACTCCAACTGTTGCATTTGATGGAGCTATGTTCATTGAGAGTTGAGTCTCAACGGGTTGTGGAGGACACACACCATGCCTATGACTAGTACTCAAATTTCTTACATCCAAGACCATCTGCACGTATACACAAGGGGGTTCAGGGAAGCTTAATAAAAGGAAAATAAAACAAAAGAAACATAAAGCTAAAAACACCTCAAGCGTCGGTGTCGTCTGCTATTGGTGCCAATGCTGCTACTGCTATTGATAGTGATCCTGGTGCTGAAAAAGAAAAGACAAGATTGACGAATAAAAGGAGAAAAGATGCTCACCGACAAAATTGAAATAAAAAACTTCAAATATGGCCGGAAAACAACTTTAAAACTCCTTAAACAGACGAAAAGAAGGTTGGAAAGATGGGAGGAAACATCTATTGAGTGTGGAGACATTTAGAATTGAAAAGACACAAATAGATTAAAAAGAAGTCACAACCTATTCTGTTCTGTGTAACCACATGTCTGTGTGGAAATTCCACACGGCCGTGTGCCTCCACTGGAACCATTCACAGGGACAATGACACGCCCCTGTGTTTCCTATGTTTGCTTTCTAGGACATCCACATGACCGTGTGGAAATTCCACACGGCCGTGTGACCAACCTGGCCACGAAAAAGGCCGGCCACAGGGGTACACACACGCCCCTGTGGCCTCTCTGGATCTCAAGAAAATCATCTAAGTGTTGCCACACGGCCGTGTGAAAATTCTACACGGTCGTGTGCCATGCACACGCTCACCCACAGGGGCACTCACACGTCCCTCGTGAGCCTTTGGATGAAATTCTTATTCTACAGAACATCCACACAGCCGTGTGCAAATTCCACAAGCCCGTGTCCTATATACATGGGCACTCACAGGGGTACTCACACGCCCCCTGTGACTCTCGGGATGGAGAATTATAGCTCTGCAGAGATCCACATGGCCGTGTGCCATTCACAAGGTCGTTCACAGGGGCAGTCACATGCCCCTGTATCTTCTCTGGATGAGCTCTAAACTGTGACACACACTCGTGTGGAAATTCCACATGGCCTTGTGTCATCTCTGGTTGACTTAGAAAAAATTACAAGCTCTGCAGAAAATTTCAGAAACTTAAATACAACGTTCAGAGCCTGCATATACGATAAAAAATTCGACTAGAGATCCATGAAAACACACTCAAATGACCCAAAACTTTGATAATCACAATTAGGCACACTACAACACCAATAATCCATGAGAAATCACAGCACACGCATCATAAAATCAAAACACCGAAACTAGGCAATTATTCATGCTAAAAACCAAACTAAAGCCTAGAAAAGCAATAAAAACTTGGGTTGCCTCCCAAGAAGCGCTTGTTTAACGCCACTAAGCTTGACGTACCTCTTCCTTACCTTATGGAGGCTTGAAAAGAGTGTGCTCCTCCCGACTAGAATTTGCATAGCTACTTCCTTTAAACCGAAAATCTAGTTGCGTGGGTGGAGTATTTGTTGGAGAGTCCAACGATCTTACCTTTGGCCTCCAAGGGAACAATTTGGGTTGGGAATTGTCCAAGCTTAGCATAGATGGGTTATTGGATGGTTTAAATATCCTATCCACATCTTTTTCCCTTCTTAAAATCTCTTGCTTGCTTTTTATGAGTTGATCAATACCAAAGAACGGTGCTTGTTCCATTACCTTAGGGTTTGCTTCTTCTTGTGTATTTTTCAGCTAGAAAGGAACATGACACTAGCAAATCCCCTTGAAAATTTTCTTGCTCACAAGCACACTGCTCTTTCAAGCAATCCAAATTCTCAACATGATGTTCTTCTTCTTTCTCTTGAATTTCTACAGCAACGTACTCGGTCTGCCCCATTTCTTCATTATCGTTCACTACCACATCATCTCTACAAGGACTTTGCGTTGCTTCCTCAAATACTTCATGTTCCATGGAGAGTGTGTCAAGTATCCATCCTAATTGATGCTCAAGGTTGTTATAGGAGGCTTCATGACATTTTTGTGTGGCTCCATACTTTGGCAAGAGGCATCGGATGCTTCAATAAAGCTAGCTAGTGCTTTTTTCCACTGAGGTGCATCCTCTTCAAGTACCTCATCCTTTTGAAATTGCTCTTGAGGTGCTTCCCAATGTTGTCCATCACTATTCCATAAAAATTTTGATAGCTCCTCTCATTTGGATGATATGTTCTATAGCATGGATTGCTATGTTGTTGTGAAGCAATAATTCTATCAACCTTTTTACTCAGAGATTCAACTTGAAAGTATAGCTCAATAACTGGATCAATCGTCATTTAGGCTCCTTGCAAGAAAAAGTAAGACAAAACAAAAGAAAACAAATAAGAATAATGGAAGAATAAGAGAGGGTGAAATAGAATGAATGATGGATAGCTAAAATAGGGAAGTACAAATGTCTCTAAAACGCCTATTCCCCGGCAACGGAGCCAAAAACTTGACACACCCCTTGCGTGTGTACCCACAAGTGCACGAGGTTGTCGAAGTAATAAAATATCCTGGTGAGTGGGTAGTCGTATCCATAGGGAATAGTGTTTAGAAACAAGTGTTATCGCTATTTAGCTATGAAGAAAGTCGATGATGAGAGAAATATATATATATATATATATGTAAAAGAAAATAAAAGAGCGCAAGAAGAATAATGAGGGCAGGAGAGGTAATCGATATAAAGATGGGCTACCAGGACAAAGCTCCCCCTAGGACTAATGCTACTAGTGCAAGACTAGTATTATACCCTCTAATTGATGTCTAATGAGTCATGGAAGTCCTTAAGTACACGGTCCCAAACTTAAGGTCAACCATGACTAGTTCCAATATTATGCCCCACCATTAGGTTTCACTATGACATGTTAACTAAGCCCCAGGGGAGTGTGTCATCCTAAGCCTCACATTACGTGGAACTGCTTGGGGTTCTAGGGATTCCAAGTGAAAGACTCTGTCCCTAAGTATAGTTCTAACCCTTTGGTCTAGGTGAAAGAACCCTAGTCTCAGTTAAGCCCCAGCACTAGATTCACTACAACCCTTCACTTTCTCAGGGGAGTCCATATCCTAGCACTTCACTCTACTTCGACCACAAAGAACTCTTAGAACACGGAGGTAGGGAAAATCACACCAAAGGGGAAAGGGGACGTTTCGCTACCTCTCGACTCATCCTCTCGACCCTCTCCAATCTCCGGTAGTCTAATCCTATAGAAGTTGTCACACCTTCAAAGGATAACCTTGATGATTATCAACCCTAGTGTCACGGCTAAGAGAAAATCAATACAATTAACATGTAAAATTGAAACTCAATTAAAATCATCAATTAAGAAAGCATAATAAAAGTCATAGAAACAATACCATCCTAGGGTTTACAAGTCCGAATACCCACTAGGGTTTAGCTCCCCATGGAGCAATACAAAGTCAATAAAGAGTTTAAGAACGTATGCATAAAAACCATAAAGAAAACACCCTTTTAGATCTTATTGATGGTCTTGTGGAGCCGCGTGTTTTCTCCACCGAATCCCTTGTCAAGGATAGGGCACACCTCATCGAATTGATGCCGACGAAAGCTCCCCCAATAGCTATCTTCCAACGGATGTCAATATTGATGCGGTATAATTGCCGCCAAAGACCTCCAAGAAGCTCTCCAAACCCTAGCCGAAAGCCCCTCAAAAGATAGGCAAGAGATAGAAAGGGCGTCACCAAATAGATTTGAAAACGCGCTATTTATAGGCTGAAATCAGGGATTCACACGCCCTTGTGGTTTTTCCACATGGCCCTGTGGAATTTCCACATGGGCCTGTGGATTCTCTTTTTTTATGATTTTCGGCGAGCAGTGAACAGTAACTTGGTACGGTATTTTTGCTACAATGAAGCTACAGTACTCTCGCCGAAATGCTACACGAGTTAGACTTTTGTGAATGTAACTGCCCTTCAATGGTAGATCATGTCGATTACTTCATTTCTCTTCATTGGCGAAGTTCTCCAATGCTACACGAGTTAGACTTTTGTGAATGTAACTGCCCTTGTACCCCTCCAATGGAGGTTGTCACACACCCATAAGTCTAGACTCATGCCTTGTTCCTTGCCTGGTCCGAGAACTCCTCAACAATGGCGAACACGATCTAACTTTGCTCTTTTCCTCCAAACTAGCTCCATAACCCTACAATGCACAAAAGTATACAAATGCACACAAGTTAGTGATAAAATATGATAAAAGTAATGCTCATTGTAAGATAATAACACTTCGTGCATGTCGCACATTTCCAAAAAGTTGTCAATATGACTATTGGGATCTTTATCTACCAACCCATTAAACTGTGCGGTCTGCTACACCATTTGGATGAAACCCGGCATTAGCTCGAAATTCTGAGCTGTGATTGGGGGCCTCACAATGCTTGATTGGGTCCCCAAGACTACGGGTCTAGCAAAATCGGACAAGGTCCTCTGCTGTTCATTATGTTCTGCCATTGTTTCTGACCCTTATGTTTCTATTGCAGCTTGATTAGACTGTTCTTGTACAGGTTCTTTTCCTTTTCGATGTGTTCTTCTTCCAATGTCTGGGTCTCCTTCAACAAGAATCGAAAGATTCCCATGGGTCATAACTTGGAACTGAAAAAAAAGAAAAGAAAACAAATAAGAATGATGATAGACAAAAAAAGTGTGAAATGCGAAGTGAATAGCTAAAATAGCAAAAACCAAATATCTAAAATATGTCTACTCCTCGGCAACAGCACCAAAAACTTTGATAGGGCCCCGAAAGTGAACGGGTTGTCGCAGTAATAATAGTACCCCAGTGAGAGGATAGTCGAATCCACAGGGAGTGGGGATTAAAGACACAAGCGTTTGCTAATTAGCTAGTGTGTTGTACAGAGAATGAAAACAGAATCAGTGTGTATGCAAGAGTAACTAAAAGAGACAAGAAATAAAAGAGAAGTATGGAATTCAAGAGGATGCAAGAAAAAAGTGAGAGAAGGATAATCAATGAGTGAAATAGGGTACCAGGACAAGCTATCTCTAGGATTAATGCTTCTAGTGCAAGACAATGCTATTATATTCTCCTATTGATGTTTAATGAGTCGAGGATATCGTTAAATACACGGTCCCAAACCTAAGGTCAACCGTGACTAATCCCAATCATTATTCCCCAGTATTAGGTTTCACTACGATCCTTAACTCTTATTGACCAGTCAACTAAGTCCCAAGGGAGTTCATCTTCCTAAGCCTCAAACTATATGGGGTTGCTTTAAGTTCTAGGGATTCCTAGTGAAAGACCCTGTTCCTATGTATAGCTCTAACCCTTTGGTGCAGGTGAAAGAACCCTAGTCTCAATTAAGCCCCGGCACTGGGATTCACTATAACCCTTCACTCTGTTTCTGGCACAACTAAGCCCCAGGGGAGTTCATCTCCTAGCACTTCGCTCTATTTTGACCGCTAAGAACTCGTGGAACACGAAGGTAGGGAAAATCACACCAGAGGGGAAAGGGAATGTTTCGCAACCTCACGACTCACCCTCTCGATCTTCTCCAATCTAAATAGTCTAACCCTATTGGAGTTGTCACACCTCCAAAGGATAACCTAGACGATTCTCAACCCTAGTATCACGGCTAAGGGAAAATTAATACAATATGCAATTAAGATTGAAACTCCATTAAATTCATTAATAAAGAAGCATAATAACGTGTGATAGAAACATAATCATCCTAGGGTTTATAAGTCTGAATACCCACAAGGGGTTTAGCGCCTCATGGAGCTATACAAATCCATCAATGTATATGAATGAATGCAAATCGAAAACATAGATGAAAACCCCATTGTATAGCGTGATCGTGGTCTTGTGCGACCGCCAGGCTTCAATGTCGATGTCGATGCCGATGGCGAGCTCCAATCCTCCATAAAGTCCTCTCCAAACCCTAGCCGCAACCCTCCAGAAGATAGGCAAAAAGATTGGCCAAAAAGATCCAAAAAAAGTCTGAAAAAGGACTTTAAATAGTGTTGAGTCGCGGCTTCAAATCAACTGAAATCGGGATTTCACATGGCCGTGTGGAATTTCCACACGCCCGTGTAAAGTTTGTGTTTTGCTGAATTTCAGTAAACAGTAAACTGTAACTTGCTACAGTGCTTTCGATATAACGTTTGCTACTGTACTGCTATAGTGCTTTTCACCAAAATGCTCTCGAATTCATCGTTCTTCATCTAGGCTATTGAATTGGGCACACAATCAATGGTAGATAATGTCGATTGCTTCAATCCTCCTCCTTGGTGAAATTCTCCTATGCTAGACAAGTTAGACTTATTGTGAATGTGACTGCCTTTGTGCCCCTCCAAAGGAGGTTGGTACACACTCCCACAAGTCTAGACTCGTGCCTTGTTCCTTGCTTGGTCCGAGAATTCCCCAACAACGATGAACACGATCTAACTTTGCTCTTTTCCTCCAAACTAGCTCCACAACCTACAATACACAAAAGTACGCAAATGCACACAATTTAGTGATAAAATCTGATAAAAGTTATGCTCATTGTAAGATAATAATAATTCGCATTATTATAACACGAGCACTAATTAGTCACGAACCAAGAAGGCCTTCTAGCTGAAGGACCTCTCCCATAGATATATCCATGCCATACTGACACGTGGCATAGGGGGTCGACTGGATTCCACCAGGGTGGCATCGTGCACGGAACTGCTGATGTTGTACAGTATCATACAGCGGTACCCACTCCATATGGACCACTTGATTGCTGAAGTTCTTGCTCATCAGGGAAAATTTGTTCGCCTTTGAGCCATCTACGGCGGACCATACATTACTCGCATGATCAAAGGCATGGGGCTCATTGATAGGACCCAAGGCATGACAGTTGTTGGTACAGTTGCTCCACTCGGAATGCAGACCCTGGTTTGTATTGGTATAGTCGAGAGGTGAGCTAGCAACCACAGGCTTGTGTGACACCAAAGTAACCTCGGCCCATCTCATGACACAGAGTCTGACTACCAGTCCGAGTTAGAGGAAGAGCCCGAGCATGGACCCAGGGAGCGTAGACCTCCACTTGTACTGTTTGACCCCGGCCCAGGGACCCAGGGAGCAGGGACCCCAAAACTAGAGGATCATGGCCCACAGAGCAAGGACCCAGGGAGTAGGAACCCCGGTCCTCCTTGTACTGTTTGACCCCAAAACTAGAGGATCATGTCACATACTTCATCAACAGACTAAGGAAGTTTCCTTACTCCATTTTCTTTTACTTAGCATGTATTTCACACCTTGTTCTACTGACTTATGTACATTGGGGACAATGTACAGCTTTAGGTGTGGGGTTGGATTTTTGGAGTACTTTATATCATTGCATGTTTTGATTACCTATGATAGCTATGATTTACTTGTTTAGGACTTCCTGGCTTAATAGAATGATAGTTGTGAGCTGTACTTGATTTGCGCTTGAATGTAGTTCTGTTCACCTCTAGTGCACCCTTATATCTGTTCATGAGCACTTTCACCTTCTATACTCCTACCAACCCATCATAATGATTTTGGCATTAAATTGTTAAATTCTATCTTCAATACCCTGTTAATAGCTTTTGAGTTCCTGTATTGTTCTCTGTATCTTAAAGTGAACTATTGCAGCAAGTTATATACCATGGGGCTTGAGATATAGTGTGTATAGTACGTCAAAAAAAAAGTCTATGATAGTATTCTACTGTAGCAAAATTATTGTATAGCTCCATGAAGAGCTAAACCCCTTGTGGGTATTCGGACTTGTAAACCCTAGGATGATTATGTTTTTATGACATTTTATGCTTTTCCATCAATGATGAATAAAATTGAGTTTCAATCTTAATTGCATCTTGTATTGTTTTCCCTTAGCCGTGACACTAGGGTTGAGAACAATTTAGGTTATCCTTTGGAGGTGTGACAACTCCTATAGGATTAGACTACTTAAGATTAGAGAGGGTCGAGAGGGTGAGTCGTGAGGTAGCGAAACGTCCCCTTTCCCTCCAGGTGTGATTCTCCCTACCTTCGTGTTCCAAGAGTTCTTAGCGGTTGAGATAGAGTGAAGTGCTAGGAGATGAACTCCCCTAGGGCTTAGTTGCACGAGCAACAAAGTGAAGGGTTGAAGTGAATCCTAGTGTTGGGGCTTAATTTAGACTAGGGTTCTTTCACATGGACCAAAGGGTTATAACTATACATAGGAACAGGGTTTATCACTAGGAATCCCTAGAACTTAAAGCAATTCCACATAGTGTGAGACTTAGGAAGATGAACTCCCCTAGGGCTTAGTTGACAGGTCAACAAGAGTCAAAGGTCGTAGTGAAACCTAATGCTGGGGCATAGTGTTGGGGTTAGTCACGGTTGACCTTAGGTTTGGGACCGTGTGTTTAAGGATATCCTCGACTTATTTAACATCAATAGGAGAGTATAATAGCATTGTGTTACACTATAAGCATAAGTCCTAGGGGTAGCTTGTTCGGGTACCAACTATACTCATTGATTGTCCTTCTCTATTTGCACTTGCACTCTCTTACCTTTCGTACTTCTCTTTTATTTCTTGTTTCTTTAAAATTGCTTTTTCACTCACTCATTGATTCTATTCTCACTCTTCATACACCGTATAGCTAAATAGTGAATTCTTGTGTCTTAAAATCCTTATTTCCTGTTGATTCGACTACCCTCTCACCGGGGTAATATTATTACTTCAACAAGCCCCTCATCCTGAAAACCGTCAAACTAACACTCCTGTTGCACCCATTGAATGAAGTTCGGTTTCAATTCAAAATTATTGGCTGCAATAGGCGGTCTAACAATGCTTAACCCTGTTCTATCAAAGTTCGGCAGGGCAAAATCTGAGATGCTTTGTTGTTGATTACTGCCTATCTCTTCTTCTTGATTCACCTCAACACTGACCTCAGCTGCCCCTGTCTCACTCAGATTAACCTATCTAACTCTTCTTTTGAAATTCTGCTTTACCTCAGGAATAGGGTTCAGCAATGGAGACGATGTGCTCCCACGGATCATACAAGTGTGTCTGCACATAATGTAATTAGATATAAGCTTGCAGGAATATCAAGAACAAAAATAAAATTGAATCAAAGAATAATTAAACAAATAATTAAGAAAAACAAATATTCAAAAAAATGTAAAGTATTCACAAACTAGATCACCAAAGTCTTAATGTTCCAAAGAGTGACAAGTTCAGCGGCAATGGCGCCAAAAAATTGATGCGCTAACCGCAAGTGTACAGGTTCCAAGGAACTAGAAAAGTGATATCCAGTGAAGGTGATAAACGCACGTATTATTTATGTATATTCGCGTATTTTTTGAGTATTTTATATGTGTGGATGCCCGTTTTGGGTCTAAATTGGTTTATTTCATGTTACAGGTAAAAAGATACCGTGGAGAGCTCGACAATGAGATTTTAGAAGAAATCGGCAAAGAAAACACCATTTTCGAGTCCCTGGTACTGTAGCGGAACTGCAGCAGCACTGTAGCACGAGAATTTGGCGAAACGGCTAAGTCTGGAGTTTCATACGGGCACATGACTGACCGCATACAGTTCCTGTAGCAGGCTATAGCATTTCACTGTAGCACTCCACTGCAGCAACTTACACAAAACTCGGGGAGCTACAGTTCCCGTATGCCTGCCCGTATGCCAGGCCGCATGACTTGTTGGAATTAGGTTTTAAAGGCCTTTAGGGTATTTTTCTTGGGGAGTTTTTGCCACCACTTCTCCTCCACCACCATCTAGGGTTTCAAGAGCTTCAAGGCTGCGGGAGAAGGCTGATCTAGGGTGCAAATCGAAGGGGAGAAGAGGAGCGCGATCATGGAGAAGATCTAGGAGCTTGTTGGCGAGGATCCATCAAGTTCTCATCACCACTCTAGTCTTCATCTTAGGGGAGTTTGTTATGTGCTTTAGCTTGTATCTCTTGTTCTTTACACTTTCTCCTCTATTGATGTTGAACTAGACTCCCAAGGTCACCGGGCATCCGATGAACCTTGGGATGAACTTGCTTGTATGGATACTTTGAGTATATTTTTGGTATTTGGTTTGGTTGTGGTCTAAGATTTGTGTTCTTTATTGTATCAAATTGCATGAGAACTCTGTGGTTTAAATTCTAGGTTGTACTTGGTTGCGTGACCATCGCTCTTGTACTAGACACGCTTGGCTTAGAAGGGATACATGTACGAATACGCCGTGACCATCGGGTATTTCGTACCCCTCCAACCATTAGGGTTGAACCTAGACGTTGTGTTTGACCTTAATTAGGGATTTCCCTAGGCACATTGCAATCGTGTGAGGATTTGGGCGGAAGTGATTCCGTAATCCAATACTCATACCGGATTAGGGGTTATCACCGTGACCATCGGGGTGACCTACCTTTGGACATCTCTTGGCCTAACCACCTTTGCCTATGTTATTCGAGTATCCTTCTAGCTTTAGTAGTCCTGAGGGGATCCTCGCCCGGGGACCTCGAACTTTCATTCCAACTTGCCTCCTTAGTATGCTTATGTGGTGAGCCTTAGTCCATGTGTTTATAGTTTTCTCTTTGTTATTCTTCTTATCTTACTTTTATCATATAATTGCTAGGTTAGGAAATAGATGAAGGGGAAGTAATAGTAGTTCCTTGGCCCTTGGGAATATGACCCCCTCGTGCTTGCGCGAGGGGTATTACTTGGCGACCCGTGCACTTGCGGACACTCATCAGAAGGGTAGAGTTGTTGAACCATAGAGAACTGTACTCTAACACACCCTTTGCGTGTGTATACCGCAACATCTGGGCCATTTGATGCTTCAAGTTCCTCACCTTTGCATTAGTGTTCCTAATCATCTCCTCATGTCTAGCAAAACGGGATTCGATGCTCTTGATAAACTTGGCTATCATGCTAGTGAGGTCTGCTGATGGTTCCGAAGACGATGAAGAGTACTGTGGATGTACTTACTGTTGTGGAAGAGCATGTTGTAGTTGTTGTGCCCCTGTTCGTGTCCAGACTGATTCCAATAGAAGTTATGATGGTTCCTCCATCCCAGGTTATAAGTGTTGCTATATGAGTTGTTTTGGAATCGGATGTTTTGCCCCACACAGTCAACTTGCTCTACTTGCCCCATACCTGGATCAGTTGATAAAGAACAAATCATCTCACCAGAAAGAAAACAATTGTCGCAAGAGGGTCCAGAACTAGAAGAATGAGTTTGTATGGCATCTAGCCACTTGGCAATTGCCTCAACATGTGCCGCAAGGGTGGTGACAACATCCACTTGATAAATACCGGCGGAGTTCACCGGTTTACTTCGTTCAACACTCCATTGGTAACCATTGTTCCCCATTTCCTCAATAAGAGTAAAGGCGGCACTCGGTTGCATGGTGCTAAGTGATCCTCCCGCGGCGGCATTAAGCATTTGCTTGGTGGCGTTACTCCACCCATTCTAAAAAAACTGAATTTGCATCCATTCCACAATACCATAAGGTGGGCATTTCCTCAATAACTCCTTGTATCTCTCCCAAGTGCCATACAAGGATTCCAACTCACATTTCCGATAAGAGGAGATATCACTCCTCAGCTTTGTGATCTTTACCGGAGGGAAGTATCATGCAAGAAAAATATTGGTCACTTGCTTCCAATTTGTGAGAGACCCTAGAGGTAAAGAGTTGATCCATTACTTGGCTCTCCCTCTCAAAGTGAATGGGAATATTCTCAATTGGATAGCCTCCTCAATGACGTTATTCATCTTGCAACCATCACAAATTTCCAAGAACTTCCGAAGGTGTTGTTGAACGAATTACTACCGGGGTCCCTCCTGAGCAACACAATGGTAAACCCCAACGAATCTCTAAAGGGTGTACAATTGACGAGTGGAAAGCACCTCCCATGCCATATAGAGAAGGAACCCGAAGAGGAACATACCAGCCTCGCCGTTGTTATGGATGTTAAGACCCCGAATGAAGAGGAAACAACTAAGGAACCAGGTAAGGAGAAGAACCCAATGTTAGAGTACCAACCGAAGCTTCCACATCTATTGAAAATCAAGAAAGATAAGCAAGATGAGTAGTACAAAAAGTTCCTCGATGATAAACACTAAATGTACGTATTATTCATGTATTTGTGCGTATGTGATAAGTGCTCGTGTTATAGTAATGCGAAGTGTTATTATCTTGCAATGAGCATTGATTTAATCAGATTTCATCACTAAAAAAAGTGCAATTGTTTACTTTTGTGCATTGTAGGGTTGTGAAGATAAAATGAAGGAAAGGAACGAAGTTAGATCGTGTTTGCCATTGTTGGGAAGATTTTCGGACTAAGCAAGGAACGAGGCATGAGCATAGACTTGTGAGTGTGTGCCAACCTCCTTTGGAGGGGCACAAAGGCAGTCACATTCACAATAAGCAGCACTGTAGTAAATTACTATAGGAAAAGCACTGTAGTAAGTTACTGTTCACTGTCGGCCGACATTCAGAATTCCAGAAATTCCACACGGGCGTGTGAAATCCCGATTTCAGCAATTTTAAAGCCGTGACTCAACATTGTAAAAGCCCAATTTGGAGACTTTTTGAGGGATCTTTTGACCTATCTTTCTCCCCAACTTCTAGAGTGCGGCTAGGGTTTTGGAGAGGACTTCATGGAGGTTTAGAGCGCGTCTTCGGCATCGTCACCGACATCCGGCGACCGCACAAGACCACGGCCACACCATACGCAAGGGGGTTTTCATCGATGTCTTTATTTTGTGCTTTCTTATATACTTTGATGAACATGTATAGCTCCATGAGGAGCTAAACCCCTTGTGGGTATTAGGACTTGTAAACTCTAGCGTTATTATGTTTCTTTGACATTGTTATTATGCTTTTCCATTATTGATGAATAAGAATTGAGTTTCAATCTTGATTTTATCTTGCTATTGTTTTCCCTTAGATGTGACACTAGGGTTGAGAACAATCTAGGTTTTCCTTGGGAGGTGTGACAACTCCTATAGGATTAGACTCTTTAAGATTGAAGAGGGTTGAGAGGGAGAGTTGTGAGGTAGCGATGCATCCCTTTATTAGCGGTCGAGATAGAGTGAAGTGCTAGGTAGATATACTCCCCTGGGGCTTAGTTACACGAGTAACAGAGTGAAGGGTTGAAGTGAATCCTACGCACTAGGGCTTTATCGAGACTAGGGTTCTTCCTCCTAGACCAAAGGGTTAGAACTACACATAGGAACAGGTCTTATCACTAGGAGTCCCTAGAACTTAATGCAATTCCACGTAGTGTGAGGTTTAGGTAGATGTACTCCCCTGGGGCTTAATCGTGCGAGCGATAGAGTGAAGGGTCGATGTGAATCTTAATACCGGGGCATAATATTGGGGTTAGTCACGGTTGTCCTTAGGTTTGGGACCATGAGTCTGAGGATTTTCTCGACTCAATTGGCATCAATAGGAGAGTATAATAGCATAGTCTTGCACTAGAAGCATAGATCCTAGAGGTAGCTTGTCCGGGTACCCCGCTTCATTCATTGTTAAATCCTCTCTATTCTCTTTTACTTGCACTTTCTCATCTTCCATCTTTCTATTTAATTTCTCGTCTTTTAGTATAATTGTTTCCATAATTCACTCATCGAATCAATTGATCACTTTTCTGTACTTCGCATAGTTTTAATAGTGAAATCTCGTATTCTAACTCCCTATTCCCTGTGGATTCGACTACCCTCTCACCGGGGTCACTTTTATTACTTCGACAAACCCGTGCACTTTCGGGCCGCCTGTCAGTATGTTTTTGTATGTGTGGATGATTGTTTTAGGTGTAAATCGTTTCTTTTCGTGTAACAGTTACAAAAGATGCCTTGGAGAGCTGCTATACCACTGCACTGTGGCAACTTACGCAAAATTTGGGGAGCTACAGGACACGTATATTGACCGCATGCCAAGCTGCATGGCATCCCAAAAGTGACCTTTTTAAGGGTTTTGAGAGTTTATTTGGTGGGAGCCTAGCTTTTGGGAGGAATTCCACTTCACCATCTTCAGATCCAAGCTAGGAGAGGACTTTGAAGGCCATTTCCGGGGAGATAAAGACAAGGAGAGCAAGATACGAAAAGATCTACTCCATCAATTCGCATCTTGAGAGGAAGATTGACAAAGGAAGCCATCCTTTGGGTGGCGTCCTTGGAAGCGTGATAAACATCTAAATGTATGTATTTCATACGTATGTGTGCGCATTGTTTTTTATATTTTGTTAATGAATCGATTCCCTTTTCAATCTAAATTGGTTTATTTCGTGTTTCAAGTATAGAAGAAGCCTTGGTGAGCTCAACAACGTGATTTAGGACAAAATCGGCACTTAAATAAGCATAGGGTACTGTAGTGACACTATAGCAGCCCGAAACGCGAAGACTTGAAGAAAATTCTAAGGCTAGAAACCCTCATGGGCAAGCTCATGGACGTGAGGCCATCCGCAAGAGATTTAGAGGCAAACAGTACTGTAGCAGCTTTACTGTAGCAGTTTTGCTGTAGAAGTACTGTTGCAATTTTACAACTTTGCGGATTCTTTCAACCCGTATTACAGGCAATCTCATGGGCCGTATATGGACTGTGAGGTCACCCGTGAGAGGCCACGAAATCATCTTCTTAAAGGGTCTTCTAGGGTTTTCTTGGACATCTTGGACCTTCTTCTTGGAGCTTCACACATCCATCTCAGATCTAAAGGAGAAGAAGCACTTTGAGGGCAATTTTGTGGAGGATTTACAAGGAGAGAAAGTTCTTAGGAAGGATCTTCAAGCTAGGGCTTTAAATTGGAAGGTTGAAGACAAGGAAGCCACCCCTACGAGTGGCGTTCTTGGAACTTCTCCGGCCTTCATCTTTGAGGGAGTCCTTCTCATGTCTTTATTGGTTGTTTCTATGTATTTCTTGGACATGAACAACTAAACCCCAACGTCACCCGATGTAGGTGAACCTTGGGGGTGAACTTGTGATGTTTTGGATGATTTTGCTCTAATTAATGCTTGTGGCTTGTTTGTGATCCATTGTTTGGTGTTTTACATGCTTGATATGTATGAGAATTCTATGTATCAAAGGACTTAAGAAATGCTAGGTTGCATGATCATTATCCTAGTGTTAGACTCACCAAGCTTGGAAGGGAAATATGTATAAATACGCCATGACGATCGGGTATCTCTACCCCTCCACTCCTAGGGTTAAGTACTCCTTTGTATTTCAACCCTAGTTTGAGAAACCATTTTACCCATAGCAATCGTAGGGAGATTTTGGGCGGTAGAAATACCGTATCCAATACTCATACCGGATTAGGGATCAATTGCCATGACCATTGGGTTGGCCTAATCTACGGTTTTCTCGGTCCAATCTACCCACTTGCATGTTAGTTCAAGTATCCAGCTCACTTTAGTAGCCCCTGAGAGGATCCTCATCCGTGACCACTCCTAGCCCTGATTTTCTACGTATCTTGTCTTCATCAATTTGCATTCATTAATTACTTGTTTAGTTTCTTTATATTCAATTCAATCACTAAGTCTTGTCGGTTAAACAACATTGCAAAAAGGAAGTAAGGGTAGCTTCTCAGGCCCAGGGAATACGACCCTCTTGTGTTCGCACGAGAGGTATTATTTGACGAACCGTGCACTTGCGAGTTGGTACACATCAAGTTTTTGGTACTGTTGCCGGGGACCCACGAGAAATACTCGAAAAACTTGGTGTGTGTTGATTTGACCATCATCTTGTTTCATATTTACCATTTTCATATATAGTCCATCATTTCTTTGTTTGCATTTTATTTTCTTATTTCTCTTTAGTTTCTAATTCTTGACTAAAACTTTTGCGAGGTACCCGTCTTATGACAAGAGCGAGTCAAGCTAACTTGGTTGAGCCTGACGACGAAATTGAAAGAATGTTACACCAGAGGTTGAGAGAAGTGGCTGAGAGTTCAAGACAACAAGAGGTTAGAGTGGAATCGAGTGAACCTTCAAGTCATCGTCAAAAATCCAATCTCATCGAACAGAACAAGATAATGTGTGGCATATGCATGAAAATGTGTGGGTCTAATCATTCCCTAATGATGTATCATTAAATGTGGCATGTGGCCCGCTGACGGGATTCTACATCGGTAGTGAATGTACAAGCTCTTGCATATCATCAGCAAAAAATTCAATCTGATCCAGCAAACATGGTAATGTGTGGGTCTGGTCGTTCCCTGAAAAGGCCTATAATGTAATGGTTTTTGATCGTCGGAGTCAAACCAGTAGACGACCAGACTACCGGTGGACCACCGGTGCTGAATGCACAAGCACCTTCACGTCATCAGCAAAAATCCAATGAGCTTTCATGCGTATCTATCCTCACCTGATTGCCACCCTCACCAACTTAATAATCAATCTTCAATGTTATCAGATTCTCATACTAGTCTTGCAATAACATGAGCTTTTCATGTTCACTTCTTGATTATTTTGGTCTCCAATTTCTGGTATAAAAGCTAATCCTGCAAGTCATCAGCAAAAAAATCCAATCTCATCGAGCAGAACATGATAATGTGTGGGTCTGGTCATTCCCTAAAAATGTCTCTAATGTAATGGTTTTTGGTCACCAGAGTTAAACCAATAGACGACCGCACCGCTAGTGGACCACAAGTGGTGAATGCACAAGCACCTTCAAGTCATCGGAAAAAATTCAATCTCATCCAACAGAACATGATAATGTGTGGGGTTATACACATATGCATGAAAATGTGTGGGTCTGTCATCAGCAAAAATCCAATCTCAACTAGCAGAACAAGATAATGTGTGAGCTTGCATCTGCAAAAAATCCAATCTCATTAAGAAGAACATGATAATGTGTTGGTCTAGTCATACCCTGAAAAGACTTGTAATGTAATGGTTTTTGGTAGCCGGAGTTAAACCAGTAGACGACTGGACCGCCGATGGACCACCACTGGTGAATGCAGAAGCACCTTCAAAAAAGTCAAGCCTATTATCATTGCTTTAAAGAGATTGGATTTTTCCTTTAGTAAAAGTTCAAATCAAAGAATCACTTTTGAAGACACTTGGATCATCTGTGGGTGAATCAAGGCATACTTCATCACAAGTCATAGCAAAGATAGCATCAATCAAAATCCCCCGACGGGAATGGCTGGAAGTGATTTCATTGTTGCTGTCCAACATGTCTGAACAAGGTCCTCCTGCCTTGCAGCAGGCAACTCTAGCAATACTTGGGAATGTTTGTGAGGAAATATCTCCTCAGCACTCAGAACAAGACCGGGCCAATGCTATTCTCACTGCCATAGCACATGGTATAACCTAGTCGAATCGGAACTCAGAAGATTGCCTTGTTGCAATTAGAGTTCTGTACAATGCTCTTGATTTTTCACAGACTAATGTCGAGAATGAAATGGAGAGAACTTTTATCATGAAGATTGTCTGTGAGATTGCTGTGTCAAATGAGTTGGAGATCAGGAAGACAGCTTTTGAATGCCTGGTTTCGATTTCTTCAATGTACTATGAAATTGATAAGTGCTTGTGTTATAGTACCACGAAGCATTATTATCTTACATTGAGCATATCTTTTATCAGTTTTTATCACTAAATGATGTGTACTTGTGTACTCTTGTGCATTGAAGGTTTGTGGAGCTAAATTGGAGAAGAAGAACGAAATTAGGTCATGTTCCCCGATGTTGGGAAGTTTTCGGACCAAGTAAGGAACAAGGCACGAGCTTGACTTGTGAGTGTGTGCCAAGCTCCTTTGCAGGGGCACAAAGGCAGTCACATTCACAACAAGTCTAACTCGTGTAGCTTAGAAGAACTTCACAAATAAGGAGACATGAAGTAATCGGTACGACTTACCATTGTTTGTGTGCTCAACCAATGGCCTCAATGAAGAATAATGGATTCGGGAGCATTTCGGCAAGGTACTGCAGCACCACTGTAGCATGTTACTGTAGCAAAACATTGTAGCAAGCTACTGTTCAATTTCTGCCGAAAATCACACGGGCGTGTGGAAATTCCACACGGCCGTGTGAATCAATTTTTCAGCCAGACAGAAACTTCACACGGGCGTGTGGAAATTCCACACGGCCGTGTGAAGCCCCCGATAAGTCCGATTTTAATGCCGCGATTCAACATTATAAAAGGGGATTTTGGAGACCTTTTGGGATATCTTTTGACCTATTTTTCTCCTCAACTTAGGGAGTACAGCTAGGATTTTGGAGAGGATTTCGTGGAGGTTTCGCGCGCATCATCGGCATCGTCACCGACGTTCGACGACCGCACAAGACCACGACCACACCATATACAAGGTGGTTTTCATCAATGTCTTTGATTTGTACTTTCTTTTCTATTTTGCTTAACATGTATAGTTCCATGAGGAGCCAAACCCCTTGTGGGTATTCGGACTTGTAAACTCTAAGGTTTTTATGTTTCTTTGAAATTGTTATTTTGCTTTTCCATGATTGATGAATAAAAATTGAGTTTCAATCTTAATTTCATCTTGTTAATGTTTTCCCTTGGATATGACACTAGGGTTGAGAACAATTTAGGTTACCCCTTAGAGGTGTGACAACTCTTTCAAGGTTAGACTACTTAAGATTAAAGAGAGTTGAGAGGGAGAGTTGCGAGGTAGCGATGTACTCCTTTCCCTTCCAACGTGGTTTCTCCCTACCTCCGTTTCCTTGATTTCACAGCTGTTGAAATAGAGTGAAGTACTAGGCAGATAAACTCCCCTGGGGCTTAGTTACGCAAGTAACAGAGTGAAGGATTGAAGTGAATCCTACGCGCTGGGGTTTAATCTAGACTAGGGTTCTTCCACCTGGACCAAAGGGTTAGAACTACACATAGGGACAGGTTTTACCACTAGGAATCCCTAGAGCTTAAAGCAATCCCACGTAGTGTGAGGTTTAGGTAGATATACTCCCCTGTGGCTTAGTCGTGCGAGCGACAGAGTGAAGGGTTGACGTGAATCCTAATACCGGTACACAGTGTTGGGATTAGTCACGGTTGTCCTTAGGTTTGGGACCGTGAGTTTTAGGATATCTGACAGGCAGCCCGATAGTGCACGGGTTTGTCGAAGTAATAAAAGTTACCCCGGTGAGAGGGTAGTCGAATCCACAGGGAATAGGGAGTTAGAATACGAGATTTCACTATTAAAACTATGCGAAGTACGGAAAAGTGATCAATTGATTCGATGAGTGAATTATGGAAACAATTATACTAAAAGATGAGAAATTAAATAGAAAGATGGAAGATGAGAAAGTGCAAGTAAAAGAGAATAGAGAGGATTTAACAATGAATGAAGCGGGTTATCAGGACAAGCTACCTCTAGGATCTATGCTTCTAGTGCAAGACTATGCTATTATACTCTCCTATTGATGCCAATTGAGTCGAGGAAATCCTCAGACTCACGGTCCCAAACCCAAGGACAACCATGACTAACCCCAACATTATGCCCCGGTAATAGGATTCACATCGACCCTTCACTCTATCGCTGGCACGATTAAGCCCCAGGGGAGTACATCTACCTAAACCTCACACTACGTGGAATTGCATTAAGTTCTAGGGACTCCTAGTGATAAGTCCTATTCCTATGTGTAGTTCTAACCCTTTGGTCCAGGAGGAAGAACCCTAGTCTCGATTAAGCCCTAGTGCGTAGGATTCACTTCAACACTTCACTCTGTTACTCGTGTAACTAAGCCCCAGGGGAGTATATCTACCTAGCACTTCACTCTATCTCGACTGCTAATAAATCAAGGAAACAGAGGTAGGGAGAAATCACACCGGAGGGGAAAGGGGTACATCGCTACCTCACAACTCTCCCTCTCAACCCTCTTAAATCTTAAAGAGTCTAATCCTATAGGAGTTGTCACACCTCCCAAGGAAAACCTAGATTGTTCTCAACCCTAGTGTCACATCTAAGGGAAAACAATAGCAAGATAAAATCAAGATTGAAACTCAATTCTTATTCATCAATAATGGATAAGCATAATAACAATGTCAAAGAAACATAATAACGCTAGAGTTTACAAGTCCTAATACCCACAAGGGGTTTAGCTCCTCATGGAGCTATACATGTTCATCAAAGTATATAAGAAAGCACAAAATAAAGACATCGATGAAAACCCCTTGCGTATGGTGTGGCCGTGGTCTTGTGCGGTCGCCGGACGTCGGTGACGATGCCGAAGACGCGCTCTAAACCTCCACGAAGTCCTCTCCAAAACCCTAGCCGCACTCCAGAAGTTGGGGAGAAAGATAGGTCAAAAAGATCCCTCAAAAAGTCTCCAAATCGGGCTTTTATAACGTTGAGTCGCGGCTTTAAAATTGTTGAAATCGGGATTTCGCACGGCTATGTGGAATTTCCACACGCCCGTGTGAAATTTCTGGAATGCTGAATTTCGGCCGACAGCGAACAGTAACTTGCTACAATGTTTTGCTACAGTAATTTACTATAGTGCTACTACAGTAGCTGTGCCGAAACACTCCCGAATTCGTCGTTCTTCATCGAGGCCGTTGAATTGGGCACACAATCAATGGTAGATCGTGCCGATTGCTTCGAGTCTACTAATTGGTGAAGTCTTCATTGTTAGCATGAGCTAGACTTATTGTGAATGTGACTGCCTTTGTGCCCCTCCAAAGGAGGTTGGCACACACTCACAAGTCTATTCTCATGCCTCGTTCCTTGCTTAGTCCGAAAATCTTCCCAACAATGGCAAACACGATCTAACTTCGTTCCTTTCCTTCATTTTATCTTCACAACCCTACAATGCACAAAAGTAAACAATTGCACATTTTTTAGTGATGAAATCTGATTAAATCAATGCTAATTGCAAGATAATAACACTTCGCATTACTATAACACGAGCACTTATCAAATCCCCCCACACTTAAGCTTTTGCTTGTCCTCAAGCAAAAATAAAACGTGAAAGTACTTAGGAAGAACAATTGAAAGTGCTTGGCCTTAGGTTCACGCATCCGCCAAATGTGGCTTTCACACTTTCGAGGAGGTATCTCTTTCTACCGGGGTAGTAGCTTTCACGCATCCCATAAGATAGCTCTTTCTCTCATTAGGGCATAACTTGTATCCGACTTATGAGAGTAGCTACATACTTCATAGGTGGTAGCTCTTTCCACCCCAAATGCATACATAAAACAAAGCAACTATTAAAAAAAAAGTCATATGTATTTTTTTTTTCTCTTTTCCATATATATGTATATATTTTTCATTTTTTTCATCTTTTTCATTTTTTTTATATATGCATTTTCCAAAGTAAAACTAAGAACGATGATAAACTTGTCCTTAAAAACTTCAAGATTGAGTTTCCAAAAGATTCCAAGAGTAAGTTGTGCAATATAAGATAATCGAGCAAAAATTCCCTAAAATTCAAGTAGAAACTAGAGCATGATAGGATACAATGTTAAAAATTCTCCTAAACTATAAGAATACAACCGTTGCAACTAAGGTGAACCGCCATAGGCTACATGAGCATAAGCAATTGAATGCACAAGTAAAGGTGTGTGCAATGTGAACTTCCCCCACACTTAAGATATACATTGTCCCTAATGTACGCATGCAAGCACAATAAAAGTTAAGAATTGTAAAATAATTAGTGTGGAAGTAGCCAATTGAAACATTACTCCCGTAAACTCCAAGTGTTACGTTCGATGGAGCTAGGTGCATTGAGAGTTGAGTCTCAATGGTTTGTGAAGCACACACGGTCCCATGGCCGTGTCTATGACTATTCCTTAGATTCCTTTCATCCAAGACCATATGCGCACACATACACAAGGATTCAGTATAGCTCAATAAAAACTCGAGTATATAAAATATGAAGCAATGAATACAACTCGAGATAAAAAGAAAAGCAATCTAAAAGATAAACTGAGAAGGAGAATCCTTTCTAAGTACTACAAGTCCAAAATATAATAAAATGTACAAGAATGGAAATCAAAAAACAAATAAAAGCTAAAACTAAGACGCCTCAGCGTCGGTGTCCTCAGTGGTGGCCTCTGGTGCTGCTGGAGGCTCTGAATATGTCTGTGGATCTGCTGCTATTGCTGGTGCTGGGGGAGATGGTGGTGGAGGAGTGGGGGCCCGGGGCTGGACTACAAATGGTGATGACACGGCCTGCTCGAGTAGTGTCTGTATGGCATCGAGCCACGTCATCGTCTCTAAGTGCTGTGCAGCCTGTGTGGCCCTCACCTCGGCCACCTCGGTCTGTAGCACCCCCACTGCGCTCTCGAGGCGCTCCAACCTGTCCTGGCCTCAGGAGGGAGAGAAAATGCGCACCGAAGGTGGCTCCGGTGCTGTGGGTAGTGCCTCGGCGTCTGTGTGTGTCGGAGGTGGCTCCAAGGCTGCGTGGGACCCCTCTGCCTGATCTGACTGGGGTATGATCCAAGTATAGGTCCCTGATCCCGCTCTACGGATCATCCCCATCATCCTCAGTGTATCTGCGCCCAAAGGAGCCGGTACACTGGTCTTGTCTGCCCCTCGCACCCCATCTCTAAGACTCGTTCCCGATCAGAAGTCTCGAAATGGAGGGTCCTGCGAAGATCACTCCCACCCTAGGGTACTGGCCCTGATGGGGCAAATACTCTGCCAAGATGTGCCCTTGGTGGAGTGGTACCCTCTGAGCCATAGAGTATAGATAGAGAAGCTCCTGCCGGCTCAGTACTCCAATGCTATCACCCCGGCCACTCACTGATCTACTCAGAATGGCATGTACGTATCTGTAGGCCGGGCGGGATAAGCACGTGGCCTTCGAGACCCCTGGCTCATACTGGCCCTCTCCGCACAAATCCCTGTAGGCCCTCTGCGGAGTAAGACTGCCCGGGTAGTCGGTAGGAAGACCCTCATACTCCTCTGTCTGTGTATAGGCCTCGTCATATAACCCCATATGGATCGAAAACTGGGTCACGCTGAGGCTAAAATACTAGCCTAATACCCTGAACTGAATCGCGTCAGGAGTAGAGAAGTCCCTGTGCGATCTGTCAAACTCGAACGAGGCCAAGAACTCAAGTGTCACTCCCCGAATGGCTGGATCTCTGATCCTCAGTAATCTCCTCCAAACTACCCACCGAGAGTAGCTCCTCAACCTCGTTGGCAATACTGTCACCTCCCTGAATCCCTCTGATAATGCTCAGGTCGGGGTATCGTGACTGGCCAACCGCAGTGTATATAACCGCTCCAACCTGGCCTGGTGCTCAGGTATACTGAACTCGGTCTCCTCTAGAGGGGGTGTGGGCTCACGGGGCCGCTTCCCAGCCGATTTCTTGGACCTGGAAGCCATATCTGCAAGATTGAAAAGAGAATCTATTAAAAACAGTTAAACATAACAATCTGCAGAAATCCACACAGCCGTGTGGAATTTCCACACGCCCGTGTGGAGCTTCTGGCGGACAGAGCCCACGACCGTGGGGGCTAAAAATCCAAAATTTACATTGTAATTCATTGTAATTCATCTCTAAACATGTTCACACACATAATAAGCATTTAAAACAAGCGAAATCACCCAATAGAATGAATCAAATCAAGAATTGACGAAGAAGAAGGCTTTGAAGTCCTTACCGACAGAGTGGATGAAGGAATACTTAGAATCGGCCAGAAAAACTCCAATAAAACCTCAAAAATCCTCTGAGATGGTTGGGAAAGTAGTAGAGAGGGTAAGAGAGGAGTTTAGAGTGGAAGAATCAAGAGGCACGAGTGAAATATAAATGAAAATGCGCGGCTTTTGAAGTTCTGGGAATTCACACGGCCGTGTGGATATTCCCCACGGCCTTGTGCCTCTAAAATTAGGGTTCACAAGGGCCAACACACGCCCCTGTGCGCACTCTGGTCGCTCTCTGAACTACCCCACATGGCGTGTGAGTATCCCACATGGCCGTGTGCCTTCATAGGAGGATCCACAGGGGTACCCACACTGCCATGTGGATTCACGGGAAAACTTCGAAATTCTTTGAAAAATTTCACACGGCCGTGTGGAAATTCCACACGGCCGTGTGCCAAACCTGGCCAAGAACACAAGGCCGGCCACCAGGGCACCCACACGCCCTTGTGGCCTCTCTGACTTGCCCGAGAAACACTAAGTATTCCACACGGCCGTGTGAATAATCCACACGGCCGTGTGCCTTTCACAAGTTCTCCCACAGAGGCACACACACGCTACTGTATATTCTTGGGAAGAAGGGTTTTCTCTGCAGAGTTTCACAAGGCCATGTGAATTTCCACACGGCCGTGTGTATTAGCACAGTGGCACTCACAGGGGCACCCACACGCCCCTGTGGACTCTCTGGAAAAAAGAGTTTAAGTTCTGCGAGATTCCACACGGCCGTGTGCCCCTTCTGAGGTTGTTCACAGGGGCACACACACGCCCCTGTGTCCTCACTGGTTGAGTTCTGATTTGGTAACACACGCCCGTGTGGAAATTCCACACGGCCGTGTGTTTTCTCAGGTTTACTTAATGGAGGTTGGCACACACCGTGTCTTCTCAATGGAGGTTGGCACACACCCACAAGTCTAGACTCGTGCCTTTTCTTTGCTTGATTCGAGAACTCCTCAACAATGGCGAACACGATCTAACTTTGCTCTTTTCCGCCAAACTAGCTCCACAACCCTACAATGTACAAAAGTACACAAATGCACATAATTTAGTGATAAAATCTGATAAAAGTTATTCTCATTGTAAGATAATAACACTTCGCGCATGTCGCACATTTTCAAAAAGTTGTCAATATGACTGTTGGGATCTTTATCGACCAACCCATTAAACTGTGCAGTCTGCTGCACCATTTGGATGAAACCCGGCTTTAGCTCGAAATTCTGAGCTATGATTGGGGGTCTCACAATGCTTGATTGGGTCCCCAAGACTACGGGTCTAGCGAAATCGGATAAGGTCCTCTATTGTTCATTATGTTCTGCCATTGTTTCTGACCCTTATGTTTCTATTTCAGCTTGATTAGACTGTTCTTGTACATGTTCTTTTCCTTTTCAATGTGTTCTTCTTCCAATGTCCGGGTCTCCTTCAACAAGAATCGAAGGATTCCCACGGGTCATAACTTGGCACTGAAAACAAAGAAAAGAAAACAAATAAGAATGATGATAGACAAAGAAAGTGTGAAATGCGAAGTGAATAGCTAAAATAGCAAAAAGCAAATATCTAAAATACGCCTACTCTGCAACGGCACCAAAAACTTTGACAGGGCCCCGAAAGTGAACAGGTTGTCACAGTAATAATAATATCCTAGTGAGAGGATAGTCAAATCCACAAGGAGTAGAGATTAAAGACACAAACGTTTGCTAATTAGCTAGTGCGATGTACAGAGAATGAAAACAGAATCAGTGTGTGTATGCAAGAGTAACTAAAAGAGACAAGAAATAAAAGAGAAGTATGGAAGAGAAGATGATGCAAGAAAAAAGTGAGAGAAGGTCAATCAATGAGTGAAATAGTGTACCTGGACAAGCTACCTCTAGGATTAATGCTTCTAGTGCAAGACAATGCTATTATACTCTCCTATTGATGTTTAATGAGTCGAGGATATCCTTAAATACACGGTCCCAAACCTAAGGTCAACTGTGACTAATCCCAATAATTATTCCCTGGCATTAGGTTTCACTATAACCCTTAACTCTTGTTGACCTGTCAACTAAGTCCCAGGGGAGTCCATCTTCCTAAGCCTCACACTATACGGGATTGCTTTAAGTTCTAGGGATTCCTAGTGAAAGACCCTATTCCTATGTATAGCTCTAACGCTTTGGTCCAGGTTATGATATTTAAAAAAAATTAAAAATATAGAATGGGTGATAATGTGGAGTAAAGAATGAATAAATTATTAAAACAATTGATGTGGCAAAAACTAATTTTTCTCAGAAAAAATTAAGTTGGAATAATTTCTTTTTCTTTAGCCAACACAAGGTTTCCAAAATATTTGAAATAAATTGGCTTTTAATTGGATTTTAAATCATTGGATTTGGTTCAAAATTGATCAATTATTTATAATTATTTATTATTTAAATTCAAATATTAGTAAACTAACAATAAACCTTTGATTTTGGTCCTTGTTGGGATAATATACAATGAGAAGGCTTCGGGTTGTGGTGGGATGGAATTTAATTTATTAAGAAATACTTTAAAAAAAATATTAAAATGGTTGGCTAAAAATTTTAAATAGTCCTATTTTCATTAATTTTTCTTGCAAATTACACGAAAAAGGGGAAAATAGTCCCGTTTTCTTTAAAAATAATCAAAACTAGTATCCCAATTCCTGTTTTACCTAAACTCATAAATAATTTAAAATATACCTATTTTTGTAATTAAATAAAAAAATTGCATTATTTATTTAAGAAAACAGCCGGCATTCGCCGATCATCACTTCCCTCCCAAGCCCTTCTTCACTTCTCTTCCTCGCTAACCCTAACCCTAGAATGCTCGTAACTCATCAATGGCGGGTGTGGGTTCAGTGAAGCTCAATAAAATAGAAAAGATATACGAGTTCATAAAGATAGAGCAATAACTAGCAAAACAAACTAAAACATGAAAATAACTCTCAGAAGGCGAAGCCTTTTTGAGTAAACAAGTCCACAAAATAAGAAAAATGCAACAAAACAAAAAATAAAACTAAAAGATAATCTCATGAGTGGAACGCCTCAAACATCGGCACCTGGTGCTGGTGCTGCTGGTGAATCAAAGTTGGAATCCTTATCTAGTGTCTGCTGAATGCGATCAAGGCGCTCTATGATCCGCACCTGGTTCTCGAGGATGGTGGCTATAGCAGCTTCGAGTCGAGCCAGACGCTCATGTACTCGATTAGAAGATGTGCAAGGATCGGCTGATGGTACCGATGCTGCCTCTGTAACCTTGGGCTCTCTCTGTGGTGGTGCATCATGAGCCTCAGCAGACTCATCATCGTCGATAGATGACTCCACTAGTGCATATCAACCTGAACCTGTGCATCGCACTATGCCCATCAATCGGAGAGTGACCATCCCCAAAGGTGAAGGGCTACTGATTTTCTCCTCGACTCTAATTGAACAGAAGAGGCCCATCTTGAGTAGGAGCCGTGTAATGTAGGGTCTTGCAAATAGTGGCCCTATGCGCAAATACTGGCTCTGGTGACGAAAGTAATCGGCCAAAACATATCCCAAATGGAGGGGCACTCTCTGAGTTATGCAGTATAGGCATAACAAATCTTGACGGCTAAGTGCACTTGTACCATCTCCACGACCGGTAACTGACCTGCTGAGAATGGCGTGTATGTACCTATGTGCGGGTCGTGCAAGAAGGGAGCCCTTCGACTGAATAGGGACGTACTGAGCACATCTACATAAATTGTGAACAACCTGACCAGGAGTGATACCGGGAGGGTAATCAGTAAGAAGCTCTATGTACTCCAATCTGTCTGTGTAGTCCTAGTCATAGAACTCGAGCAATATCACAAACTGAGTCAAAGACATCTCCTGAGGCTGACCAAAGGCCCTAAATTGAATGGTGTGTTCCGTGTCGAAACCTATCTTTACCCTGTCATAATCAAAGGAGAACGAAGATAGAACCTCTAGGGTGATGTCTCGCTGGACAGGATCATGGATGGAAAGAAGTCGGTCGCAACCCCCAACCTCTACTAACTCTAGAACCTCATCTGTGAGTCCAATCGGCTCAAGTGTCTCCCAACAAAGATAGCGTGACTGTCCAAACTTAAGTCTCTGGAGACGCTTGAACCTTTCATGATATGTAGAATCGTTAAATTCAATCTCTGGTGGTGGTGTTGGTTACCTGTCTTGATGAAGGTGTTTGTGTGCCATTTTCTTAATCCTGGGTGCCATACCTGCAAGAAAAACATCAAATAAATCAATTCAGAATGAATTATATGAGTGCAGGATCTCATGTGGCCGTGCGTGTGTGAGAAAAGGCACTAATGGACTCTTCCAGCCCACGCGGGCGCGTGAGCTGGCAACGCGCCCGCGTGGACGCGCATTGACTTGGCTGGCCGAGAGCCAACTAGCCCACGCAGGCGCGTGAGCTGGCCACGCGCCTGCGTGGACGCGCATTGGCTTGGCTGACCGAGAGCAAGCCAGCCCATGCGGGCGCGTGGGCAGACCACGCGACCGCGTGGGCTGCTGGCTCTCGACCAGCCAATCCACGCGACAGCTGCGCTGTCGCGTGGATCGGCGGCCTCCAAAGCCTCACTAAACTTCTATTACATGCATTCTAAGTGTTTTCACATAATTTTCCACGAAAAATAAAGTCCAAAACTTAGAAAACACCATGGATGTGAGCATACACAACTTGCAAAATCTCATAAAAGAAACAACAGGAACATGCTGGTACCTGCAAAAGGGCAAACTCCGGCAAGCTTCTCGGCGGACTCGAAGAGGCGGCAAATGGCAAAAGGCGGCAAGACTCGAAGAGAATAGGCGGACTCTAAGAGGCCGCAAAACGAGGAGGATGTGCTGAAAGCACGGGGGTGCTTACTCGGCAGTGCTTAGTTAGCTTTCTCCGCAAGAAATCGCTTTTTCTAACGAAACAAATATAGTTTTTATTATAAATAATAATAATAATAATAATAATAATAATAATAATAATAATAATCATAATAATAATAAATCAATAAAAATAAAATCCTAAAAAATGCTAGATATTTATTACATTTAGAGTTTTTGTAAAAAAATGTGAATAAATAAAATAACACATAAATTTAAAAAAGAAAAATCATTTGATATAGTTTGTAAGTTTATTATTATTATTGTTGTTGTTTGTTGTTGTTGACCTATTTCTCAACATCAATTATCAATAAATATAGTAAACTTTTTCGTGTTTTTTAGATTTAGTTTGTAAAAATAAAAAACTTTTTAATGAAATATTATTATAACATAAAGGAAGTCTATACTTGGAAATATTTTATTATAAATTAAATTAACACCCCATCAAGTGTATTAAGGACATCATCATCTAGTTATTCATTTATACATATAATGAATTGGGCTACTATCAAAACCCGGTTAAAATAAATTAAATTAACACCGCCATCTTTATAATTTACTAATTTAAGGTAATTCCTCATGCTAATTAACTAAGGAAAAAAAATTAGAACTTCAAAATTCTAAGGATATATATCAAAAAAATAGGTGTATGTTGTAATTCGTGATTTTTTTTCATATATATGTATATATATAACCAATTAATCAATAAGAGAATAATTAAAATAATTTGAAATATTATTTTAAAATCATTATTTAAAATACAAATTATATGAATATGTTTTATCTTAGCCCAAATTTAATGCCCAAACTCTAAGCTTAGTTGTAGCCCAATTCATTATATATATAATCTAAAAATGTATAATATGTTCCTAATTTCCAGAAAAAATTACCAGGCAACATTTCATTCGGTTCCAAACAAAAAATACAATAGCAGACAAGGTGAATGTCTACCAAAATACATTTCATTACAAGCAAGATTCGAAAAAAAGAAAAATTTACAAAACTTCACAAGCATCACAAACTTTTTTCTTTAAAAAAAAAAAAAAAAAACTAAACCTAGTTCCTAGTTTTCTATATAAAAACCTAAGTTCCCATTTGTTGTCAAATGAATTTTTTAAAACTAGAAATAGGTGGCTTCGGCTTCAGCGGCGAGTGTGGTGGCTTCAGCTTCACCGGGTAATGTGTGACTGGCAACCCTTCGGCTTCGGCTTCGGCTTCGGGTACAGCCTCTTCCGAGACAACTAATTGTTGTATAACCGCAACTATCACAATAAAAAATATAACTAGTAACAACGAAAAAAGGGTTGCGCTCTCACTGTCCATAATGGAGAAGATGACGATGATCAAGAAGAAGAAGAAGAAGAAGAAGAGAAAAGTTGCAAAATAAAAAAAAAAAACACTGCACGCGTAGGGTTTGGAGATGAAAAAGAAGGAGAGGAGAAGAAGACGAAGAAGAAGACGAAGAGAAACGTTTGAAAACTTGAAAAAAAAAACCTGCAAGACAGCACAGGGTTTGTTAGTGGTTTGGAGAAGAAGTAGAAGGAGGATATGGGAGGTTTCATTGTGCAAGTCTCGAGATGTATATTGGCAATCCCAAGGGCCAGGGCCTAATATTCCACTAATTTTTTTTTTTGATAAATTTCAGATAAGCACACCTGTGCTTAACATGCACGGCCGTGCTTAACAAACGGAGCTCTAGGGTATTGGTCACATGGCTGGTCAGCTACTTGTGATTAATTTGAAAATAATACCTTTTTAGTATTTTTTTTAAACACATTACTATCATAAATTCATTAGGATCAAATAGAACATATAGTAAAAATAAATTATAATTTGAAATTAGAAGGAGTAAAGGGATAGCATGCAAATATTGGGTGATTTATAATAATTTTATTTCAAAATAAATTAAATTTGAATAAATTTATATTTTTGGACTGTTTTGAAGTCATTGCTTGCAAAGGCAATCTTGGAAAATGGAAAAGATGGATATGGATGCATAGGGATAACTAGTAACAACGAAAAAAGGGCTGCACTCACCCTGTCCATAATGGAGAAGATGATGATGAAGAAGAAGAAGAAGAAGAGAAAAGTTGCAAAATAAAAAAAAAAAAACCCTACACGCGTAGGGTTTGGAGATGAAAAAGAACGGGAGAAGAAGACGAAGAGAAACGTTTGAAAACTTGGAAAAAAAAACTGCAAGAGAGCATAGTGTTTGCCGGTGGTTTGTAGAAGAAGAAGAAGAAGTAGGATATGAAGGTTTGATTGTGCAATTCTCGAGATGTATGTTGGGAATCCCAAGGGCCAGGTCTTGATATCCCACTAATTTTTTTTTGTTAAATTTCAAATAAGCACGGCGTGCTTAACATGGATGGCCGTGCTTAACAAGCGGAGCTCTAGGGTATTGGTCACGTGGCTGGTTGGCTACTTGTGATTAATTTGAAAATAATACCTTTTTAGTATTTTTTAGAAACATTACTGTTATAAATTCATTAGGATCAAATAGAAAATATAGTAAAAATAAACTATAATTTGAAATAAGAAGTAGTAAACGGATAGCACGCAAATATTGGGTGCTTCATAATAATTTTATTTGAAAATAAATTAAATTTGAATAAATTTATATTTTTGGACTGTTTTGAAGACATGGCTTGCAAAGGGAATCTTGGAAAACGGAAAATATAGATATGGATGCATAGGGATAACTAGTAAAAACTAAAAAAGGGATGCGCTCGCCTTGTCCATAATGGAGAAGATGATGATGATGGTGATGATGATGAAGAAGAAGAAGAAGAAGAAGAAGAGAAAAGTTGCAAAATAAAAAAAAACCCCTGCACGCGTAGCTTTTGGAGATGAAAAAGAAGGAGAGGAGAAGAAGAAGAAGAAGAAGAAGAAGAAGAAGAAGAGAAACGTTTGAAAAATTGAAAAAAAATAAAACTACAAGAGAGCATAGGGTTTGCCGATGGTTTGGAGAAGAAGAAGAAGAAGGATATGGGAGGTTTGATTGTGCAAGTCTCGAGATGTATGTTGGGAATCCCAAGGGCAAGGGCCTGATATCCCACACATTTTTTTTTGATAAATTTCAGATAAGCATGGCTGTGCTTAACATGCACGCCGTGCTTAACAAGCAGAGCTCTAGGGTGTTGGTCACTTGGCTGGTCGGCGACTTGTGATTAATTTGAAAAAAAAAATACCTTTTTAGTATTTCTTAAAAACATTACTGTCATAAATTCATTAGGATCAAATAGAAAATATAGTAAAAATTATTTATAATTTGAAATTAGAAGGAGTAAAGGGATAACACGCAAATATTGGGTGCTTCATAATAATTTTATTTGAAAATTAATTAAATTTGAAGAAATTTATATTTTTAGACAGTTTTGAAGACATGGCTTGCAAAGGGAATCTTGGAAAATGGAAAAGATAGATATGGATGCATAGGGATAACTAGTAACAATGAAAAAAAGGCCGCGCTCGCCGTGTCCATTATGGAGAAGATGATGATGATGATGAAGAAGATGAAGACGAAGAGAAAAGTTGCAAAATAAAAAAAGCACACTGCACGTGTAGGGTTTGGAGATGAAAAAGAAGGAGAGGAGAAGAAGAAGAAGAAGAAGAAGAAGAAGAGAAACGTTTCAAAACTTGAAAAAAAAACCTGCAAGACAACATAAGGTTTGCCGGTGGTTTGGGGAAGAAGAAGAAGAAGGATATGGGAGGTTTGATTGTGCAAGTATCGAGATTTATGTTTGGAATCCAAAGGACAAGGGCCTGATATCCCACTAATTTCTTTTTGATAAATTTCAGATAAGCATGGTTGTGCTTAACATGCACGCTGGACTTAAGAAGCGGAGATCTAGGGTATTGGTCACGTGGCTGGTCGACTACTTGTGATTAATTTGAAAATAATACCTTTTTAGTATTTTTTTAAAAACATTACTGTCATAAATTCATTAGGATTAAATAGAAAATATAGTAAAAATAAATTATAATTTTAAATTAGAAGGAGTAAAGGGATAGCACACAAATATTGGGTACTTTATAATAATTTTATTTGAAAATAAATTAAATTTGAATAAATTTATATTTTTGGACTATTTTGAAAGAATGGCTCGCAATGGGAATCTTGGAAAATGGAAAAGATAGATATGGATGCATAGGGATAACTAGTTACAACGAAAACAGGGCTACGCTCGCCCTATCCATAATGGAGAGATGATGATGATGATGATGATGATGAAGAAAAGAAGAAGAGAAAATTTGCAAAATAAAAAAAAAAACCCTGCACGCGTAGGGTTTGGAGATGAAAAATAAGGAGAGGAGAAGAAGAAGAAGAAGAAGAAGAAGAGAAGGAGGAAGCCGAAGAGAAACGTTTGAAAACTTGAAAAAAAAAACATGCAAGAGAGCATAGTATTTTCCGGTGGTTTGGAGAAGAAGAAGAAGAAGGACATGAGAGGTTTGATTGTGCAAGTCTCGAGATGTATATTAGGGAATCCCAAGGGCCAGGGCTCGATATCCCACTAATTTTTTTTTGATAAATTTCAAATAAGCATGCCTGTGCTTAACATGCACGCCGTGCTTAACAAGCGGAGCTCTAGGCTATTGGTCACGTGGCTGGTTGGCTCCTTGTGATTAATTTGAAAATAATACCTTTTTAGTATTTTTTAGAAACATTACTGTCATAAATTCATTAGGATCAAATAGAAAATATAGTAAAAATAAATTATAATTTGAAATTAGAAATAGTAAAGGGATAGCATGCAAATATTGGGTGCTTCATAATAATTTTATTTGAAAATAAATTAAATTTGAATTAATCTATATTTTTGGATGGTTTTGAAGACATGGCTTGCAAAGGGAATCTTGGAAAATGGAAAAGATAGATATGGATGCATAGGGATAACTCGTAACAACGAAAACAGGGCTGCGCTCGCCATGTCCATAATGGAGAAGATGATGATGATGATGAAGAAGAAGAAGAAGAAGAAGAGGAAAGTTGCAAAATAAAAAAAAAAACCCTACATGCATAGGCTTTGGAGATGAAAAAGAAAGAGAGGAGAAGAAGACGAAGAAGAAGAAGATGAAGAGAAACGTTTGAAAACTTGAAAAAAAAACTTGCAAGAAAGCATAGGGTTTGCTAGTGGTTTGGAGAAGAAGAACAAAAAAGATATGGGAGGTTTGATTGTGCAAGTCTCGAGATGTATGTTTGGAATTCCAAGGGCCAGGGCTTGATATGCCACTAATTTTTTTTTTTTTGATAAATTTTAGATAAGCACGGCTGTACTTAACATACACGCCGTGCTTAACAAGCGGAGCTCTAGGGTATTAGTCACGTGGCTGGTCGGCTACTTGTGATTAATTTGAAAATAATACCTTTTTAGTATTTTTTAAAAACATTAATGTCATAAATTCATTAGGATCAAATAGAAAATATAGTAAAAATAAATTATAATTTGAAATTAGAAGGAGTTAAGGGATAGCACGCAAATATTGGGTGCGTTATAATAATTTATTTGAAAATAAATTAAGTTTGAATAAATTTATATTTTTGGACAGTTGTGAAGGAATGGCTTCCAAAGGGAATCTTGGAAAATCGAAAAGATAGATATGGATGCATAGGGATAACTAGTAAAAATGAAAGCAGGGCTGCGCTCGCCCTGTCTATAATGGAGAGATGACGATGATGATGATGATGATGAAAAAGAAGAAGAAGAGAAAATTTGCAACATAAAAAAAAACCCCCTGCATGCGTATTCGGAGATGAAAATGAAGGAGAGGAGAAGAAGAAGAAGAAGAAGAAGAAGAAGAAGAAGAAGAAGAGGAAGACGAAGAGAAACGTTTGAAAACTTGAAAAAAAAACCTGCAAGAGATCATAGGGTTTGCTAGTAGTTTGGAGAAGAAGAAGAAGAAGAAGGATATGGGAGGTTTGATTGTGCTAGTCTCAAGATGTATGTTGGGAATCCCAAGGGCCAGTGCCTGATATCCCACTATTTTTTTTTTTTTTGATAAATTTTAGATAAGCACGGATGTGCTTAACATGCACGCCGTACTTAACAAGCGGAGCTCTAGGGTATTGGTCACGTGGCTGGTCGTCTAATTGTGATTAATTTGACAATAATACCTTTTTAGTATTTTTTAAAAACATTACTGTCATAAATTCATTAGGATCAAATAGAAAATATAGTAAAAATTAATTATAATTTGAAATTAGGAGTAAAGGGATCGCACGCAAATATTGGGTGCTTCATAATAATTATATTTGAAAATAAATTAAATTTGAATAAATTTATATTTTTGGACTGTTTTGAAGACATGGCTTGCAAAGTGAATCTTGGAAAATGGAAAAGATAGATATGGATGCATAGGGATAACTAGTATCAACGAAAAAAGGGTTGCGCTCGCACTGTCCATAATGGAGATGATGATGAAGAAAAATAAGAAGAACAAGAAGATAAAAGTTGCAAAATAAAAAAAAACCCCTGCATGCGTAGGTTTTGGAGATGAAAAAGAAGAAGAAGAAGACGAAGAGAAACGTTTGAAAACTTGAAAAAAATAACCTGCAAAAGAGCATAGGGTTTGATGTTGGTTTGGAGAAGAAGAAGAAGAAGAAGAAGAAGAAGAAGGATATGGGAGGTTTGATTATGCAAGTCTCGAGATGTATGTTGGGAATCCCAAGGGCCAGGTACTGATATCCCACTAATTTTTTTTTTGATAAATTGCATATAAGCACGGCTGTGCTTAACATGCACGGCCGTGCTTAACAAGCGGAGATCTAGGGTATTGGTCGCGTGGCTGGTCGGCTACTTGTGATTAATTTGAAAATAATACCCTTTTAGTATTTTTTTAAAACATTACTGTCATAAATTCATTATGATCAAATTGAAAATATAGTAAAAATAAATTATAATTTGAAATTAGAAGGAGTAAAGGGATAGCATGCAAATATTGGGTGCTTTATAATAATTTTATTTGAAGATAAATTAAATTTGAATAAATTTATATTTTTTGACTGTTTTGAAGACATGGCTTGCAAAGGGAATCTTGGAAAATGGAAAAGATAGATATGGATGCATTTAATGCACTTCATTGATGTATAGTTTAATATTTTTTAATTGTTTTTTACAAAGTTGCCATATTTTGAGAAAATATATTTATTTATATAATTATTCCCTTATTTTATTTATGCATCTCTTTAAAACCCCAAATTATTAAAGTGGAAGAGAAAGGGCAGAAGCCCATCTCAATCAAATCATATTATGTATATCTATCAAAGAACTACACAGAAACAACAAACGCACACACATAATGCTTTTTTTAACGAGGAAGAGAAGTGAAGAAGGGCTTGGGAGGGAAATGATGGCCGGCGAATGCCGGCTTTTTTAAACAAAAAATAATGCAATTTTTTTTATTTAAATACAAAAATAGGTATATTTTAAATTATTTATGAGTTTAGATAAAACGGGAATTGCGATACCTGTTTTGATTATTTTTAAAGAAAACGGGACCATTTTCCCCTTTTTCGTGTAATTTGCACGGAAAATGAATGAAAATAGGACTATTTAAAATTTTTAGCCAACCACCTTAATATTTTTTTAAAAGTATTTCTTAATAAATTAAATTTCATCCCACCACAACACGGAGCCTTCACATGGTATATTATCCCAACAAGGACCAAAGTAAAATGTTTATTGTTAGTTTTCTAATATTTGTATTTAAATAATTAATAAATATAAATAATCGATCAATTTTGAACCAAATCCAATGATTTAAAAGTTAAAGCTGTGGGGTCTAGTTTTAGATGAAACTTATTTTGTGTTTTCTATCTTTTTGTATTCTGACATAAAATAGTCTTTTAATTATGAGTCTAGATCTATAGATATCAGGAAATGTGGCTTGTGGACCACCGACAGGATTCTACATCGACAGTGAATGCACAAGCTCCTGCAAGTCATCAGCAAAAAAATCCAATCTCATCCAGCAGAACATGATAATGTGTGGGTCTGGTCGTTCCTTGAAAAGACCAGTAATGTAATGGTTTTTGTTCGCCGGAGTTAAATCAGTAGACGACCGGTATGATAAGATTGATTGGTGTGACAGTAAAAAACTAAAATAGGAGATTTAAACTTCCAAAGTATGATATTAATGGCATTTCATTTCAAAATAGTTCTTATTTGCAATTAAAAATTACATATTCCATCAATGCAATTGCACCTCATGTACAAAATTGGAGAAATTATTGGGTGCTTTATAATAATTTTATTTAAAAATAAATTAAATTTGAAAATTTTATTTTTTTGGACTGTTTGTAAAGGAAATCTTGGAAAGATGGAAAAGATAGATATGGAAGATTCATAATAATTCTTTTTATATTTTATTTTTATGTTAATCCAAAACATGGTTTTTCAATTCAATGTTAAAGTGAAATGATGAAATTTCTTATCATCTTGTTATTTCCATGCATTTAATGCACTTCATAGATGTATAGTTTAATATTTTTAAATTTTTTTTAACAAAGTTGCCATATTTTGAGAAAATATATATTTATTTATATAATTATTCCTTATTTTATTTATACATCTCTTTTTAGGATATTTGAGAAATATTTTACTATATTTAAATGATGAAAAAACTTATAAATTAATTTAGTAATTGAAGGTAATTCCTCATGCTAATTAACTAAGGGAAAAAAATTAGGACTACAAAATTCTAAGGATATATATGAAAAAAATAGGTGTATGTTGTAATTCTTGATTTTGTTTTTCATATATATGTATATATATAACCAATTAATCAATAAGGGAATACTTAAAATAATTTGAAATATTATTTTAAAACCAATATTTAAAATACGAATTATATGAATATGTTTTGTCTTAGCCCAAATTCAAGGCCCAAACTCTAAGCTTATTTTCAATTGATTACATTTGTCATGTCTTGTCCTCATATTCTTTAGTATCGAAGGACGATAATACCAACTAGATATAATGCCGAACAATTAATTCGTTAGATTTCCACTCTTAAACATAAAATCCATTACAACAATCTCCCCTTTATTAATTCGTGACCACGGAATGCAAGACCTTGTACCAAAAGAATTCATACAACATCTAGAACAACTATTAGACGAGAGCGATAATCGATCTCCATTTGACCCCCATGAGAAGATAACACGTGTGACACACTTGCCTCTGATTTTTAAAAACTTCACAATGTCGTCTAGCGTCATTAAGTGTACACATATACACATATATGTGTGTATTATGCATTTTTGTATGTATATGTGTACATAAACCTATAGCACATAATGATAAACAAAAATGAGATTGTAATACATGTTTTTTGATATAATAAAAATCCTTACATTATTGATGTCCATAAAACCTTTCGCCTTCCGCATAGAAATCAAATCCTTTTGATATAATAAAAATCCTTAGTTTATTGATAAATTATTTCTCAAAAGCTATTAATCATAAATGCTTTTAGAATAACATTTTACACCATTGTATTAATTGTAATACATGTTTTCTTGGCCTTGCTCATTAATTTATGAGTGGCAAATTAAATATGCTTAAATTGCATCAACTAATTTTATACATTGTCATCCTTACTTTATTGATGTCCATAAAAACCTTTTGCCTTCTTCATAGAATCCAAGCTTTTAATTTTTTATGTGGCATGTGGAAAATTATAATTATTTTAATTTTTGAAGAACAACAGCAGGGGGTGGATTCTCAAGCTTTCACTGTCATATACAAGCATCATAGTGGCTCGTGGTGCTTAGTATTTGATTTTTAAAAAAAGTTATTTAAATATTTTTAAAAATAATAAGAAATTCTATAAAATAGTTATTTTTAGAAATATTTAATTTTAATTTTTGGTTGCTAAAAATATTAAAAATAATTTAATTTAATTGATGAAGAAATTAAATAACAACTTAATTTAAATTAAATTATATTACTTCATAATTACATATTAATCAAATTGCATCAATAATAAAACTTGGATAATTTGAATGTTTTTAAAAATAAAAAATAATTTTAGATAATTTTGAAATTTACATAATATAAAAAATAAAATAAAAAATATGTCAACCAACTTGTTTTAGAAAAATACAAAGGAAAAAAACCCATGGGACCCATTATTGAGAATTTAGTAGTTGCGAAAGTCTGAATAGCTATTATACATTTTTTTTAATGTAGTATTTTAGCATTAAACACTTGTTGAGCTTTAGCTCGATCATTGTTAAAGATAAAAACTCGATCAATGTTTACATATTAGTTTCATTTTTTTTTAGAGTGTCCAAATAAGCAAGTAGTACTTGTATTTTTCATATACTCTCCTCAACAAAAGGGAAGACAAAGACATTTCAATTTCTATAGAAACTCTAACTTCTTTGTTAGCTAAATTGAAGGACTATTAATGAATGCAATTGGAACTGCCAGTTCACTAGCTCTGGCACAGGATGAAAATTATGATTATTTTAATTTTTGAAAAACAACAGCAAGGGGTGGCTTCTTAAGATTTCACTACCATTTACAAGCATCACGGTGGCTGGTGGTGCTCAGTATTTGATTTTTGAAATAAGTTGTTTAAATATTTTTAAAAATAATAAGAAATTCTATAAAATAGTTATTTTTAAAAATATTTAATTTTAATTTTTGGTTGCTAAAAATATTAAAATTAATTTAATTTAATTGATGAACAAATTCAAAAACAACTTGATTTAAATTAAATTATATTACTTCATAATTACATATTAATCAAATTGCATCAATAATAAAACTTGGATAATTATATATATTAAATAAGCAAATATTCTTATTAGATAAATATATTGATAACTAAATTTATACTATGAATACTTGAAATGATAAAATGAAATGATTTTGGTCCCACTACAACTATTTTGCATTCATGTGGGCCCCAAAAATTGTCTCCATTCATTTGTAAAAGCATTCAAGTCCTGTATTCCTAGCCTAAGTTTGTGCAAACTTTTGAATGAATTCTTAAAACCTTGTTTTAATTTTCTTTCCCAATTTATCTTTTTTAATGTTAGTCTTTATTTAATATCTAGTAAAAAATAAACAGTGTTAAGATAGTAATTATATCCATAAATATAGCCGTGGAACCTTAATCTTATTTTTAATTAATGATGATAATCTATTTTAAAAATGTTAAATGATTTGGTTAGTTAAACATTCATTACTTGGTTTGAAATTGTTTATTTGAATAACTAATATCTATTTTAAAAAATTAAATTGATTTGATTTATTAAACGTTATTTGTTGCATTGGAAATTATTTAGTGAACGAATTTCTTGTTTAATTCAATTTAAGTACGATAAAAAAAATTACTTTTGAACAATTGTGCAATTTATATTATAATATATTATTATATATTTTGAACTTGACGGGGGTGTTAATTTAATTTATTTTAACCGTGTTTTGATAGTAGCCCAATTCATTATATGTATAAATGAATAACTAGATGAGGATGTCCTTAATACACTTGATGGGTGATAATTTGATTTATAATGAAATATTTCCAAGTATAGACTTCCTTTATGTTATAATAATATTTCATTAACAAGTTTTTTAATTTTTATAAACTAAATCTAAAAAACATGAAAAAATTTACTATAGTTATTGATAATTGATGTTGAGAAACAGGTTAGCTAAAAATTTAGGTAAAATTAAAAAAAAATCTCAACCTACTACAAAACAACAACAATAACGACAACAACAACAACAACAACAACAACAACAATAATAATAATAATAATAATAATAATAAATTTACAAACTATATCAAATGTTTTTTCTTTTTTTCAATTTATGTGTTATTTTATTTATTCACATTTTTTTACAAAAACTCTAAATGTAATAAATATCTAGCATTTTTTATGATTTTATTTTTATTGATTTATTATGATTATGATTATGATTATGATTATGATTATTATTATTATTATTATTATTATTATTATTATTATTATTTTACATTACTATAATAAAAATATATCTAAATATAAAAAACAATGTGAAATGACATTTTATAATAAAAAATAGGAAAAATTTCAAAAATAAAACCCTGTGGTTTCCCAGTTTTGCAAAAAAGGGACAGAGGTTTATTTTTTTCGTTTTTAACCTATGTGGTTTCCCCAGCTAGCAAAAAAGAGAAAAACCGTTAACAACCATTTAACGGTGTTAACTCATAGGGGAAAATAGTCAATTTATTGTAAAAAGGCCACATGACATTAAAAAACATGATTTTTCAACATGATTTTATTTTATTTTTTGGAATTTAAGTTTTATTTGTTTATTAGATTTTTTTTGAGAAATTAATAGATTAAAAAGAATATTTTGTTTAATGTCAAATGAGATGGATTTAAATAAATTGACCATTTTGCCCCTGTGAGTTAACACCGTTAAAGAGTTATTAACGGTTTTTCCCTTTTTTGCTAGCTGGAGAAACCACATACATTAGAAACGAAAAAAACAAACCTCTGTCCCTCTTTTACAAAAGTGGGAAACCACAAGGTTTATTTTTGAAATTTTCCCTAAAAAAATATATTTGTTTCATTAAAAAAAGCGATTTCTTGCGGAGGAAGCTAACTAAGCACTACCGAGTAACCACTCCTGTGCTTTCAGGCTTTCAGCACATCCTCCTCGTTTTGTTGCCTCTTCGAGTTTTGCCTCCTCTTCGAGTCCGCCTCTTCTCTTCGATTCGAGTCCGCCTCTTCTCTTCTAGTTTTGCGCCTCTTCTCTTTGAGTTTTGCTGCCTTTTGCTGTTTGCCGCCTCTTCGAGTCCGCCGAGAAGCTTGCTGGAGTTAGCCCTTTTGCAGGTACCAGCATGTTCCTGTTGATTCTTTTATGAGATTTTGCAAGCTGTGTATGGTTTATGAATTATAATTCATTTTTGCAAGCTGTTGATTCGTTTATGAGCTTTTGCAAGCTGTGTATGGTTTATGAATTAATAATTCGTTTTTGCAAGCTGCTGATTCGTTTATGCTTGTTGTGGTCTTTGGGAGGTTACTTTGCAAGCTGTGTATGGTTTTTGAGATTGCTTTGCTTTTGGAGTTGAATTTGTGATGTACCAACTTTGCCTTCTGTGTGCCAATGGCAGTGTTTGTGGAAGGATTTTTTTATTTTTATTTTTTATTTTTTTAAGGTTTGTTTTTGTAGTTGACTATAACTATAGGGAACAAATAAGTAAGATGTTGTAATTTGCATGCGCTTTACATTGATTTTATTTCAAATTACCTGATTCATGATTGTTATTGTTGTGCATCAAATATTGGGGATCTTCTTTGTTGTTGTTCTTAATAATATTCATCTTGGGGTGCTTCTGTAGTCATTCATTATCATTTTTAGTTTGAAGAGGAGAATTGTTCATTGTATTTGGTTGTGTGACTTGTATACTAGCCATTGTTTCATATGGTAGTTTGCAATTTGTTCTGTATGTTTTTGTTACATACTTCTTAGGTTGAAGTTTTGTAATTCTGTAATTTCTTATGTATGTGTGTATATTTGTACATATATTCCTGTGCTTAGCTATTTCCTGCATTTCCCGTTGTTTATTTCGTTTATACCCAGATCATGCCTCCGAAGAAGAGGGTTGCCCATTGGGATAGAGTAGGGAGGGGCCAGAGTAGCTCGCAGGCCTCCCCTACGACCCCTACATTTATTGCAGATGGTCATCAGTTGAGATTTAATCTGTTAAGCACGAAGAAGATCGGCGAGTCCCGTCAGATAGATTGGCATGTATTAATTGATGTGGGATTGGAGGATGAGGTCAAGGAACTTTTGCGTGATCGAGCCTGGTGTGAGCTCTTTTACATCACCGACACTACTTATAGAGAGCTGACAATAGAGGTTTTGGCGACATTTGAGTTAGACCAGCATAGGGTGGTTAATTTTGATCGGGCTGATACTATCCAGTTTCAGGCTTTCAACACTATGCACAAGATGAGCCTGACGACATTTTTAGTCCATTTGGGTCTTTATGACCGGGCATTCACGCAGACCCTAGAGTATAGTGCCCTTCTCACTGAGAGGCTAACAGAGGAGGATGTGGAGCCATGTTGGCGTTGTTTTAGCACATCTGGAGGCTATGATCCTCGTGAATCGGAGAGATTTCTACTACCTCCTCAGCATGGTCGACGGGTTCCGAGTGCACCTGATATGAGGTCGCCCTTGCTATGCAGCATCAGGCGACTGATACTAGGGTTGGATTCATATTCGCGGGGCCCAACATCTCCCGGCTCAATCGAGGGATTGGTATTCTAGGGGGGTTCGTGGTATGAAGATCGAGGGCGGCAGTGCCCGATCACCCTCGACACCCTCAAAGCTATGAGGATGGTCTAGTCCCTTACAGACTGCCCGCGGGACCTGTTTCCGTGTCGTTGGTGCTGCTGCTTCCCATCCTGAGCCAGCCTCTCCTTCGCCTTCAGCATCCACTCGCTCCCCTATGCCATACTGCTTCATCTTCGATTTCATCATCTTTTCAGTAGTGGTTATGTAGGAGTTTTGATAAGTGTCTAAATGTATGCACTCTAGTATACTTATTCATCGCACTTTGCATGTATTTGATCACGTTTGGTGCTCGTTTTTATGCTTAATCGAGTCATATTTGCTTTGTAGGGCAGGTAGAAGCCATGGAGATCGCGAGCGCATATTCTGGGCAGGAAAGAGAAGAAAAACCAGGTCGTAGTACTGTAGTGGATCTACTGTAGCCGAAGTACCGCAGAATATACACTGCAGCAGCTACTGTAGCACTTGGGGATTTTCGGGCAAGACAATCCGAGACTTTTACCAAAGCCTCACAGCCCCGTCTGCTACCCCGTGAGGAATTTCCAAAAGCCTTAACCTAGTTCTCAATACCCAGTCTGTGACCCAATGAAGATTTTCAAGAAACGTTTGCCTAGGCTTCACGACCTAGTTAACCATTCACTACCCAGTTAACTACCCCGTGAGGCACGGGATTTGAAAATTCTCTATGGCTCGGGGGTATAAATTGGGAGTTCTAGGGCTATTGACGGGGACCTTTGGCCAGCATATTGAAGTGGAGAACGAAGATACCTTTAGGAAGACGACGATTTGGAGCCAAACAAGGAGTTAAGAGCATCATCAACAAGGGGAGAGCTTCACCATCAAGGGAGCAAGGTGCCAAGCCGATGGGAAGCGTCATTTGGTAATCTTTTGGGTGAGGGAAGGCATCATTTGGCCGGACCTCCACCTTCTCCTTCATCTTTCATCTAGGGAGTGTCATTTATGAGCTTTTAAAGTGATTTACTTTACCTTGTTGTTATTGTTTGTATGATGGCACACTAGACCCCCAAGGCCACCGGATGTCGGTGAACCTTGGGGGGTTCATCATGTATTTTGGGATGATTTGCACTTAATATTATGTTTTGGATGATTTATGATTTTATTCATTTTGTTTCATGCCTAGAGCTGCTTGAAGGAGAAATCCGTAGCTCTTTATTGAGTTGTACACGTAGACATGACCTACTTGTGTGTATTAGATCTTTGATGAACAAAAAGGGGTTTCTTGTATTGGTATTACCGAGAAATTGGATATCAATAGCACTCCGATCTATAAGGGTAAACTAGGGTTTAGGGTACCTTATATTGGGATCTCCTTGTACTTAATGCAATCGTAGGAATACCGGTTAGGAAGAAATTCCACTAGGTATTCATATCGGATTAGGGTTCAATTGCCAAGAAATTGGGGTTGGTCTAATCTTGAGATCCTTCGGTCTAAATCATCCGAACTATCCTTTTACTATTCATCCATGTTTCATGATGACCCCTCAAGGGGATCCACATCCATAGGCCTTCACGCGTCACTGTAGCACTTGCAACCATTGTGTTTAACTTTAAATTTGTTTATACATACTGTTCTTATTTCTTTGCTTTAAAGAGAGTACTATAATCATGCTTGAGATGTTAGGTTAGATAGTAGGCGATGAAGGAGTAATAGTAGACCCTTAGCCCCGTGGAATACGATCCTTGTGCTTTTGCACTAGGTATTACTTGGCGACCCCGTACGCTTGCGGGATCCTTCACCAAGTTTTTGTCGCCGTTGCCGTGGATCTTTGAGGGATTCTAGGAAACTTCTAGCCTATTGCTCTAGCTATTCATTTATTTATTGTTTATTTTCTTTTTTTTTTTGTTTTCATTTCTTTTGAGCCTAACTTCTTCTATCTTTCCTGATTTGTGCAAGGTACTCTGCATGACACGTGGAAATCCGGGCAGACTTAATCGAGCCGGATAGTGAAATTGAGAGGACCTTGCATCGTAGAAGAAGAGAAATTGGTGAAAGCTCGAGTGAGCAAGACATTTTGGTTGAGGATTTGTCATCATCCGTCATGGCCGAGGAGAGATGAACGTTCTCCGAATATGAAAGGCCACAATTTACGGGGGAAGAATTAAGTGTCCAAGCATCTACTATTGCCAAAAAACAGAAGCTTTGTTACTGTAGCAAGTTACTGTTCACTTTCTGCCGAAAAATAGGATTTCAGAGATTTCACACGGGCATGTGGAAATTCCACAAGGCTGTGTGAAGTCCCGATAAGTCCAATTTTAAAGCCGTGACTCAACATTATAAAAGCCCGATTTTTGAGACTTTTGAGATATCTTTTATCTAACTTTCTCCCCAACTTCTGGAGAGGGCGGCTAGGGTTTCAGAGAGGACTTCGTGGAGGTTTGGAGCGCGTCATCGGCATCGTCATCGATGTTCGGCGGCCGCACAAGACCACGACCACACCATACACAAGGAAGTTTTCATCAATGTCTTTAATTTGTGCTTTATTTCATATTTTGATGAACATGTATAGCTCCATGAGGAGCTAAACCCCTCGTGGGTATTCGGACTTGTAAAACCTAGGATTATTATGTTTCTATGACATTGCTATTATGCTTTTCCATTATTGATGAATAAATTCAAGTTTCAATTTTAATTATTTTTTGCAATTGTTTTCCCTTAGCCGTGACACTAGGGTTGAGAATAATCTAGGTTAGCTTTTGGAGGTGTGACAACTACTATAGGGTTAGTGGCACGACCCCTTGCGTGTATCCCGCAAGTGCACGGCTTGTCAAAGTAATAAAATTACCCTAGTGAGTGGGTAGTCGAATTCACATGAAATAGGGATTTAAAACACAAGATTTCGCTATTTAGTTGTGTGGTGTACGAATAGTGATAATAAGATTGGTGAGTGAATTACGGAAGCAATGAGGATAAAAGACGAGAAATTAAATAGAGAGATGGAAGACAAGAAAGTACAAGTAGAAGTGAATTAGAGAAAGACTAGCAATAGATGAAATAGGGTATCCGGACAAGCTACCTCTAGGACTTATGTTTCTAGTGCAAGACTATGCCATTATACTCTCCTATTGATGCTAATTGAGTCGAGGAAATCCTTAAACTCACGTTCCCAAACCTAAGGTCAACCGTGGCTAACCCCAACACTATGTCCCGGCATTAGGATTTCTAGTGATAAAACATGTTCCTATATGTAGTTCTAACCCTTTCGTCCAGGTCAAAGAACCCTAGTCTAGATTAAGCCCCGAACTACGATGCTTCATCTCGACTGCTAATAAATCAAGAAAAACGGAGGTAGAGAGAAATCACACTGGAGGGGAAAGGGGACGCTTCGCTACCTCACAACTCACACTCTCAACCCTCTTCAATGCTATGTAGTCTAACCCTATAGGAGTTGTCACACCTCCAAAGGGTAACCTAGATTGCTCTCAACCCTAGTGTCACAGCTAAGGGAAAACAATAGCAAAAGATAATTAAAATTAAAACTCGAATTTATTCATCAATAATGGAAAAACATAATAGCAATGTAATATAAACATAATAATCTTAGGGTTTTACAAGTCCGAATACCCACGAGGGGTTTAGCTCCTCACGAAGCTATACATGTTCATCAAAGTATAAAAGAAAGCACAAATTAAAAACATTGATTAATACCCCCTTGTGTATGGTGTGGTCCGTGGTCTTGTGCGGCCGCCGGACGTCGGTGACGATGCCGATGATGCGCTCCAAACCTTCACGAAGTCCGCTCCGAAACCCTAGCCGCACTCTCCAAAAGTTGGGGAGAAAGTTAGGTCAAAAGATGTCTTGAAAGTCTCCAAATCGGGCTTTTATAATGTTGAGTGCGGCTTTCAATTTGAACGTATCGGGACTTCACACGGCCGTGTGGAATTTCCACATGAGCGAGTGAAGTTTCTGGCTTGCTGGAAAATTAATTCACACGGCCGTGTGGAATTTCCACACGCCCGTGTGAACTCTTTGGTATTCTGAATTTCGGCAGAAAGTGAATAGTAGCTTACTACAGTGTTTTGCTACAGTAACAAGCTGCAGTAATTCGCCGAAACGCTTCCAAATCCGTTGTTCTTCATTGAGGCCATTGATTTGGGCACACAATAAATGGTTGATCGTGCCGATTGCTTCGAGTCTCCTTCTTGGTGAAGTTCTCCTAAGCAATACGAGTTAGATTTGTTGTGAATGTGACTGCCTTTGTGCCCCTCCAAAGGAGATTGGCACAAACTCACAAGTCTAGGCTCGTGCCTTGTTCCTTGCTTGGTCCGAAAACTTCCCAACAACGACGAACATAATCTAACTTCGTTCTTTTTCTCCAAATTAGCTCCACAAACCTACAATTCATAAGAATACACAAACACACACAATTTAGTGATAAAATCTGATAAAAGATATGTTCATTGTAAGATAATAATGCTTCGCGTTACTATAACATGAGCACTTATCAGTTAGTAAGATTGAAGAGGGTTGAGAGGGTGAGTCGTGAGGTAGCGAAGCGTCCCCTTTCCCCTCCGGTGTGATTTCTCCCTACCTCCGTTTTCCTTGATTTCTTAGCGGTCGAGATAGAGTGAAGTGCTAGGTAGATAAACTCCCCTGAGGCTTAGTTGTGCAAGCAACAGAGTGAATGGTTGATGTGAATCCTAAGCGCTGGGGCTTAATCTAGACTAGGGTTCTTCCAACTGGACCAAAGGGTTAGAACTACACATAGGAACATGTTTTATCACTAGGAATCCCTAAAGCTTAAAGCAATCCCACGTAGTGTTAGGCTTAGGTAGATAACTCCCCTGGGGCTTAGTTGCGTGAGCGATAGAGTGAAGGGTTGACGTGAATCCTAATGCCGGGACATAGTGTTGGGGTTAGTCACGGTTGACCTTAGGTTCTGGACCGTGAGTTTAAGGATATCCTTGACTCAATTAACATCAATAGGAAAGTATAATAGCATAGTCTTTCACTAGAAGCATAAGTTCTAGAGGTAGCTTGTCCGGATAACCTATTTCATCCATTACAAGTCTTTCTCTAATTAACTCCTTCTTGCACTTTCTTGTCTTCCATCTCTCTATTCAATTTCTTGCTTTTTATCATATTTGCTTCTTCGACAAGCTCGTGCACTTGCGGGATACACGCAAGGGGTCGTGTCATCCAGATTTCAGTTCAGTTCAATGGTCTTGCAAACGAAGATGCACATGATCACCTTGCCCGTTTCCTCCAAATTTGCTCTACATTCAAGATAAATGGGGTAACGGATGATGCTATCTGGTTGCGACTTTTCCCATTCAATCTTAGGGACACGGCATACCGATGGCTCACATCTCTACTGCTGGGTTCAATCAAGACATGGAAAGACATGGTCGAGAAATTTCTTGGAAGATACTTTCCTCCTAGCAAAGCGGCAAGATTGAGGCAAGAAATTTCAGCTTTTAAGCAATGAGAGTCCGAGAGTTTATTTGAAGCTTATGAGAGATTCAAGGACCTCCTTCGAAGATGCCCTAACCATGGGTTTTCTTCATGGATGCGAGTACAAATCATATACAACGGGCTGAATTATGCCATCCGCCAACTCATTGATGCCGCGACGGGTTCATCATTTAGCAACAAGTACCCTGATGAGGCCGAGCAGTTACTTGAGTCCATGGCAAGCAATGAATCTCATTGGGCCTCGAGAGGAACACAACAAAAGGGGGCCGAAATATATGAAATCAATGCTAATGATGCTCTTGCCGCGAAGGTGATCTGTTGTCAAGGAAGCTAGACACACTCATGGCTAGCAGTTCGAAGTCTGAAACAGTGATGAGTTGTAGCACTTGTGGTGGTGGACATAGGGCCACCCAATGTCCTATTACTAGCTCCTCCGTCGTGCCCATTGAGACTGTTGATTACATTGGGGGCCCAAGGCCGCTAGGAAATCCGTACAACTCTACTTACAACCTGGGGTGGAAATACCACCCTAACTTCTCATGGAATCAAGGGCAACAACAACCAAAAGTTGCCCCCCCCCCTCAGAATCCTCAAGTACAACCACCTATGTAAGAGAAGATGTTTACCACCGAAGATGTACTTGCCAAGTTCATGATTGCCACCGAATCGATATTTAACAATGTGAATTCTCAACTCAATGACTTTGGGTCCATCTTGAGAAATCTTCAAGCCTCGGTGCAATCACTTAAGCATCAGGTAGGGAAACTTGCCAAGGCAAATTCAAAACGACCTTCGGGAAGTCTTCCTAGCAACACTGAAGAGAATCCAAGGGAGCACTTGAAGGCCATTGCCCTTAGAAGTGGAAAGCAAGTGGAGACAAGGGTCGAAATTGACCCAAGTGTCAAGGAAGTCGGGATAACCCTTATGGAAGATCCCAAATCTACTGAAGAAATTGTTGAGAAAGATGATTGGGAAAGAAACAATGAATCTCATATTCGGGGAAAATCAAATGCACCTTAGTACAAGCCTCTAATTCCCTATCCGGCTAGATTAAAACAAGACAAGGAGGATGTTCAGTTTAGAAAATTCATCATCTTCAAACAACTCCACATTAATATCCCGATCATTGAAGCTTTAGTGCAAATGCCCAAGTATGCCAAGTTTCTAAAGGTGCTCCTCACCAATAAAAGAAAATTAGAAGAGGAAGGCACCGTGGCACTCTCGGGAAATTGTTCCGCTATTTTAGAGAAGAAGCTCCCACAAAAATTGAGAGATCCGGGAAGTTTCATAATTCCTTGTGTGCTTGAAGGAGGAGTTCAAGAAAATGCTCTAGCGGATTCGGGGACTAGCATTAACATCATGCCCTACACCATGTATTTGAAGCTTGGCTTGGATGAGCTTAAACCCACGAGGATGACTTTACAATTGGCGGACCGATCAACAAGAAAGCCTCATGGGATTGTGGAGGACGTGATTGTTCGAGTTGACAAATTGGTCTTTCCTGTGGATGTTGTCATTATGGACATTGATGAAGATGTGGAGACACCGTTAATTCTTGGTCGGCCATTCTTAAGTACCTTCGATGCCCTAATTGATCTCAAGGGAGGAAAACTAACACTAAGGGTTGGAGAGGAGGAAGCAGTGTACACATTGCCGGCAGCCATGAAACACTCTCTTGACAATGATGACAAACTTTATATTGTTGATGAAACTGACCTCTTGATTTCTAATTGTGTGTAGGAGGTATTGTCGTTTAATCCCTTGGACGAGTATTTGAAAGAACTAAGGGAAGAAGAACAAAAAGAACACCACTCTCCCTCCAAATAACAACCTAAAGCAACCAAAGGAGAAGGCAATATGCACCAATGCCAAAGAAAAAGAGAAAAAGGAATCGATGTTGAAGACAATTTAGAGGGAGGTACGGGGGAAGAGAAAGAAAGGTACCAACCCCGCCGTTCAAGATCTGAAGGAGGGATGGTAAAATTCGAACCCCTCTTTGATCATGAAAAAGTTGATGTCTACTCATTGATGTCGTTGAACTTGCCTGGGTAACAATGTTTCTTCAAGCTTGACCGGGGTAACTTCAAGCGTTTTGAACCCCCGTAAGGTAAGGAAGAAGGTACATCAGGCTCATGACGTTAAACAAGCGCTTCTTGGGAGGCAACCCAAGCATTCGGGTGTCTTTAGTTCACTTTTCGTATTCTAGATGTTCATCTTATTGTTTTAGTTGTCATTTCCTTCACTAGTTTTGAAATTGAATAAGTCCATGTTAGCAATTTTCTTATCGTCTTGAGAGTGGTGTAATCATTTTATTTGTCATCATTTTCTGCATTAGATCGAATTGTTTCGTGTTTCTTTCAAGTTGGAGGTGTTCTATAATGTTTCAATGCTGTACTTAGCCATTTTGTGAAGAAAAGTTTGGCTTTTGATTGGATTTCCTGCTCCTCACGGCCTCAAGGGGCCGTGAGATGGGCCATCTGCCCCTTGGCCGAACCTTTGGCCTAGGGCTCACGGCCCCTCTCACGGCCACCTTGGGGCCGTCTGCCCTTCAACCCAAGGCATTTACCTAGGCCTCACGGCCCCCCTCACCCTGTGAGAGAGGCAGTGAGGCACGGGTTATATCCCCCTCCTCTAATCCTTGTTCACTCCCTCTCTCACCTCTTCATCACTTCTTCAAAACACAAATTTCTCTCCTTCTTTCTTTCTCATTTCTTGGCCGAATCGACTCATTTGTCTTCCTAGATCACCTCCTAGATACTTTGAGACTTCGATCTAGTATTTTTCCAAGGTTTTCAAGCAATATTCATCAAGGTTTCATCGGTTAGCTCTTTGATGCCCTAGATTTTTCTTTTTCATTTTTCTTGGTTTCTTTGAGCTTCTTGATGGATGATTTCAAATTTGTTGCTTGAATTTGATGTTGTGAATGATGTATGATTAATTCCCATTGAATTTTTGTACAAATTTTTGGATTTTTGAAGATAGGGGGGGGGGGGGGGGGTGTTATGCTACTTGATGAATAGTGTCCATACGGCCTCTCTCACGGCCGTATAGACCCTATTCATCCTCTTTTCCCCTTCTTTTCCCATTATTTGAATGTTGTTTGCCATCATCTTGGATTACTTAAAGCTTAATGAGGTTTATTAACATTATAGGGATGCCGAACATCAAGAAGCTTGCCTCGAAACGTCCAAGGGCTTCCACTCAAACCCCCGAAGAACCCCATCTCACACACGCCCTCCACAAAGCAAGATACGAAGTTTTGAAGACCAAGCCATTTGGTACTCTTCGAAACATTGAGTGGGTTATCTTAGGGACAATTGGAATTGCTGAGCAAGTGAAAGAGTTGCTATCGAAAAATGGTTGGGAGAACCTTTTCTCCATTAATGAGCCAACCTTTCACCAACTTACCTTGGAAGTTCTTAGTACCTTCGAAGCACGCCAAGACCAAAGGGCTGTCATCTCTTGAAAGCAAGGCTCCATTTGCTTTCAAGCCTTTGGGAGGACTTATGATATGAATCATTTGGAGTTTGCCAAGTACTTGGGGATTCATGATGAAGACTACAATAGTTCATTACCGGTCGGCCAACTCCACATTGATTTCCCGTCTGACATGACTGGGAGGGATTATTGGACTGCCATTGCTCCAAGTGAAACCAAGAACACCCGGAAAGCTTCTCGAATTCTGGTCCCTATACAGAGATACATTCATGCCTTGATTACTCAGCCTATCGGGGGTCGACGGGACAGTCTTGGAGTGGTTTCTCAGTCCGATCTACTCATCTTATACAGGATTTTTGAGCAGTATCCTCTCCACATGGGACACCTTACGGCCGAGGCTTTCCTACATCAGGCGCAGTTTGCGCAATTGGGTGGCATTTTCATGGGTCCATACATTACTAGGCTGATCCGAATATGAATTTATTGGATCGGGCACGTGACATGACCATCATGGGGGGTGTGGAACCCCTTAATGCAGCAATCCTGAGGGCTACTGGATTAATTGAGAAGAGATGTGACCAGTACATGCTCTCCCGACACTCAGTCACAGGAGACTCTAGTTTTCTGGTGGAGTCCGGCGCTCCCAATCCTGCTCAGGGCACTGCACTGCCGCCAAATTTTGATGCCAGGTTGCGATGGATTGAGGGCGATATTCAGGCTATTCGTCACGAGCAACATGAGATGCGTGGTCAGCTCTTTCAGATTTTAGTGGGACAGTGCCTGCTCACTAATGATTTTTGCTAGTTTACCATTTCTTCTCGTGGTTCATCGTCACAGGCCGCCACCACTTCCTGCGCTGCCACACCTTCACCACCTTTCAGCGATGATCACTTCCACTTCTGAGCATGGACATCTAGTTTTATTTCAGTAGCTTGTTGTTTGTTTTGTTTTTATTTCATTTTCTGAATGTGTGTTTGGTTTGTTTGAATTAGTTGGGAGGGGTTATGCCCTAAACAACCTTTTGTAGAATTTTATGTATTCTAGTTATCTAGCATGAGTGTTTGACTATTCCCTAGTGCTTTTTCTTTGCATTTAATTTTTTATGTCGAATGATGATATACCCTTGTGCCTTGCAGGGCATTGAGGGTAGTTTGGTGAGCCTTCCCACATTTTGTGGAAGCCAGACCCGACATGTAGAGCTCACCATACACTTGTTCGGGTCACTCCTCGCCATTTGTACAAGATGAACAGGGAAGCTCGTTTTCACCCTTCTCTATTGTATTTATTGAATATATTTCCTTGTTATGTATGATTAGTGTGCATTGAGGGCAATGTACAACACTAAGTGTGGGGATGGGTGTATTACATGTTTAGCGCCATATTTACATGCTAGTGTTATCAATGATGACTTTGTTCATTCTTGTGAGATTCTTTTAGCATGGATTAATGATTGATGTGAGTTACAAATTTTTTGTGCCCTATTGAATCCTATTTCACTTCTAGTATTGTCTTGTGCACTGAATTTTTTGTTGATGCCCTAGGAATAGCCAACTTGACTACTTTAACTCTCTTGCATGCTTAACACACAATCTTGAGTACTTGGCCTTAGAAGACTAAGTTCTATCCTTCAATGAACTCTTAAGAACTTCTAAACCTTGTTGAGCTAGTCCTAGTTTTGTAGCTTGTAGTGCAGTCTAAAGACATGATCTGGGGTAAATATAAAAAAAAATGAGTCTATGTCAGTATTCCTCTGCTAATGAAGCATGAATGCATCTATGAATGAGTCTATGCATGTGAACCCTCTTGAAAGATTTTGGTGCAGTCTACGTTAGGCGGACTAAAAAAAAAAATTATGTGTATACATGTAAATAAAACCCTAGTGATCACTTAGATTACCTACTTGATATTTTGAGAAGAAAAGGGTCTTAGTTTCAAGTATAGGACTTAGAAGGATCTTACTTGTGTATTGAGGTAGCACTTAGCATTTTAAGACCCAGTATTCTTGTATGTGGAGTGATTAGCATCTAGAGCTGTACTGATTGAAGTCAGTAGGCTAGACCAAGCTAGGGCAAATGAGAATAAAGATTCACTTACACTGCACAGACATATGAGAGGTGAGACAGGATCCTTTTTGTTGTATTTACTGATTGTAACTCAACATCTGTATATCGTTATTCATTGCTTGTAGAATCTCATTTTTATTCGAGCCAGAGACAGTACATTTAGCCACTTATCTTTCCCTCTATTTTTCATGATTTGTTTGCTTGGGGACAAGCAAACGCTTAGTGTGGGGATGTTTGATAAGTGTCTAAATGTATGCACTCTAGTATACTTATTCATCGCACTTTGCATGTATTTGATCACGTTTGGTGCCCGTTTTTATGCTTAATCGAGTCGTATTTGCTTTGTAGGGCAGGTAGAAGCCATGGAGATCGTGAGCGCATATTCTGGGCAGGAAAGAGAAGAAAAAACCAGGTCACGGTATTGTAGCGGATCTAATGTAGCTGAAGTACTGCAGCACATACACTGTAGCAGTTACTGTAGCACTTGGCGGGTCTTCGGGCAAGAAAATCCGAGACTTTTGCCTAACCCTCACGGCACCGTCTGCTACCCCGTGAGGAATTTCCAGAAGCCTTAACCTAGTTCTCACTACCCTGTCTGCGACCTAGTGAAGATTTTCCAGAAACTTTTGCCTAGGCTTCTCTACCCAGTTAACCCTTCACTACCCAGTTAACTACAATGTGAGGCATGAGATTTGGGAATTCTCTTGATGTAATCTGCATCCTCACGACCCCCCATACGGCCCATATGCCTCAGGGTTATAAATTGGGAGTTCTAGGGCTATTGAGGGGGACCTTTGGCCAGCATATTGAAGGGGAGAACGAAGATACCTTTTGGAAGATGACGATTTAGAGCCAAAGAAGGTGGCAACAACATCATCAACAAGGGGATAGCTTCACCATCAAGGGAGCAAGGTGCCAAGCCGAGGGGAAGCGTCATTTGGCAATCTTTTGGGCAAGGGAAAGCATCATTTGGCCCGACCTCCACCTTCTCCTTCATCATTTCATCTAGGGAGTGTCATTTATGAGCTTTTTGAGTGATTTACTTTACCTTGTTGTTATTGTTTGTATGAAGGCACACTAGACACCCAAGGCCACCGGATGTCGGTTAACCTTGGGGGTTCATCATGTATTTTTGGATGATTTGCACTTAATATTATGTTTGGGTTGATTTATGATTTTGCTCATTGTGTTTCATGCATAGAGCTACTTGAATGAGAAATCCATAGCTCTTTTTTGAGTTGTACACGTAGACATGACCTACTCGTGTGTATTAGATCTCTGATGAAAAAAAATGGGTTTCTTGTATTGGTATTGCCGAGAAATTGGATATCAATAGCCCTCCGATCTACAAGGGTAAACTAGGATTTAGGGTACCCTTATATTGGGATCTCCTTGTACTTAATGCAATCGTAGGAATACCGGTTAGGAAGAAATTCCACTAGGTATTCATATGGGATTAGGGTTCAATCGCCGAGAAATTGGGGTTGGTCTAATCTTGAGATCCTTCGGTCTAAATCACCCGAACTATCCTTTTACTGTTCATCCATGTTTCATGATGACCCTTCAAGGGGATCCACATCCATAGGCTTCACTCATCACTGTAGCACTTGCAACAATTATGTTTGACGTTAAATTTGTTTATACATACTGTTATTATTTCTTAGCTTTAAAGAGAGTACTATAATCAAGCTTGAGATGTTAGGTTAGATAGTAGGCGATGAAGGAGTAATAGTAGACCCTTACCCTGTGGAATACGATCCTTGTGCTTTTGCACTAGGTATTGCTTAGCGACCCCTTACGCTTGCGGGATTCTTCACCAAGTTTGGTTCATATGGCTGCCCATATGGGGGTTCAGTTATCTCCTCCTTCATCTCCTACCCCCGCAACAGCACGTGTGGGGGTCGATACTACTGATGCTGTTGATTCAAGTAATCCACGAATGATGCGATGACTTGTATGATTATTTGAATTACATTCTAATAATTATTGATTTTTTATTGTTATGTCATAGGTGAAAAAGAAACACCTGCTAAGCCAGTTGCACAAGGAACATCTCCTTGTGCAGCTGATGTTCCATTAGATGTTGATGCAGGTAATTCATGATTGTTGCAATAATTTGTATGCTTACTCGAATTACATTCCAATAATTATTGATTTTTTTTATTTAAATGTCACAGGTGAAAAAGAAGAAACACCTGCAGAGCCAGTTGCACAAGGAACATCTCCTTCTGCAGCTGATGTCCCATTAGATGCTGATGTAGGTAATTCATGAATGTTGCAACAATTTGTATGCATACTCGAATTACATTCTAATAATTATTGATTTTTTTTATTTAAATGTCACAGGTGAAGAAGAAGAAACACCTGCAGAGCCAGGTGCACAAGGAACATCTCCTTGTGCAGCTGATGTCCTATTAGATGCTGATGCAGGTAATTCATGAATGTTGCAAGAACTTGTATGCTTACTCAAATTACATTCCAATAATTATTGATTTTTTTTTATTTAAATGTCACAGGTGAAGAAGAAGAAACACCTGCAGAGCCAGTTGCACAAGTAACATCTCCTTGTGCTGCTGATGTCCCATTAGATGCTGATACAGGTAATTCATGAATGTTGCAATAACTTGTATGCTTACTCAAATTACATTCCAATAATTATTGATTTTTTTTATTTAAATGTCACAGGTGAAGAAGAAGAAACACCTGGAGAGCCAGGTGCACAAGGAACATCTCCTTGTGCAGCTGATGTCCCATTAGATGCTGATGCAAGTAATTCATGAATGTTGCAATAACTTGTATGCTTGAATTACAATCCAATAATTACTGATTTTTTGTATTGAAATGTTACAGGCCATGTTTCAGTCGATGATATGCCTGCGGAGGCTTTGCAGGCATCAGAAGATGTGCTTGGAAGTAAGTTGATTTTTTCATGACAACCATTTAATTGATTTTTTTAATGACCAAATAGGTTATCTTTTTTGTTGGTATATTTATGTAGAGAACATGCACCTTACTCCTCTATTACTTCATTAAAAAAAAAAAGAAAATATAAAATAGTTGATGAAAAAAATATTATGAGTTCGGGCAATGTTCGAGCCTTGAAGATCCCTTTAAAATTCAAAAAATCTTTTACACAAGATAGTATTGTTGCGGATATTCATCATGGAAGAAAAGAAAAAATTTTAGAGCTTCAAAAGGTAAAAATATCAACTTATATTTTTAGTTAAGTGTAAGTTCATAAATTTTATTTCATGTAATTATTTTCATTAATTTATGGCAGCATAAGAAACTTTGAGGGTGGCTTATATGGAGCGCTTGGAGACTTCTCCCTTTGATAAGGTCTGTGAATTCCACCAATGCATTGTTTTTGTTTATTGTTCACCATTAATTCTTAGTTTTTTTTTTAAATTATGATAAGAAATGAGCACAAACACTTGCCAAGGCGGATGGACTTTCATATGCTTGCATTCTTCAATATGTTGGTAGGGTTCTATTTCCCTTGTTTGTCAAGGATAATCTTTATTCATATGGACAACTTCTCTATGATTGTCAAACCAATGTCTTCTTAATTTGACAGCTAAAGGTAGTGTGTCTATAATCTATAATTACTCTGCTTTTCAATTTAAGGCGTATGAATTCCATTAATTCCACATTGTTCATCCATTGCATTGCATTTCAGATAGGCAGAAAGCTGAATCTATACTAACCAGGTGCTATTTGCACAAGGAAACACCGAAATGGAGGTATGAGTTCCGTCTTTGTGTTCTATTCTTCTCCCTTTGTTTATTTTCTAAATGTGATAAATTATGGGTTAGGTTAGAGTTGGAGATCATGCTGGAGAAAGGAGTGAAATTTGAGATTGAAGCACTGTATGCTTCTTCACTCACCTTCTTGTACACCTATATACCACAAAAGATTCATGAAGGTCTTTATATATAACTATTCATATCCCTTTACCATTCTCTCATTCCATATGTAAAACAAACAATTTTTTTCCTTCTCTCTTTTTTTTTTTGTTTTAAAACTGATATATGAATGAGTAGTATTAGCTCGAACCCTTTTTGCAGCACAGGATTATGTTACTAGTCTGTTATTAATGCATCTTTAGCTACAAAAATTCTCATTACCAAACTTCAAGTAATAAGAAATATCAGTTTTATTGTCTCTGCCATCTCTCCGTCTATGTGCACAAAATCACAACACCTTAGTTAAATCAAGTAGTTAGCAAAAAGAATGCACATTATTCAAATAGTTAGCTAAGGAAAGAAAAACTTTCTTTTTCTTCCTCTTCTTCTTCTTCTTAGGGTTAGCTAGGGTTAGGCTTAGGGCTACAATTGGGGATATTTAGGGTTGTTGTAAAGGTGACAGAGAAGAGGAGTGTACTGTGATGTAATGGCAGCTTAAACAAAGAAATTCATATATATATATATATATATATGGAAGTACCATGATGAGACCTCGGTATTGTGGACAGTAATAGATCTTGATTTCATTGCATGAGTGAGGAGTGAAATCACAAGTGGTCTCTCTTGTTTCTCTGTGCACTGGCTCAAAAATAATAATGATAAGTGTGAGTGTTTTTTTTGTTTTTTGTATGATGAGAGAAGTATTGGTTACTATGGTGTGATGGCCTCTTCAATCTTCATAGCTAATGTTTATATCTCGTCAGTGTAGTGTGTTTGTGGTCCTATTTCTCTATATTGTGTGGATCATCAGAATGGGTGAAAATTGTACTCCTTGATGTTGCTTTTACATTCTATCTCTTTTTCACCTTTTTTTAAGCTATACTTTTTTCTGAAAACATATATATAGATATGCATTGCTAGGAAAAAGCACTTAATTAACCATCACTTAGCAACCACTGTGTGTGTGCGTGTACATATATATTTTAAGTGGATAACCTTGAGCATTGATCAGATCAGATGCTGATATTTTTGCCTGACTGAATGTCCTTGAAGTATCAATATCTGCCTTTGCAAGAAGGTTACTAGATTTTCTTTCTGAAATACTGAGAATGACCTTGTTTGTAGACTGTGTTGATAAGTTAACCCTTGTTCCATTGGTTTATGTATGGTTGAATTTAAGAAACTGTGAAACTTAGAAGTGTGATGGGCATCTAATGGAGGCTGAATCTTCCATTCAGTTTATAACTGCATATAAAATGTTAACCCAAAGACCACAATTTCTTGTGATAAATCATTTGCTATTTTAGTTTTTGTATTTACAATTTTCCATTGGAGTTTAATATACAATTGTTGTTTTTCACAATGGATTTGTCTCTATTTGATGTGTTGAATCAGGCTGCGAAGCTTCTTGCTAACTTGATTATAATGGGCTCTGGAATATTAGGAAGGGCTGTAGTACAAGCATATCGCATAGCACTTGAAAGTAAGAGCTTCATTATCCCTAACCTCAGATCTACTTTTAAGAATTTATCATGTAGTATGCTCCAGTCTTCTTCTCAAGAGAGATTATTTTTTTCAATGCATTTGGAGGGGCACAAAGGCAGTCACATTCACAACAAGTCTAACTCATGTAGCTTAGGAAAACTTCACCAAGAAGGAGACTCGAAGCAATAGGCACGATCTACCATTGATTGTGTGCCCAATTCAATGGCCTCGATGAAGAAACAACATATTCGGGAGCATTTCGGAGAGTACTGTAGCAACACTGTAGCTTGTACTGTAGCGAATCACTGTAGCAAGTTACTGTGCACTTCTGCCGAAGAGTCAAGGTTCCAGAGAATTCACACGGGCGTGTGGAATTAACACACGGCCGTGTGAACTAATTTTCCAGCAAACCAGAGACGTCACACGGGCGTGTGGAATTAACACACGCCGTGTGGATTGATTTTCCAGCAAGCCAGAAACTTCACACGGCGTGTGGAATTAACACATGGCCGTGTGAAGCAATTTTCAGGAAAGACAGAAACTTCACACGGGCGTGTGGAAATTCCACACGGCCGTGTGAATTCCCGATAACTTCAAATTTAAAGCCGCACTCAGCCTATTTAAAGCGGATTGGGAGACTTTTTGAAGAATCTTTTGACCTATCTTTCTCCCCAACTTCTGGAGAGTGCGGCTAGGGTTTCGGAGAGGACTTTGTGGAGGATTAGAGCGCGTCATCGGCATCGTCACCGACGTTCGACGGCCGCACAAGACCACGGCCACACCATACGCGAGGGGGTTTTCATTGATGTCTTTAGTTTGTTTTTTCTTTCATAAATTGATGAACATGTATAGCTCCATGAGGAGCTAAACCCCTCGTGGGTATTCAGACTTGTAAAACTCTAGGATAATTATGTTTCTTTGACATTGTTATTATGCTTTTCCATTAATTGATGAATAAATTCGAGTTTCAATTTTAGATTTCTTGTGCTATTGTTTTCTCTTAGCCGTGACACTAAGGATTGAGAACAATCTAGGTTATCCTTTGGAGGTGTGACAACTCCTATAGGATTAGACTACTTAAAATTGAAGAGGGTTGAGAGGAGAGTTGTGAGGTAGCACCGTACCCCTTTCCCTTCCGTTGTGATTTCTCCCTACCTCGATTCCTTGAGTCATTAGAGGTCGAACTAGAGTGAAGTGCTAGGTAGACAAACTCCCCCAAGGTTTTGGGGTGACGTGACTCTACGCACTAGGGCTTACTTTAGACAATGGTTCTTCCTCTGGACCAACGGGTAGAACTATCACATATAGGAACGGTTTTATCCTCGGAGTCCCTAGAGCTTAAAGCAATCCACGTAGTGTTAGGCTTAGGTAGAAATCCCTCCCTGGGGCTTAGTGAGCAATCAACAGAGTGAAGGGTTGACCGTGAATCTATTGCCGGGACATAGTGTTGGGGTTAGCCACGGTTGACCTTAGATTTGGGACCGTGTGTTTCAGGATTTCTCGACTCAATTAACATCAATAGGAAGGTATAATGCATAGTCTTGCACTAGAAGCATAAGTCCTAGAGGTAACTTGTCCGGATACCCTATTTTCACTTATTACTAGTCTCTCTCTTTTTACTCGTTGCTTGCACTTTTCTCTCTTCATCTTTCGATTTAAATAGCTCAAGAAAATTCCATTTGTCTCACAAAGCTTCTACAAATTTGCAAACTTTATCTTATTTGTTCAATTAATACCTATTTCTTTTCATGCATGCAGAAGTATGACATCTTATTCGAAAGGAATGCAAAAAATGGAAGCTTTTACCTTTAATCGAAGGTCCATAGGGCCAAGGAGAGCTTAGAATCTGTTTACCAGCAGAATAGCAGTTGAAGTTGCACCTGAGCCTTGTGTTCATATGTCTATGAAAATTTGAAGCTTTGATTGCATAATTGTTGTCCATGTATATACGTTTGATAATACAAGATGCAAATAAACTCTTGAAGTTGTGTAGAGTTGATGTAATTGTATAGTTTTAGCCACAGAAAAGAGTCGCTTAAAAATTTGTTCATCAGTGATGATGAGGTAGTGATGAAGCCAGCCTAGCCACGCCACCGCGTGGGCTGGCTGGCTCTCGGCCGCCCTAGCCGAGCCAATTTGAAATATATATTAACTAACCTGAGTGTTCGTGAGTGGATATATACATATATATTATCCATTTTTAGATTATATATAATGAATTAGGCTACGACTAAACTTAGAGTTTGGGCTAAGACAAAACATATTCATATAATTCGTATGGTCTTGGATGTATTGAATTTGAGTACTAGTCATAAGCACGGTCATGGGACCGTGTGTCCTCCACAACCCGTTGAGACTCAACTCTCAATGAACATAGCTCCATCAAATGCAACAGTTGTAGTTCAGGGGAGTATTGTTTCAATTGCCCATTCCCACATATTTTTGTTTGATTTCTATATTTTTATTGTGCTTATATGTGTACATTAGGGACAATGTATATCTTAAGTGTGGGGGGGAGTTCACATTGCACACACCTTATACTTGTGCGTTCAATTGTTTATGCTCATGTAGCCTGTGGCGGTTCACCTTAGTTGCAACGGTTGTATTCTTAAAGTTTAGGAGAATTTTTAATATTGTATCTCATCATGCTCTAGGTTTCACTTGAATTTTAGGGAATTTTGCTCAATTATTTCTTTTGCACTACTCACTTTTGAAACCTTTTGGAAACTCAAGTTTGATGTTTTGAGGACTAGTTTATCATCATTTTAATTGAATTTTTAGTTTTGTTTTGAGATAAAACAAAAAAAAAAGAAAAAGAAAAAAAAGTTGTGAGTTTGTGAATATTTGTTTAGCATTCATTTTGGGTGGAAAGAGCTACATCCTATGAAATATGTAGCTACTCTCATAAGTCGGATACAAGTTATGCCCTAATGAGAGAAAGAGCTATCTCATAGGATGGAAAGGGCTACCTTAGAGGTTGTGTGAAGCTACTACCTCCTTCCTTGTGTATAAATAAGTCCTTTTAATAAGAGCTTTAAGGAGTACTTTTTGGGTTAGCTTGCGTGAGTTCACACATACTTACACATTATTGAGTTGTTGTCCTTTTTTATTCAAGTTTTTAGCTAGAGCATTCATATCTTGTATGCGATGTTTTAATTTCCCCTTGCTTGTAGAATGCTTCCTTTGCATACTTTTGGTGAACCTAAGGCCGAGCACTTTCAATTGTTCTTCCCAAGTACTTTAATGTTTTATTTTTTCTTCAGGACAAGCAAAAGCTTAAGTGTGGGGGGTTAGTTTGATAAGTGCTCATGTTATAGTAACACGAAGTGTTATTATCTTACATTGAACATTACTTTTCTCAGATTTTATTATTAATTTGTGTGCATTTGTGAGCTTTTGTGCATTAAAGGGTTGTGGAGCCAATTTGGAGAAGAAAAAAGCAAGAATACATTATGTTCACCATTGTTGAGGAGTTCTCAAACCTAGCAAGGAACAAGGCATGAGTCTAGACTTGTGGGTGTGTGCCAACCTCCATTGGAGGGGCACAAGGGCAGTTACATTCACAAAAGTCTAACACATGTAGCATTGGAGAACTTCGCCAATGAAGAGAAATGAAGTAATCGACATGATCTACCATTGATTGTGTGCCCAATTCAACGGCCTCAATGAAGAACGATGAATTCGGGAGTATTTCGGCGAGAGTACTACAGCAAGTCACTGTAGCGAAATACTGTTCACTGTTCGCGAAAAATAAGAAAAACAGAGAATCCACACGCCCGTGTGGAAATTCCACAGGGCTGTGTGGAAAATCCACAGGGGCGTGTGAAACCCCGATTTCAGACTATAAATAAGCCGTTTTCAGATCTATTTGGGGACCCCCCTTCTATCTCTTGCCTATCTTTTGGGGGGCTTTCGGCCAGGGTTTAGAGAGGTTCTTGGAGGTCTTTGGAGGTAATTATACGGTATCGGCATCGGCATCGACATCCGTTGGAAGATAGCTATTGGGGGAGCTTTGTCGGCATCGATTCGGTGAGATGTGCCTAGGCTAGCATGACAAGGGATTCGGTAGAGAAGACACGCAATCCATAAGATCATCGATACGATCTACAAGGGGGTTTTCTTTATGGTTTTTATGCATATGTTCTTAAACTCTTTATTGACTTTGTATTGCTCCATGGGGACCTAAACCCTAGTAGGTATTCGGTCTTGTAAATCTAGGATGATATTGTTTTTATGACTTTTATTATGCTTTCTTAATTGATAATTTTAATTGAGTTTCAATCTTGCATGTTAATTGTATTGATTTTCCCTTAGCCGTGACACTAGGGTTGAGAATCATCTAAATTATCCTTTAAAGTTGTGACAACTTCTATAGGATTAGACTACCCGAGATTGGAGAGGGTCGAGAGGGTGAGTCGTGAGGTAGCGAAACGTCCACTTTCCCTTCCGGTGTGATTATCCCTACCTCCGTGTTCCAAGAGTTCTTAACGATCGAGATAAAGCGAAGTGCTAGGAGATGAACTCCCTGGGGCTTGATTTAGACTATGGTTCTTTCACATGGACCAAAGGGTTAGAGCTATACATAGGAACAGGGTTTATCACTAGGAATCCCTAGAACTTAAAACAATTCCACGTAGTGCGAGGCTTAGAAAGATGAACTACCCTAGGGATTAGTTGATAGGTCAACAAGAGTCAAGGGTCGTAGTGAAACCTAATGCCGGAGCATAGTGTTGGGGTTAGTCACGGTTGACCTTAGGTTTGGGACCATGTGTTTAAAGGATATCCTTAACTCAGTTATCATCAATAGGAGAGTATAATAGCATTGTCTTGCACTAGAAGCATAAATCCTAGGGGTAGCTTGTCCTGGTACCCTATTGCACTCATTGATTGTCCTTCTCTTATTACTCTTACTTGCACTCTCCTACCTTCCATATTTCTCTTTTACTTCTTATTTAATTTAATTGCTTTCTAACCACACATTGATTCTATTCTCACTTTCCATACACCGCACTAGCTAAATAGCAAACACTTGTGCCTTTGATCCCTACTCCCTGAGGATTTGACTACCCTCTCACCGGGGTACTATTATTACTTCGACAGCCCGTGCACTTGCGGTACACACACGAAAGGGGTGTGTCAATTTTTTGGTGCCGTTGCCAGAGAACGTACCCGGGTCACCCGCGTGACAGACGAATTCCTGTAGAACTTGCACTTTCTTTCCCGAGCGTCACAAGGACCGTGTGGGTGCACGTGTGAGTGCCCATGTGTTAAGGCACACGGCCGCGTGGAATTTCCACACGGCAGTGTGAGATCCTGCAGAGAGTTCCCTTCTTTCCTAAGAAAACACAGGGGCGTTGGCCGCCTCTGTGGGAGAGCTTGTGAAAGGCACATAGCCATGTGGATTTCTCACACGGCAGTGTGGAATTTTCCAGAGACCTTAGGTATCTTTTCGAGAGCACACATGGGCGTGTGACTGCCCCTGTGGAGCCCCCTTGTGAAGGCACACGGCCGTGTGGGGTTCCCATAATAAAATATTGGATTATTGTTTTGATTAAAAATCGTAAACATGGGTCTTTTCCAAAAGAAAACATAGGATTAGGTTTTTGTTTAAAAACTGGAAAAAAATGAGACATTAAGAAAACAAAACATGGGATTATTGTTTTGATTAAAAAATAGTAGATACAGTATTAGTGTTTTAATTAAAAAATTTGAAACATTTCGTAAGTAAAATGTACTATTAGGGTTTTGATTCAAATGTGTAGGAATTATGAAAAGAAAACATTGTATTGAGGTTTTGATTGATTGAAAAATAGGAGACATTACTATAAGAACACATAGTAATAGGGTTTTGATTCAAAAATAGTAAACATTAGTAAAGGAAAACTTCATATTAGGATTTTCATTGAAATATAGTAGGTATTCTGAAAAGAATACATACGACTATTGTTTTGTTTGAAAAATATGAGATATTCGAAAAAAAATATATATTTTAGGGTTTTGAATAAAAAATAACAGACATTACAAAGGAAAATATAAGATTAGGGTTTTGATTTAAAAATAGGATCCACTTCCAAAAAAACAGTTATGATTAGGATTTTGATTTTAAAAGAAGAGACATTAAGAAAAGAAAAACATAGGATTCGTATTTTATTTGTAAAATCGTTGACATTTCAAAGAGAAAACATAGGATTAGGATTCCCATTCAAATATAGTATGCATTCCGAAAAGAAAACATAGGATTAGAGTTTCGATTGAAAAATTGGAGACATTAATGTAAGAAAACAAAGGATTAGGGTTGACTGAAAAATAAGTGCCATTACTATAACACAGTAATATTACGGTTTTGAATGAAAAATGGGAGATATTACTATAAGAGAACATATTATTAGCGTTTTGATTAAAAAATAGTAAGCATTCATACAAAAAGTTAGAATTAGGGTTTTCTTTGAAAAAAATGAGACATTCTGAAAATAAAAATAAAATTAGGGTTTTTATTGAAAAATAATAGATTACTATAATAAAACATTGGATTAGAGTTTGATTAAAAACTAAAAAATAAGCACCATTTCCAAAGAAAACATAGGATTAGGGTTTTGATTAGCAAATATTAGACATTACTATAATAAAATATTTGATTCTTATTTTGATTAAAAATCGTAAATAGGGTTCTTTCCAAAAGAAAATATCGTGTTAGGTTTTGGATTAAAAACTGAAAAAAAAAATGAGGCATTATGAAAACTAAACATTTGATTATTGTTTTGATTAAAAAATAGTAGATATAGGATTAGGGTATTAATTGAAAATTTTGAGACATTTCGTAAGTAAAATGTACGATCATGGTTATGATTAAAATGTTGTAGGAATTATGAATAGAAAACATTGTATTAAGGTTTGAATTGATTGTAAAATAGGAGACATTACTATGAGAAAACATAGTATTAGGGTTTTGATTCAAAAATAATAAATACTAGTAAAAGAAAACTTCAGATTATGATTTTCATTGGAATATAGTGTGCATTTTGAAAAGAATACATACGATTAGTGTTTTAATTGAAAAATATGAGACATTAAAAAAATGTATTATTAGGGTTTTGGATAAAAAAAATAACATACATTCTAAAGGAAAACATAAGATTAGGGTTTTGATTAAAAAATAGGACCCATTCCCAAAAAAAAAAAAAGTTAGGAGTAGGATTTTGATTTTAAAAGATGAGAAATTAAAAAAAGAAAAACATAGGATTCGTATTTTATTTGTAAAATCATAGACATTCCAAAGAGAAAACATAGGATTAGTATTTCAAATCAAATATGGTAGGCATTCCGAAAAGAAAACATAGAGTTAGAGTTTCGATTGAAAAATAGGAGACATTAATGTAAGAAAATAAAGAATTAGGGTTGACTGAAAAATAAGTGGCATTACTATAAGACAGTAATATTAAGTTTTTGAATGAAAAATTGGAGACATTAGTAGAAGAAAATATATTATTATCGTTTTGATTAAAAAATAGTAGGCATTCGTAAAAAAAATTAGGATTAGGGTTTTCTTTGAAAAATATGAGACATTCTGAAAAGAAAATATAAAATTAGGGTTTCTATTGAAAAATAATAGACATTATTATAATAAAACATTGGATTAGGGTTTGATTAAAAACCAAAATATAAGCACCACTTCCAAAAGAAAACATAGGATTTGGGTTTTGATTGGGAAATATTAAACATTACAATAATAAAATATTGGATTATTGTTTTGATTAAAAACCGTAAACAGGGTTCGTTTCCAAAAGAAACATAGGATTAGGTTTTTGATTAAAAACTGGAAAAAAAAATGAGACATTATGAAAACAAAATGATAAGTGCTTGTGTTATAGTAATGCAAAGCGTTATTATCTTACAATGAGCATACCTTTTATCAGATTTTATCACTAAATGGTGTGCATTTGTGTATTCTTATGCATTATAGGTTTGTGGAGCTAATTTGGAAAAGAAGAACGAAGTTAGATCGTGTTCGCCATTGTTAGGAAGGTTTCGGACCAAGCAAGGAAGAAGGCACGAGCCTAGACTTGTGAGTGTGTGCCAACCTCCTTTGGAGGGGCACAAAGGTAGTCACATTCAGAACAAGTCTAACTCGTGTTGCTTAGGAGAACTTCACCAAGAAGGAGACTTAAAGCAATTGACACGATCTACCATTGATTGTGTGCCCAAATCAATGGCCTTGATGAATAACAACGGATTCAGGAGCGTTTCGGCGAGCACTGTAGCTTATTACTGTAGCAAAACACCATACGCAAGGGGGTTTTCATCAAAGTCTTTAATTTGTACTTTATTTCATATTTTGATGAACATGTATCGCTCCATGAGGAGCTAAACCCCTCGTGGGTATTCGGTCTTGTAAAACCCTAGGATTATTATGTTTCTATGACATTGCTATTATGCTTTTCCATTATTGATGAATACATTCGAGTTTCAATTTTAATTATCTTTAGCTATTGTTTTCCCTTAGCCGTGACACTAGGATTGAGAGCAATCTAGGTTACCCTTTGGAGGTGTGACAACTCCTATAGGATTAGACTACTTAAGATTGAAGAGGGTTGAGAGGGTGAGTCATGAGGTAGCGAAGCATCCCCTTTCCACTCCCGTGTGATTTCTTCCTACCTCTGTTTTCCTTGATTTATTAGCGGTTGAGATGAGGCATCGTAGTTTAGGGCTTAATTTAGACTAGGGTTCTTCCACCTGGACCAAAGGGTTAGAACTACATATAGGAGCAGGTTTTATCACTAGGAATCCCTAGAGCTTAAAGCAATCCCACGTAGTGTTAGGCTTAGGTAGATAGACTCCCCTGGGGCTTATTTGCCCGAGCAACAGAGTGAAGGGTTGACGTGAATCCTAATGCCGGGGCATAATGTTGGGGTTAGTCACGGTTGATCTTAAGTTTGCGACCGTGTATTTAAGGATATCCTCGACTCAATTAACATCAATAGAAAAGTATAATAGCATAGTCTTGCACTAGAAGGATAAGTCCTAGAGGTAGCTTGTCCGGATACCCTATTTCATCCATTGCTAGTCTTTCTCTTTTCCCTTCTACTTGCGCTTTCTTGTCTTCCATCTCTCTATTTAATTTCTTGTCTTTTATTCTCATTGCTTCCATAATTCACTCACCAATCTTATTATCATTTTTTGTACACCGCACAACTAAATAGCGAAATCTCGTGTCTTAAATCCCTATTCCCTGTGGATTCGACTACCCACTCCAGGGTAAATTTTATTACTTCGACAAGCCCGTGCACTTGCGGGATACACGCAAGGAGTCGTGTCACAAAACATGGGATTATTGTTTTGATTAAAACACAGTAGATATAGGATTAGTGTTTTAATTGAAATTTTTGAGACATTTTGTAAGTAAAAGGTAGGATTAGGGTTTTGATTCAAATGTTGTATCAATTATGAAAAGAAAACATTGTATTGATGTTTTAATTGATTGAAAAATAAGAGACATTACTATAGGAAAACATAGTATTAGGGTTTTAATTCAAAAATAGTAAATATTCGCTAAGGAAAACTTCATATTAGGATTTTCATTGAAATATAGTAGGCATTCTGAAAAGTGCCCATATGATTAATGTTTTGATTGAAAATAATGAGACATTAAAAAAAATTATATTATTAGTGTTTTGGATAAAAAATAACCAATATTCCAAAGGAAAACATAATATTAGGTTTTTGATTAAAAAATATGAGCCATTCCCAATAAAAAAAAAAGTTAGTATTTGGATTTTGATATTAAAAGATGAGACATTAAGAAAAGAAAAACATAGGATTCATATTTTATTTGTAAAATCATAGACATTCCAAAGAGAAACCACAGGATTAGAATTTTCATTCAAATCATGTAGGCATTCCGAAATGAAAACATAGGATTAGAGTTTCGATTGAAAAATAGGAGACATTAATGTTAGAAAATGAAGGATTACGGTTGACTGAAAAATAAGTGGCACTCCTATTTGACAATAATATTACTGTTTTGAATGAAAAATGGGAGACATTACTATAAGAAGACATATTATTTGTGTTTTGATTCAAAAATAGTAGGCATTCCTAAAAAAATTTAGGATTAGGGTTTTCTTTGATAAATATGAGACATTCTGAAAAGAAAACATAAAATTAGGGTTTTGATTGAAAAATAATAGACATTACTATAATAAAACATTGGATTAGGGTTTGATAAAAAAAACCAAAAAATAAGCACCATTTCCAAAAGAAAACATAGAATTAGGATTTTGATTGGAAAATATTAGACATTACTAAAATAAAATATTGGATTATTGTTTTCATTAAAAATCGTAAACAGCGATCTTTTCTAAAAGAAATCATAGGATTAGGTTTTTTATTCAAACATATGAGATATTCCGAAAAGAAAACAAAAAAAATAATTGTTTTGATTCAAAATTGAATGCATTCTGAAAAGAAAACGTAGGATTATGTTTTTGATTCAAATATAGCAAAGTTTTGAATGAAAAATAGGAGACATTGATATAAAAAACTTAGGATTAGGGTTTTGACTAAAAAAAAGTAGACATTGCGAAAAGAAAACAAAGGATTATTGTTTTGCTTAAAATTTAGTAGGCATTCCGAAAAGAATACATAGCATTAGCTTTTTTTATTGAAAACTAGAAGACATTGCTATAACAAACATAGGATTTGGGTTTTGCTTAAAAAAGAGTAGATATTCCGAAATGAACACATATAGGATTATTGTTTTTTTGAAAAATAGTAGACATTATTATAAGAAAACATAGGATTAGGGTTTTAAATGAAAAATAGGAGACATTGCCGCAAGAAAAGATAGGATTATTGTTTTGCTTCAAAAATAGTAGACATTTCGAAAAGAACACATAAGGATTAGGGTTTTGATTGAAAAATCGTGCTTATTCTGAAAAGAAAAAATGGGATTAGGGTTTTGATTGAAAAATATGAGACATTTAAAAAAACATCAAATTAGGGTTTTGATTAATAATTGGTAGAAGTTGCCGAAACAAAAGATATAGTTAGAGTTTTGATTAAAAAAAAATGAGACAATCTTAAAAGAAAACAAAGGACTAGAGTTTTGATTAAAAAATAACAGACATTAAGGAAAGTAAAGAAAGGATTAGAATTTCGATTGAAAAAAGGAGACTTTCTGAAAAGAAAACATAGGTTAGGATTTTTATTCATAACTGATAAATAGGAGATATTATGAAAAAAAACATAGGATTCTGGTTTTGTTGCAAAATATGAGACATTCTGAAAAGAAAGCTTAGGATTACTGTTTTGATTCAAATATAGGAGGCAATACGAAAAGAAACATAGGATAAGGATTTTGATTAAAATATAGGAGACATTACTATTAGAAATCATGGGACTATGATTTTGATTCAAAATTAGTACACATTCAGAAAGAAAAACATAGGATTAATGTTTTAATTAAAATATAGTATTCATTACGAAAAAAAAATCATAGGATTAGTGTTTTAATTGAAAAATATGAGACATTCTGAAAATAAAAATATAGAATTAGTGTTTTGAATAAAAAATAGCAAACATTCTCAAAATAAAACATAAGTTTAGTTTTTTGACTAAAATATATGAGGCATTCCAAAAAAAAACTTGTAATTGTTGTTTTGATTAAAAAATACTAGACATTAAGAAAAGAAAACATAGGATTCGGGTTTTGATTGAATCCTATGTCTTCTTTTCTTTAGGAATGTAACTTATTTGATTAAGAAAAGAAAACATAGGATTCAGGGTTTGATTAAAAAATACTATATTTGTGTCAAAACCCTAATCCTATGTTCTCTTTTAGGAATGTAACTTATTTTGCTAATAAAACTTGAATCCTATGTCTTCTTTTCTTTATCACTCCTATTTATCAGTTTTGAATCAAAATGGTAACCTGCATTTTCTTTTTAAAATGTCTCCTATTTTTCAATTAAAATACTAATCCTTTCTTTTCTTTTCGGAATGACTGCTATTTTTTTATCAAAACCCTAATTCTATGTTTTCTTTTCAGAATGTGTTCTATTTTTTAGTTTTAAATCAAAACCCTAATCCTTTGTTTTTTTCTCAATGTCTTATTTTTTTGAATCAAAACCATAATTCTATCTTTCGTTTGGAAATCTCTGCTAATTTTTATCGAAACCCTAATCCTATATTTTCTTTTCGTAATGCGTTCTATTTTGAATAAAAATCTGTATCGTTACTTTTCTTTTCAGAATGCCTCCTATTGTTGAATCAAAATCCTTATCTTATATTTTCTTTTGGGAATGTCTGCTATTTTTAAATCGAAATAATAATTATATGTTTTCTTTTCGTAATGTCTCATATTTTAAAATCAAAACTCCAATAGTATGTTTTCTTTTCAGAATGACTCTTATTTTTTAATCAAAGCCCTAATCTTATGTTTCTTTTGGTAATGACTGCTATTTGTTAATCAAAACTCTAATCCTATGTTTTCCTTTCGAAATATCGCCTATGTTTTGGTTTTTAATCAAAACTCGAATCTTATTTTTCTTTTCGAAATGTCTCATATTTTTTTAGTCAAAACCCGAATCATAAGTTTTGTTTTCGGAATGTCTACTATTTTTGAATCAAAACACTAATCCTATGTTTTCTTATAGTAATGTCTTTTGTTTTTCAATAAACATTAATCCTATGCTCTTTATAGTAATGCCTCCTATTTTTCAATCAAACACTTAATCCTATGTTTTTTTTAGGAAAGCCTACGATATTTGAATCAAAACTCAAATCTTATGTTTTATTTTACACAATGTCTTGTATCTTTCAATTAAAATCAGAATCCATGTATTCTTTTCTTAATATTTCCTATTTATCAATTTTGAATCAAAATCGTAACCTATATTTTCTTCTTGAAAGGTCTCCTATTTCTCAATCAAAAACCCAAATCCTTTCTTTTTTTTTTTTCTAAATGTCTGTTATTTTTGAGTCAAAACCCTAATCCCATGTTTTCTTTTCGGAATTTATCCAATTTATCCGTTATGAATCAAAACCCTAATCTTTTCTTTTCTTTTCGGAATGTCTCATTTTTTTTAATCAAAACGTAAATCATATTTTTGTTTTGGGCATCTAAGCTAATTTTTAATCAAAACTTTAATCCTATGTTTTATTTTCGTAACATCTCCTTTTTTGGAATGAAAATCCTAATCCTAAATTTTTTTTTTCGGAATGCCTCTTCCTTTTGAATTAAAGCCCTAATCTTATGTCTTTTTTCGGAATGCCTGCTATTTTTGAATCAAAATAATAATCATATGTTTTTTTTTCGTAATGCATCAATTTTTTTAATCAAAATCCTAATCCAAAGTTGTTTTTGTGAATGACTCCTATTTTTTAATCAAAACCCTAACCTTATGTTTTATTTTGGGATTGTCTACAATTTTTGAATCAAAACAATAACTTGTGTTTTCTTTTCATAATGTCTCATATTTTTTAATCAAAATCCTAATCCTAAGTTGTTTTTGTGAATGCATCCTATTTTTTAATCAAAACCCTAATGTTGTGTTTTATTTTGGAAATGTCAATAATTTTTTAATCAAAATAATAACCTGTGTTTTCTTTTCATAATGTCTCATATTTTCTTAATGAAAACCCTAATTCTATGTTTTTTTTTTTGAAAACCTATTTTATTTTCAAAACCCTAATCCTATGTTTTATTTTCAGGATGTCTCATATTTTTAAGAACAAAATCATAATTCTATATTTTCTTTTCAGAATGGCTCCTACTTTAAATAAAAATCCTAATCCTTTTTTATTCTTTTCGGAATGTCTGCTATTTTTTAATCAAACCCTAATCTTTTAGTATTTAAGCAAAACCCTAATCCTATATTTTCTTATGTCTCCTATTTTCAATTTAAACCCTAATCCTATGTTTTTTTAAATGTCTCATATTTTTCAATGAAAACACTAGTACTATGCTTTGTTTTCTCAATACCTCCAATCTTTCAGTCAAAATGTTAATCCTATGTTTTTTTAAATGTCTCGTATTTTTCAATCCAAAAACTAATTCTATATTTTTTTTTCAAAATGTTAACTATTTTTGAATCAAAACCTAATCTTTTATTTTCTTATCAGAATGGCTCATTACTATAAGAAAATATATGATTAGGGTTTTGATTAAAAACTTAAAAATATGGAACATTTCTAAAAGAAAACATAAGATTAGGTTTTTGATTAAAAAAAAAAGCAGACATTTGATAAAAAAAAACAAAGGATTAAGGTTTTGGTTGAAAAATAGGAGACATTGCGTAAAGAAAACATAAGATTAGGGATTTCTTTCAAAAATATGAGCCATTTAAAAAAAAAACATAAGATTAGGTTTTTGATTAAACAAAAAAGCAGACATTTTGAAACAAAAACAAAGGCTTAGGGTTTTTGTTGAAAAATAAGAGACATTGCGAAAAAAAACATAGGATTAGGGTTTTCATTCAAAAATAGGATCTATTTAAAAAAAAACATAGAATTAGGGTTTTGATGGAAAAATAGGAGACATTACTATAAGAAAACATATGATCATGTTCTTGATTAAAAACAAAAAAAAAAGTGGACATTTACAATCAAAGCCCTAATCGTGGTTTTCATTTTGCAATGTGTCATATTTTTCAATCAAAACTCTAATATTATGCTTTTTTTTTGGAAATATTTGCTATGTTTTAATCAAAACAATAATCCTATGTATTCTTTTCGTAATATCTCATATTTTTGAATTAAAACACTAATCCTATATTTTTCTTTTCCAAATGGCTCCTATTTTTCAATTAAAACCCTAATTTTATGTGTTCTTTTCAGAATGTCTGCTATTTTTAAATCAAAACCTTAATCCTATGTTTTCTGTTAAAAATTTCCCCTATTTTTCAGTTTTTGATCAAAACCTTAATCCTCTGTTTTCTTATAGTAATGTCTCCTATTTTTCAATCAAAGCCGTAATCTTATGTTTTCTTCTTAAAATGGGTCTTATTTTTCAATCAAAACATAGGATTATTGTTTGATTCTAAATTATTAGACATTCTGAAAGTAAAACATACAATTCTGGTTTTGATTAAAAAATACTAGACATTGCATAAAAAAAAAACTTACGATTATTGTTGTGACTTAAAAATAGTATATATTATGAAAACAAAACATAGGATTAGTTTTTTTATTGAAAAATATGAGATATTTCTAAAATAAAACATAGTATTAGGGTTTTGATTAAAAAATAGGACACATTACTATAAGAAAACAAAGAATTAGGGCTTTGTTTAAAAAAAAGTAGACATTGCAAACAGAAAAGAAAGGATTAGGGTTTTGATTAAAAAAAAGGAGACATTCTTACGAGAAAGCAAATTATTAGGGTTTTGATTAAAAACTGAAATATAGGACACATTCTAAAAAGAAAACATAGGATTAGCGTTTTGTTAGAAAGATAGGGCATTTCAAAAGGAAAACATAGGATTGTAGTTTTGATTCAAAAATAGGAGACGTTACTATAAGAAAACATAGGATTAGCGTTTTGATTAAAAAATTGAAGACATTCCAAAAAGAAAAAAATAGGATTATGTTTTTTTATTAAAACATAAGAGACATTACTATAAGAAAACATAGGATTAGGGTTTTGAATGAAAAATAGGAGACATTACTCTAAGAAAATATAGGATTAAGTTTTTGAGTCGAAAATAGAATACATTCGGAAAATAAATGATTAGATTCTTGATTGAAAAATAGAAGACATTCTGAAAATAAAACATAGGTTAGGGTTTTATTCAAAACGTAGGATTCAGGTTTTGATTGAAAGATAGGAGACATTCCGAAAAGAAAGCATAGGATTTGGGTTCGATCAAAATATAGTAGGCACTCCGAAAGGAAAACAATGGATTTAGGTTTTCATTGAAAAATAAGAGACAACACTATAAGAAAACATGGGATTAAAGTTTTGATTAAAAAATTGTAAATATTGCTATAAGAAACAAAAGGATTACTATTATTTATTGAAAAATAGTAGACATTCTAGGAAAAAAAAAACATAGGATTAGGGTTTTGATTGAAAAGTATGAGACATTTCGAAAGGAAAAATAGAATTAGAGTTTTGATTGAAAAGTAGAAGACATTATTATAAAAAAAAAGTGGAGCCATTCTGAGAAAAAAACCATAGGATTAGGTTGATTCAAAACTGAAAAATATTAGATATTACGAAAAGTAAACATAGGATTATTGTTTTGATTTAAAAATAGCAAACAAATGATTAGGGTTTTGATTAAAAAATATGAGACATTGAGAAAATAAAACATAGGATTAGGGTTTTCATTGAAATATAGTAGGCATTCTAAAAGAAAATATAGGATTAGGGTTTTGATTGAAAAATAGGAGACATTACTATAAGAAAATGTAGCATTAGGGTTTTTATTAAAATATAATAGACAAAGAAAACATATGATTACGGGTTTGATTGAAATATAATAGGCATTTGGAAATGAAAACATAGGATTATAGTTTTGATTGAAAAATATGAGACATTCTGAAAATAAAACATAGGAATAGGGTTTTATATAAAATATAGCAGACATTCCGAAAAAAAACATACGATTGATTAGTTTTTTGATTAAAAACCAAAAATTAGGTGGCATTTAAAACAGAAAATATACAATTATTTTTTTGATTAAAAATAACATATAGTCCCAAGAGAAAACATAAGATTATGGTTTTGATCAGAAAATAGGAGGCATTCAAAAAAGAAAAAAACATAAGATTAGGATTATCATCAATAATAGGAGGTATTACGAAATGGAAACATACGCTTATCAGTTCTGAATCCAAAACCCCCTAACCTATGTTATCTTTTCAAAAGAGATAAATAACAGACATTAAGAAAAGAAAACACAAGACTCGGGTTTTCTTTGCAAAATAGGAGACATTCCGAAAAGAAAAAATATAATTACTATGTGATTCAAATATAGTAGGCATTCAGAAATGAAAACATAGGATTAGAGTTTTGATTGAAAAATATGAGACACTATTATAAGAAAACATTGGATTAGGTCTTGATTAAAAATATTAGACATCCCGAAAAGAAAACATAGGATTATTGTTTTGATTGAAATATAGTAGGCATTCTGAAAAGAAAAACGTAGGATTTGGGTTTTGTTTGCAAAATAGGAGACATTACAAAAAGAAAATATAGGATTACAGTTTTGATTCGAATATAATAGGCATTCCGAAAAGAAAACATAGGATTAGGGTTTTGATTGAAAATATGAGAGTTTACTATAAGAATACATAGGATTAAGGTTTTGAGTCAAAAATAGTAGACATTCCGAAAAGAAAGAAAATAGGAATAAGGTTTTGAGTCAAAAATAGTAGACATTCCGAAAAGAAAGAAAATAGGAATAGTGTTTTGATTGAAATATAATAGGCATTCCTAAAAGAAAACATAGGAATCAGGTTTTGTTTCCAAAATAGGAGTCATTACAAAAAGAAAAATTAGGATTACGGTTTGGATTAAAATATATTAGGCATTCCTAAAAGAAAACATTGGATTGGTGTATTGATTAAAAAATAGAAGACATTACTATAAGAAAACATAGGATTTAGGTTTTTATTAAAAAAAAGTAGACATTCAAAAAAGAAAAACATAGGATTAGTGCTTTTATTGATATACAGTAGCCATTTCAATGAAGAAAGCATATATTATTAAGGTTTTGATTATATAATATGAGACATTCAAAAATAAACCATAGGATTAGTTTTTTAAATAAAAAAATAGTAGACATTCAGAAAAGAAAATGTTGGATTAGTGTTTTGATTGAAAAATAGGAGACATTACTATAAGAAAACAAAGGATTAGTGTTTTAATTAAAAAAAATAAAAAAGGGGACATTTTAAAAAGACAAAATAGGATTAGAGTTTTAATTCAAAAATAGAAGGCATTACGAAAAGAAAATATAGGATTTGGGTTTTGTTTCAAAAGTAGCACATATTCCGTAAACAAAAGAAATGATTTCATTTTTTATTGGAAAATAGGAGCCATTCTGAAAGGAAAACATAGGTTAGGGTTGATCAAAACTGATAAATAGAAAACATTCCAAAAGAATACATAGTATTAGGGTTTTGATTCAAATATGGTAGGTATTGCAAAACGAAAATATAGGATTAGGCTTTCGATTAAAGAATAGGAGATGTTACTGTAAGAAAACATATGGTTATAGTTTTGATTCAAAAGTTATAGAGATTCCGAAAAAACATAGGACTATTGTTTTGATGAAAAATATGAGATATTTCAAATAGAAAACATAAGATTTGGGTTTTGATTGAAAAGTATGATACATTACTATACATAATTATAAGATTATGGTTTTGATTAAAAAGTAGTAGACATTCCAAAAAAAAAAAATAAGATTACCATTTTGATTAAAAAATATGAGACATTCCGAAAAGAAAACACAGGATAAGGTTTTTGATAAAAAACCAAAAAATAATGGATATTTACAAAAAAAACATAGGATTCGGGTTTTGATTGAAAGATAGGATTCGTAATGTTTTCTGTTGGAAATGTCTCTTTTTTTCAAAAATACGAGACATTTCAAAAATAAAAAATAGGATTAAGGTTTTAATTAAAAAGAAAAATAGGTGACATTTCCAAATGAAAACATAGGATTATTGACTTGAATAAAAAAATGAGACATTTCTAAAAGAAAACAAAGGATTAGGGTTTTGATTCAAAACTGAAAAATAGAACACATTCTGAAAAGAAAACTTAGGATTAGGTTTTTTATTCAAAACTGAAAAATATGACACATTCAAAAAGAATGCATAGGATAAGGGTTTTGATTCATAGCAGACATTCTGGAAAAGAAAAGAAAGGATTATGTTTCTGATTGAAAAATAAGAGACTTTCTGAAAAGAAAACAAAAGATTATTGTTTCGATTAAAAAATAGTAACATTCCAAAAGGAAAAGAAATGATTAGTGTTTGGATTAAAAAATATGAGACATTCCGAAATACGAACATTGGATTAGGGTTTGATTCAAAACTGCAAAAATAGGGCACATTCCAAAAAAAAAAAAAAATAGGAGACATTCCAAAAAGAAAACATAGGATTAGTGTTTTGATTAAAGTATAATAGGAATTCCTAAAAGAAAACATAGGAATAGGATTTTTTTTTTTTTCAAAAATAGGAGACATTACTATAAGAAAATGTAGGATTAAGGTTTTGATTGAAATATATAAGACATTACGTATAGAAAACATATTATTAGCATTTTGATTAATAATTATGAGACATTGAACAAAAACATAGGATTAAGGTTTTGATTGAAAGATAAGAGACATTACTTTAAGAGAAACTGTAGGATTGTTTTTTTATTTAAAAATAGTAAACATTAAGAAAAAGAAAACGTAAGATTTGTGTTTTGATTGAAAAAAATATAAGGTTAGGGTATTGATTAAAAACTGAAAAATAGAGGCATTTCCAAAAGAAAATATAGGATTAGGGGTTTGATTCAAAAACCTAATCTTATGTTTTTCTTTTGGGAATGTTTGCCATTTTTGAATGAATACAAGAATTGTATGTTTTTCTTTTCGTAATGTCTTATGTTTTTTAATCAAAAAAATAATCCCAAGTTTTTTTTATGCAATGCCCCATATTTTTCTATCAAACCCTAATCCTATTTTTGAATCAAAACCCTAATCCTATGTTTTTTGTGGCAATGTTAGCTATTTTTGAAATGTACCTTGTTTTTTGGTTTTTAATCAAAATACTAATCCGATGTTATCTAATACTAATGTTTTGATTGAAAACATAAGATCAGGGTATTTGATTAGAATGTCTCACATTTTTAATCAAAAACATAATCATATGTTTTCTTTTCATAATGCCTCATATTTTTGAATTAAAATCCTAATCCTTTTTTTTTCTTTTGAGAATATCTCCTATCTTTCAATCAAAACCCGAATCTTATTTTTTCATTTCTTTATGTCTACTATTTTTAATTAAAACCCTAATCCTATATTTTTCTTATAGTAATGTCTCTTATTTTCCAATCAAAACCTTAATCCTATGTTTTCTTTCCAGAATATTTACTATTTTTTAATCAAAACACTATTCCTATGTTTCCTTTTATGAATGTCTGCTATTTTCGAATCAAAACCCTAATCGTATGCTTTTCATTTCAGGGTGGCTCCTATTTTTGAATCAAAACAATAATCCTATGTTTCATATTTTTTTAATCAAAACCCTAATCATAATTTTTTTTTGGAATACCTCCTTTATTTTAATCAAACCTCTAATCTTATCCTTTCTTTGGAAATGTCTCTCATTTTTTAATCAAAACCCTAATCTTATGTTTTCTTTTGTAAATGTCCCCTAATTTTAGATTTTTAATCAAGACCCTAATCTTATATTTCTATATAGTAATGTCTCCTATTTTCCAATCAAACCCTAATCCTATGTTTTCTTTTCGAAATGTCTCATATTTTTCAATCAAAACAATAATCCTATGTTTTCTTTCTGGAATGTCTATTATTTTTTAATCAAAATTCTAATCCTATGTTTTCTTATAGTTATATCTCCTATTTTCATTCAAAACCCTAATTCTATCTTTTCTTATAATAATGTCTCTGATTTTTCAATCAAAATCCTAATCCTATGTTTTCTTTTCGCAATGTGTCCTATCTTTCAATCAAAACATGAATCGTATGTTTCCTTTTCTTAATGTCTCCCATTTCTCAGTTTTGAATCAAAACTCAAACCTATGTTTTCTTTTTGAATGTCTAATTTTGAGTAAAAAAATGTAATCTTTTATTTTCTTTTTGGAATGTCTGCTATTTTTCAATCAAATATTAGACCTATGATTTCTTTTTAGTATATGTGTTATTTTCAGTTTTGAATCAAAAACCCAATCCTTTGTTTTCTTTTCGCAATGTATTAAATCAAAACCCTAATTATATCTTTTGTTTTCAGAATGTCTGCTAATTTTTAATTGAAAAACTAATCCTATGTTTTCTTTTCATAATGTCTCATATTTCAATCAAAACTCTAATCCTATGTTTTATTTTAGGGATGTCTACTATTTCTGAATTAAAACCCTAGTCCTATGATTTCCTATAGCAATGTCTCCTACTTTTCAATCAAAATCATAATCCTATGTTTTCTTTTGGCAGCGCCTACTATATTTGAATCAAAACACTAACTCTATGTTTTTTTTAATGTCTACTATTTTTGAATTTAAAAGCCTAATCCTATGTTTTCTTATAGTAATGTCTATTATTTTCATTCAAAACCCTAATCCTATGTTTTCTTATAGTAATGTCTCCTATTTTTCAATCAAAACCCTAATCCTATGTTTTTCTTTCGCAATGGGTACAATATTTGTTCCATAATCTTAATCCTATGTTTTTTTTTTCTGAATGCCTTCTATTTTCAATGAAAACACGAATTCTATGTTTTCTTTTCGAAATATATCCTATTTGAATAAATACTCTTAGCCAATGTTTTCTTTTCGAAATATCCCCTATTTTTGGTATTTGAATCAAACCGTAGCCATATGTTTTTATCTAGTAATCTCTTCTATTTTTGAATCAAAACGCTAATCCTATATTTTATTATATTATTGTTTTCCATTTTTCATTCAAAACTCTAATGCTATGCTTTGTTGTAGTAATGTCCCCTATTTTGCAAACAAAACCTGAATCCTACGTTTTCTTTTTTGAAAGTATCTTATTTATTAGTTTTAAATCAAAACCCTAACCTCATATTTTTTAAATCAAAACCATAATACTAAGTTTTTTTAATTGGCTAATATTTTTTAATTAAAACACTAATGTTATGTTTACTTTAAAGAATGTCTACTATTTTTTAAACAAAAAAATAATCCTATGTTTTCTTTTTGTAATGTCTCATATTTTTCAAATAAAACCCTAACCATTTGTTTTCTTTTCGAAAAGTCTGCTACTTTTTATTCAAAACCCTAATCATATATTTTATTTTAGGTATGTCTCATATTTTTTAATCAAAACTCTAGTCCTATGTCTTTTTTTTGGAATGTCTACTATGTTTGTATTAAAACCTTAATTCTATGTTTTCTTATAGTAATGTCTCCTATTTTTTACTGAAAATCCTAATCCTATATTTTCTTTTTTGGAATGGCTACTATATTTGAATAAAAAAACTAATCTTATATTTTTCTTTTCTGAATGTCTCCTATTTTGCAAACAAAAAATGGATATGATGTTTTCTTTTCTTAATATCTCCTATTTATCAGTTTTGAATCAAAACCCTAAACAATGTTTTATTTTTAGAATGAATGCTATTTTTCAATCAAAACCTAATCCTATATTTTTTTTTGCAGTATTTGCTATTTTTTAATCAAAACACAAATCCTATTTTTATTTTCGTAATGTGTTCTATTTTTAAGTTTTGAATAAAAATCCTAGTCCACTATTTTCTTTTCGGAATGAGTCATTTTTTTTTAATCAAAACACTAATCCTATTTTTTGTTTTGGTAATCTCTGCTAATTTTAAATCAAAACCCTAATCCTATGTTTCGTTTTAGGAATATCTGCTATTTTTGAAATTTAAACAATAATCCCATGTTTTCTTTGGGTAATGTCTCATATTTTTCTATCAAAACCCAAATCTTATGTTTTCTTTTCAGAGTGGCTCCTATTTTAGAGTGAAAACCCTAATCCTATGTTTGCGTCTTGGAATGTCAACTATTTTTTACTCAAAACAATAATCCTATGATTTCTTTTTTAAATGTCCACTATTTTCTGGTTTTAATCAAACCCCTAATCCTATGTTTTCATACAGGAATGTCTCCTATTTTTCAATCTAAACAATAATTTTACGTTTTTCCATTCGAAATGTCTCTTATTTTTCAATCAAAACCCTAATCAATTGATTTCTTTTAGTCTCCTATTTTTTAATCAAAACACTAATCCAATTTTTTTTTTTTGGGAATGGCTACTATATTTGAATCAAAACCCTAATTTTTTGTTTTCTTGTTCGAATGTCTCCTATTTTGCAAACAAAAACCGAATCTGATGTTTTGTTTTCTTAATGTCTCCTATTTATCAGTTTTGAATCAAAACCCTAAAACTATGGTTTATTTTTAGAATGTCTGCTATTGTTCGATCGAAACCCTAATCCTTTCTTTTTTTTTTTATGTTTTGTAAATGTCTGCTATTTTTGAATCGAAACACAAATCCTATATTTTCTTTTCAGGATATGTTCTATATTTCAGTTTTGAATAGAAATCGTAATCCATTGTTTTCTTTTCGGAATGAGTTTTTTTTTTTTTTTAATGAAGACCCTAATTCTATCTTTTGTTTTGGGAATCTCTACTAATTTTTAATCAAAACCCTAATCCTATGTTTTCTATTAGTAATGCCACCTATTTTTGAGTAAAAATCCTAATCCTATGTTTTCTTATCGGAATGACTCCTATTTTTAAATCAAACCCTTAATTTTATGTTTTCTTTTGGGAATGTCTCCTATTTTTAAATCATAACAATAATCGTATGCTTTCTGTTCATAATTTCTGAAATGTTTTAATCAAAACCCAAATCTTAAGTCTTTTCTAGGAATTCCTCCTTATTTTTAATCAAAACCCTGATCTTATGATTTCTTTAAACAATGTCTGCTATTTTTTAATCTAAACAATAATCCCATCATTTCTTTTCGTAATGTCTCATATTTTTAAATCAAAATCCAAATCTTATGTTTTCTTTTCAGAGTGGCTTCTATTTTAGAATCAAAACCCTAATCCTATGTTTGCGTTTTGGAATGTCTGCTATTTTTAATCAAAACAATAATCCTATGATTTTTTTGGAAGTATCCACTATTTTTTAGTTTTTAATCAAAACCCTAATCCTATGTTTTATTATAATAATGTCTCCTATTTTTCAATTAAAACCCTAATCCTACGTTTTTCAATTCGAACTGTCTCTTATTTTTCAATCAAAACAATAATCCAATCTAATGTTTTTCTTTTCTTTTCAAAATGTGTCCTATTTTTCAATTTTGAATCAAGACAATAATCATTTATTTTTTTTGGAATGTCTTATATTTATTAATCAAAACCCTAATCCTATCTTTTGTTTTGTGAAGCTCTGCTAATTTTCAATCAAAACACTAATACTTTATTTTCTTTTCATAATGCCTCTTTGTTTGAATAAAAATTATATTTTATGTTTTATTTTTGGATTGCCTGGTATTTTTTAATCTAAACCCTAATTTTTTGTTTTCTTTTCTTAATGGCTGTAATTTTTTAATCAAAACAGTAATCGTATGTTTTCTTTTAGTAATGTCTCATATTTTTTTAATCAAAACTCTAATCCTACGTTTTTTTGGTAATTTCTCCTATTTTTTAATCAAAACACTAATCTAATGGTTTCTTTGAGGAATGTCTGCTATTTTTGAATCAAAACAATAATCCTTTGTTTTCTTTTCGTAATGTCTCATATTTTTTAATCAAAACCCTAATCCTTTGTTTTTCTTTTCGAAAAGTCTACTTTTTTTTTATTCAAAACCCTAATCATATGATTTATTTTCGGCAATGTCTCATATTTTTTAATCAAAACCCATTTTTTT
>CM037020.1:15917236-16177547 GCA_020875875.1 Dioscorea alata | reverse complement strand
ATCCTCTCTATTCTCTTTTACTTGCACTCTCTCATCTTCCATCTTTCTATTTAATTTCTCGTCTTTTAGTATAATTGTTTCCATAATTCTCTTTTACTTGCACTTTCTCTATTCTCTTTTCCGTACTTTGCATAGTTTTAATAGTGAAATCTCGTATTTTAACTCCCTATTCCCTGTGGATTCGACTACCCTCTCACCGGGGTAACTTTTATTACTTCGACAAACCCGTGCACTTGCGGGATACACGCAAGGGGTCGTGTCACTACGCACCGAGTTTTACCCTAACAACTGTGCACTTCCAACATATCGAGTTATGCAATACAAGATTAAACACAAATATCAACAAGAACTCTGCAATCAATTAGAATAAGTGTATAAGCATTACAGTTTGACAAGAGTTCACAACCTTGGGTACTGCGGCCAGTTAGCCCCTCATGGGCAAGTACACAAGAAAAGGAAAATGAAAGAACAAAAGAAAGAAGAAATGACTCACTTCTATACTCTAGATGACCTTCCTTGTAGTGTCCTTGCGCTAACCCCACCTCTTGTGATGCCTCTTACTTGTCCTTGATCTCCTTAGCCGAGTTGGTGAAGCTTGATCTTCGATCTCATCAACGTCCTCCAGGTGGAGAGTAGAATCCTCGACGAAAGATGAGATAGAAACCCTAAGTTCTGGAGTCAAAAAGGCTGTTTTGGGGCTCGACATAGTGTGGACACGGTCGTGTCCAGACCGTGTACTCTCATGGGGAATCCTTGAGTGAAACACCTAAGATTTGCAGCACTTCAGACATAAGTATGCGACCCCCGTGTTATCCAGCACACGACCGTGTACTAGGCACCATGCCCGTGTCATTCTTGAGAAGCGTCATTCTTGAATTTGCAGCACATCGGGCACGGGCGTGTGATGACCGTGTCCTGCAAGGAACACTCCCGTGTCAAGATTTCAGCTATTCCCCACTTCCGGCTGGTTTTTTCAGTAGGTCGAGCACGATCATGTCTTGCCTGTGTCAGTTGGTTTTGATCCCTTGGTCAATGCACACGCCGGAAACACAAGCGGTTTCACTCGAAATAGACTCAGGCCCCAGAATCCTGCACATGGAACATAATACCTTGAATAGCACCAATTCGACTCAATAAATATGCTAAATGATAGTGAAAAGAGTAGAATAGAGGGCATGAAACATGATATAAAATGCACTCATTAAATGCCCCATACTTGAACATTTGCTTGTCCTAAAGCAAAACAAATAAGCACAATTAGCAATACAAATGAGTGCAACACTTCCAATCTCACATGGTTGACAAGGCTTAAAACAAAAGGAAACAGTGAGGGTTAGAAGACCCTGCCAATTCGCACAATACTCTCCTCTACTTCCAAGACTATGTGTGCATGCAGAAACCCAAGAGTAAGAGCCCCATTATCTCGATAAGACGCAAAACTAAAACACTCTATTTACATTCAACAAAATAGGTAGTAGCTTCATACACCCGAGTGGTAGCCTTTTCTCCCGTTAGGTCATCAAATGTACACTTGTAATGCCCAAAATTTGACTACTCAAGAGCATCTTTCACTCAACTAAGGGTGATAGCTCTTTCTACCATCTTTTAATAGAACTTAATCCCAAAATTATGACTGGTAGGGCATTCCGGGGTCGGAATCCGACTTTCCAATTTTTTTTTTTTTACAACTCCAATAAACACGAGTATTAAACAAGATGAGTGGCAACAACCCTTGAGTAAAGTGAACCGATATTCGGCTTACAAGTAGAAAAGAGTCTACACTTAAGCTCATGTGACTCCTAACACACTCATGTCCTCCTACATTCAAACCGAGTCAAACAAACAATTCATGGATCATCATCAGAGAAGCACTCATCTCTAACAAGCATACACCATGCAAGCATGCAACCCTCCCCCACACTTGAAGTCTACATTGTCCCCAATGTAGAAATGAATGGTATACAACAAGATCATTGGAAACAAAAAGAAAGATCGAGGGTGCAAAAATCTTCCCTGAACATGGAGAGTAAAGGTGCCTTTCTCACATGTGTGCTATTCAACCAAGTTTCTAAAAACATGGAGAGTGATGTGGCCGCTCTCAACGTGCTGCCCAATTAACTCCAAGCAACCAACACAATCCTGAAATGTAGAGAGGCACAAGAGTAAAAAGTACATACAAAAATAGGGAAAATGAACATGCTGAAAATAAACAAACCAAAATGCCAGTTAAGTAGAGGGAATCCCCTTGCAACTGGACTTAGAAAGTATAATGTCTAGAAAAATATCAAAACAAACAACTGAACATAAAGACGAATAAAATCAGCAGATGTAGGAGGCAATGCTCAAGGGGTGGCACTATCGTCTTGGGAATCACTGCCCGCTTACGACTCGGCACCCTCCCTGCATTGAGAGTCATCACCAGATGCCGACTCGCTGCCCGAACAAGAACCAGACGATGCAAGGGCAGGAGGGGTCACTGTGGGTGGGGCGGAAGGTGATCGCTCGGGCGATAATGGCGGAGGAGATAAATGACCCCCAAGGTGATCAGCGATGCGTGACACACTCCTCTACAGCTAGTAGAATGCCGCAGATGAGCACGTGATCGGACCAGGCTGACGAATAGAGGAGCCCTGTTGAAAGGAGGACCGGGCGGAAGGGGAGGGGCCGAAGGGTTAGTATCTCTACGAACCCTGAACTCAATCCCCCGATCTGTTTAGATCCAGCAGAGCATCCCCATGGATCGTAATGTCTCAAGGGAAATAGGAACTACCCCGCCAACCACTCGTATCCGGCTCGTAGTGGTGCTCGGAAGGATACCCATATGCCGAGCCAACTGTGTGATGTACGGGCCAACAAAGATCGCGCCAATACCGTCCCCTGGCGAGAGATAGACACGGCAACCTCATAACCCAAATGCAAGTGGAACCTGTCCACCATGCTCGACAGAAAATCCAGCTCTCTCAAACTGACAACCCCCGTGCTATCCCCACTCCCGGCGACAGTATGACTGAGCAGAAAGTGAATATACTGTAACTCGGGGGAGCGAAGTATGGTCGCCTTAGTTCGGCGGGGGTCGTAGTTCAGTACCAGGCCCACGCGTTGCCATGCAGTCTCCATGGACTCTCCAGGTGGGCGCGAGGTCAACATAGCATTATACTAAGCAAGTTGATCATACCATGCTCATCTGATACCATGCGGTCTGGGTAAAATCAGCATCATACAACCCCAGATGAATCGAGAACTCAGTTAAGCTCATCCGATAGAGGACGCAAAAAGCCTGAAACTGAATGAAATCGGCCTGATGAAAGGCAATGGTGACCCAAAACAACTCAAATATCGATAGGATCTCTAGAGCCAACTGCTCATAGGTGGTATCCGTGATCATGAATAGCTGCCTCCAGGCCCCAAGGCTCACTAACTGCCGAACATGCTCCTCTAAGCAAGCTGATCATACCATGCTTGATGCACCGGAGTGTGGAAGTGAGGTGTCAAGTCATTGCTGCTCGAGGGAGGATCAGTTCTCGGCCTCTTGGTGGCCACGGAAACAACGGATTTCCTAGGCATGATCTGCAAGAGAAGCAACATTACACACTCAGTTCATATCCAGCAAACAGGGTATTGACACGGTTGTGTCATAGAGGACCTGACCATGTCAATCACAATATAGAGAAAGTCGAGCAAGGCAATGACACGACCGTGTCACCATGACACGCCCGTGTCACATAGAGTCACCGTCCCCACCAGGATCACCACGGCCTCAACCTCCAAATCAATACTAATTACCCTCAATACAATTATGATACATGCAAGAATAAATGTTTTGACTAAGAAATACACGCATGCACATTAAGAATACCAACAATCTATGACCAATGAGCATTCAAACAAACACATACCTCGAAAAAAAAATCACGTGGAAAAGGGGTCAAGAACGAAAGATTGATGAGAAATGAACCTTGATCTGCGAGGATATATAGAGGAAGACGGGAATGAAATGGACACGCGCGAAGGGGTGCTTGGAGACGATGAGGCGCGTCTAGGGTTTTGCTTGGATGGTTGAAGTAACGGCCGCACACCAAACGGCGCTGCTTTACACGCTCGTGTCAAAACTGTGTCCAAGACTCGCGTCGTTCCTGATGTGACACGCCCGTGTGAAAACTGTGTCCCAACTGCTGTAGATTACCGGGAAAATATTTGAACTTACCGAGGTTGGGAAGCGATCGTGTACTGCACACTTAGGTTGTGTCAAGCCCTTCACACACCCATGTTCATCCTGGTCAGTGAAAGAGCGCACAACCTATAAACATCAACAGCTCGAACATGGTTGTGTCGCACCCGTGTCAGGCTTGAAAAACCTCCAGAATGAACAACCCCTCCCCAAAAAATAAATCTCGACATCATCTATCAATTCCCAAACATGAATGACATCCCAAAGGTTAAGAATGAAATGTTTCCCCCTAAAATCATCAGCAACAAAGTCTAGAAAGAACAACAAAATTCAAACAATTTAATAAAGGAAACGAATAAATGCAGACAACAAAATACTTGGGTTGCCTCCCAAGAAGCGCTTGTTTTACGTCGCTAGCTTGATGTACTTGTTTCGCTTCATGAATTATACGAATGCAAAGAGTTGATTAGATCACTCTCAACGAAGGTCCGAGCCCAAATTGTCTCTAATGTGCTAGGGCCCTTAGAAGGTGATGCTGACTTTTCTCTTTCATGGATACCTTACGCTACCGAACAGATGCCTGGGAAAGCTTCTTGGAAGAAGGTGCAGAAGGTGATACCCCATCAACCGTTACCAGATTCACACAATGCAGCTCGTTCACCATGTCCTCAGACCCCGGAGGTTCTTTCCCTAATAATTCTGTCAACTCATTCTTCACTAACATATCCTGCACAAAATTAGAAACAACATCATCAATAATATCAAGAAAATAGCATGTGTCGTCAAAATCCATGGTGTGCCTCATTGAATCCTTAAGCTTGAAAATGACTTCTTTATCCTCCACACAAAGTGTCATCCGTCCATCCTTTACATCGATCAATGCTTTCGATGTTGCAAGAAATGGCGACCCAAAATTAGTGGCACATTAACTCGGTCATCAATGTCAAGTATCACAAAGTCTACCGCGAAGATAAACTTGTCGACCTTGACTAACACACTTCAATAATCCCCTTTGTTTGCCGGATGGATCTGTCGACCAGCTGCAGTGTCGTGTTAGTTGCTTTCAGCTCCCCGAGGCCCAATTTTTGAAAAATCTTGTTGGGCATAAGGTTGATACTTACCCCCAAATCAGTAATAGCCTTCTTATCCACAAGGGTCCCAATAGTGCAAGGAATGTTGAACCCACCTGGGTCCCTTTCTTTCTTGGGGAGCTTGTTGCAAATGAGGGCCGAACATTCTTCATTGAGTGTCATGGATGACACTTCTTCCAATTTCCTCTTGTTCGTGAGCAACTCCTTGAGAAACATAGCATACTTTGGCATTTGTGCAAGCGCCTCAACAAATGGAACATCTATGTGTAGATTCTTGAACATATCCAAGAATTTTTTGAATTGGTCATCTTGCTTATCTTTCCTAAGCTTTTCGGGTAAGGAAGTTTCGGTTGGTACTCTAAAACTAAGACCTTTACCTTACCTGGCTCCTTTGCTTTTTCTTCCTCATTTGGGGCTTCCAAATCCACATCAACAGTGGGGTCAACATGTTCCTCCATAGTGGCCTTCGCAATAGGGTTTTGCACTTGCTTTCCACTTCTCAACTGTAGACCCTTTAGAGATTCTCTAGGATTCACCACTGTGTTGCTCGGAAGAGACCCGGGAAATCTTTCTTCCACTAACTTAGACAACTGATCCATCTGATGTTCCATATTCCTCACCGTCGCATTTGTGTTCCTAATCATTTCATCATGACTAGCAAAACGGGATTCTGTGCTCTTGATGAACTTTGCTATCATGCTAGTGAGCTTGGGGATTGGTTCTGATGAAGAAAGGGAGGACGGCTGCTACATCTGCGATGGAGGTAGAGCATGCTGTTGTTGTGGGTGCTCCCTGCCCTTGTCCGGACTGACTTGACCATGAAAAATTAGGATGATTCCTCCATCCCAGGTTGTAGGTGTTGCTATATGGATTATTCTGAAATCTGCGATTCTGTCCCACATAGTCAACCTGCTCCATTTGCCCTGTTACCGAATCGGTCGATGGAGAACAAATGATCTCACCAGACGAACCCAAAGTACTGCAAGACGGTCCAAGACTCGGAGAAGGCAAGTTCATGGCATCAAGACGCTTAGAAATTGCCTCAAGTTATGCTGCAAGTGTTGTAACAACATCCAGTTGATAAATACCGGCCGATTTTGCCGGTTTACTACATTCGGTACTCCATTGGTAGCCATTGTTTGCCATCTCCTCAATGAGTGTGAAGGCGACACTCGGTTGCTTGTTGCACAGAGATCCACCCGCGGTGGCATTAAGCATTTGTTTGGTGGCATTGCTCAAGCCATTATAAAAAATCTAAATTTGCATCCACTCAATATTTCCATGTGGAGGGCACTTTCTCAATAACTCCTTCAATCTTTCCCAAGTGTCGTATAAGGATTCCGACTTGAATTGGCGATAAGAGGAAATATCGCTCCTTAGCTTTGTGATTTTTGCCGGGGGGAAGTACCACGCAAGAAAACTATCAGTGACCTGTTTCCAATCCTTGAGAGATCCCCTCAGGTAATGAAGTAATCCATTGCTTAGCTCTACCTCTTAAGGAAAATGAGAATAATCTCAACCGGATAGCATCCTCGGTGACGTTGTTCATCTTACACGTGTCACAGATTTCCAAAAATTTGCGGAGGTGCTCATAGGGGTCTTCATCATGAAACCCATCAAATTGACACTCCTGTTGCAACCACTGAATGAAATTTGGCTTCAGTTAGAAATTATTGGCTGCGACAGGTGGTCTGATAATGCTTGACCCCGTTCCATCAAAATTTGCCCGGGAAAAATTTGAAATACTCGTTCCTGATTAACTTCGACACTAATTTCAACCGACCCTATTTCACTCAAGTTCCCTTGTCGAACTCTTCTTCTAAAATTTCTCTCAACTTCTGGATCAGGGTTCAGCAATGGGGATGATGTATTTCCACAGGCCATACAATGGTACCTGCGCACAAGATAAGCACTGTAAATTTGCAATACAATAAAAAACAAGACTAACACCAGAACAAAGAATAATGAACGAATAACTGCGAAAACAAATATTCACACACTAGATCACCAAGTTCCTAACTTTCCTAAAAGTGACCAGTTCCCCGGCAACGGCGCCAAAAACTTGATGAACTCCCCGCAACTGTACGGGTCGTAAGAAAGTAATAAAGTGGTACTCCGTGAGGAGTAGGGTTGTCGAACCACAGGGAACTGTACTTAAAGTACTCGATTAACGTGTGATGTCTATTGAAACAAGTAGAAAAGGGTTTGAATCATAAATGCATGAATGAATAAAAGGGATGGTGGAAATTGAGGAGACTAGAACCAAGTATTCGCAAATACAAGAGTAATCCCTCAGGGAACTCCCAATGACTTGTGCACGCTATCTTACACTAATTGACTACCATGTACATTCCATAGATATAAGTGTGTGCTCAATAGCAATATTGCATCTGTGTGTTCTCGGATACACCGAGTTTTGCTAGGATAACTGCACGTTACTCCAAACAAGTCACGCACCGAGTTTTACCCTAATAACTGTGCACTTCTTACACATCGAGTTATGCAATACAAGATTAAACACAAATATCAACAAGAACTCTACAATCAATTATAATAAGTGTATAAGCATTACAGTTTGACAAGAGTTCACAACCCTGGGCACTTGCAGCCAGTTAGCCCCTCATGGGTAGGTACACAAGAAAAGGAGAATGAAAGAACAAAAGAAAGAAGAAAAGACTCCCTTCCATACTCTAGATGATCTTCCTTGTAATGTCCTTGCGCTAACCCCATCTCTTGCGATGACTCTTACTTGTCCTTGATCTCCTTAGGCGAGTTGGTGAAGCTTGATCTTTGATCTCATCAACATCCTCCCGGTGGAGAGTAGAATCCCCGAACAAAGATGAGATAGAAACCCTAAGTTCTGGAGTAAAAAAGGCTGTTTCGGGGCCCGACACGGTCAGGACACCGGTCGTGTTCAGACCATGTAGTTTCCTGGGGAATCCTTGAGTGAAACACCTAAGATTTGTAGCACTTCAAGCATAAGCATGCAACCCCCATGTCATCCAGCACACGACGGTGTACTAGGCACCATGGCCGTGTCGTTCTTGAGAAGCGTCATCCTGGAATTTGCAGCACTTCGGGCTGGGATTTGCAGTAGGTCGGGCACGACCATGTCTTGCTCATGTCAGTTGGTTTTGATCCCTTAGTCAATGCACACACTGGAAATGCACACGGTTTCACTCTAAATTGACTCGGGCCCCAGAATCCTGCACGTGGAACATAATACCTTGAATAGCACCAATTCGACTCAATAAATATGCTAAAGGACAGTGAAAAGAATAGAATAAAGGACATGAAAGATGATATAAAATGCACTCATCAATCATTTAGTACCCCATAGTAGCCAGCATTTCTTTGCAAAGGATTAGCATCCCTAGCATTGGCATAGCTCATTGTTGAAGAAGTAACATGACATCCTGAATTTTGAGTTCTCCTTAATTTTTCTTGAGATTTAGTATGGAACCGACATCCATTAATGATAAGTCCTTTATATCTCTTAACAATCCTATTTGGACCTTATGCAAGAAATTTAACATCTTCTGGCACATCTTTTCCATGAGAAACCTATACAGTTACATGAATCTAATTATTAAAATATTAATAGAGAATTGTTCAAGTTAGAAGATGTTCGTGTTTCTTACACCTTCTCCCAACCTTTTGTGAAAAGTTTTAGTAAATTTCTTATCACCATCACAAGCTTTTGAATGTCGACCTTGCATTTGATCTCTTAAGATATTTCTGTACTCACTGCAAGTAATGATAATAATTGTTAAAAACTTGAAACTCACCAAATTAGGAATGCGAAATGTTTAACTTACATTTGAAGTGGTTCAATAGCTTCATAGTGTAATAACACATAATGATGCGCTTGTGCCCATGATCTATCATCGAATTCTGCCACTTCAACTTTCCCTATTTCCTCTCCACCACTTTCAAATAAATAGGAGTTTGCAAGTAGCTCATCATGCACTTGTCGTAAATTTCTTTTAGGTCTATTAAATAATGTTTTAACATCAACCAAATATCTAGAAAAAAAAGTTATACATTCCTCTGCTAAAAATCCTTCAGCTATGGATCCTTCAGGATATCTTTTATTCCGCACATAAGATTTTAACTTTAGCAAAAACCCATAAAAAATGTTGAAATTATTAACCTATAGAATTTTGTTTTATAAGACATCATAACAAGTTAATGTTCCACTAATACCGTACCGTTCAATTGGATACGTCCATCGATAATAAACAGGTCCACCGAAATTTTGCCTGCAATGGTAGATGAATAACCAAGTGTACCATTATAGTGAATAATGAAGGTGGGAAAATCTTTTCCAAGTGGCACAACTCTATTGCTGCTTAATATTGAAGTTTATCAAGTTCTTCCACCTTAAGAACTTTACCGCAAAGAATTTTAAATATATTACAAATTTCTAAAATGGCATGAGTCACATGCTTTGACATGGATGACCGCAAATCAATTGGAATCAAATCATGCAACAATATGTGATAATCATGGGATTTTTAAGATTGAAGTTTTCGATCCTTCTAATTTACACATTGGATATATTTGATGAGTAAGCATCTGGGACTTTTATATTCTTCAAGACTTGACTAAACAAATCTTTTTCTTTTTTTTTCATGGAGAAAGAAGCGGGTGGTAGTCTTGTCTTGCCATTGTGAAGATATTCAAGATGAAGCTCTCGATGAATTCCCATCTCTAAAAAATCAAGCCTGCTTTTTAGATTATCTTTTGATTTCCTATCAACATTAAGAATTGTAACAACCATATTTTCACAAACATTCTTCTCAATGTGCATTACATCCAGGTTATGGTGCAGTAAGTTGTGCTCCCAATACATTAAATCAAAGAAGATGCTCTTTTTCTTCCACAAATCTGCTTCATTTGATTCCTCTTCCTCTACTTCATCATCATCACTATCTACATCAACATTAGAGACTTGGAGTGGCCTTTTCTTTGATTCATTACTAGTATTCAATTTTTTAAATTTATGTTTGGATTGCTTTCCATAACTAAATTGCAACTCTTTCAATATTAATAAAATATCAGATCTAGTAGTAATTGAAGGAGCTCCATGCATCTCTACATTACCATCAAACAAATGTTTCTAGGATCTATATGGATGATTATGTTCTAACCACCACAGATGTGCCATAAAACAAAACTTCTACCCATTTGTTAACCATTTTGAAGAGGTTTGTGTAGCACAACAAGGACAAGAATATTTTCCTTTGGTGCTCCAACCAAATAAATTTGCGTAAGTAGGAAAATCATTAATGGTCCATAATAAGACAGCACACATAAAGAAATTCCTCCTTGCTGATGCATCATATGTCTAGATACTGACCCATAATTGCTTTAACTCTTTAATAAAAGGCTGCAAGTAGATGTCGATATCGTTTCTGGGACCTTTGTCTCATGGAATGATCATTGATAAGAAGAAAGAAGGTTTCTTCATCCCAATCCACGGTGGTAAATTATAGGGGATCAACACCACTGGACAAGTATTGTACGTAGTACATAATAATTTTAATGGGTTAAACCCATCAAAAGAAAGACAAAGCCTAACATTTTGATGATCAGAAGCAAAGTCGGGATATCTTGAATCAAATGATTTTCATGCCTCAACATCAGCAGGGTGTCTCAAATTATCATCATTTGTCCAACCATTTCATGCCAGATCATATCAGTAGAAGTCTTAGCAGACATGAAAATTCTTTGCAGTCTTGGTATTAAAGGAAAATACCGCAAAACCTTCGCAAGTCTCCTATGAACCACTTCATTTTCATCATTCAAACGCTTATCAGAATTAGTGGACAACCAGCGAGAAGGACCATACATTTTGGAAGATTGCTAATCTTCATTATGTTCCCAGCACAACATGCAGTCATTAGGATAACTCTGAATTTTTTCATACCCAAGATCTAGATTCTTAATGACTTTTTCGGACTCACAGCTATTTTCTAGAATAGCTACTGAGGGAAAAAATTCTTTTAAAAATTCAATCAAATAGTCCAGCCTTTTCGAAGTCATCCTGCACATGCATTTCAGATGAAAAAGTCGAATGCAAAAGTACAATCTAGAATTCTTCAATCCCTCATAAAGTTTGTCATTCATAACTTCAAGCAACTTGTAAAACTTTACCGCTTCTTCAGAAGGTTGTTCATCAACTACCCCTTTAAGAGTTTCACCTCCATCATTCATCTCAACATTAAATTCATCACTACTAGATGGCAAACTGCTGTTATCAACATGATGCATTTTAAAAGCATCCTGCAATAATTCTTCCATGTTATCTGGTCTTACATGAGAAGTTTGGTTGTGGGGAGTAGAGCTTGATAAACCTATAAATATGTTGATCGCCTTTTGAGTAGGTGACGTTACACGTTCTCCATGGAAAAATCAACATTTGTAACCTTGTAGAATTCCATCACATACTAGATGTTCAAGAACTATTTGACGTGTTTGCCAATGAATATTCACACACTTTATGCAAAGGCATATAATCTTATCATCTTCACTTGAGTTGTCAAATGCAAAATTGACAAATTCTCCGACTCCATCAAGGTATTCTTGACTCAATCGTGACTTATGCATGCAATTCTTATCCATTTCTGGTTAATATATAAAAAAATTAATTAGAATCTTATAAATTATATCATAGTTGGCCTTATCCAATAGTTACTTGTACTATTGTTATTATTTAGATCTTCTTATAAAATTGTTCTCGCAATGAGAGAACACTAACAGTTTCTGAAAAATAACAAGTAAGTAACTAGATAAATTAAACAAGAGATGATATTAGAAGAAATGTAATCACCACCAAGATTTAACAGGAAAATTGAACTTCTAAGTTCATCACAAGTAATCAATGGCTTAAACACGGATAAGGTCAATTAAAGAATGTAACATTTAACATAAATACACTGCATTTGACTACTAGAATATGTAATCCGAAAAACTAGGCCTAATAAGTATTCACTCAGCTCAAGTAAAATGAACAACCAAATCACAATTGAACAACCATGGTCAATGGCATCGAAAGAAAATCAAATTCAAAGAAAGACAATTTAAAAAAAAATTACCTCACCTTTTAGGAACAAATCTTTTTCTTCTTGCTTCTACTTTTTCCATTAATCTCTCTCTATCCAATTCTACAAGTTATATAAATAGGTTATATAAATGGCTTATTTAGAGCAAATCATTATAAAAGTATTGAATAAGTATGGAGTAAAATCAAATCTTGCTAATGAGAATGAAAGGCAAGCCATGAAAATGGAAACATAAAATCATTACTGGTTAATTAACAAAACCATGAAACAGTTGGGTTTGGCAAAAACATAAGTTATGCTATATTTGTAACCAATCAATAATATTTCAGCACACAACGTAAAATATTTAATAATCATAAATCACATATCTCATGTATTAATATTCATATTTTCATATTGATACCAATCAATGCAAAAGTGTTAGTCTTGAAATAATTAATGAATAACAACTAATCCAACATTTGTAAAGATGGTTAGTCTAATCATGATGTAGCACTTAAATAGCCAGATAATACTATTTTTAAACATTACAAAAATGGCTGTAAATTTTAGAAATTGAAAGCTTCTTTCTTCTTTAAAATGATATGACAAAACTACATTATATCACACACTATCATGTCTAATTTATCATTGGAATTGGACAATTAAAAATTTTGAAGTAAAGGAAAACAATGGAGCATGACAACCTAGGATATTACAAACATTGATCTCATATTCAATTCTAAAATAAGATACTTTCACCTAAAAGTTAAGATTGCCATTTATCTAATTCTTCAAAGTTAGTCAGCTTCAACATCTGTACTTTCATCATAGATATATTACATATATATATAGGTTTAATTTGGATAGCTAAGTTGACACAATCACAGTTCGAAATTTCACTTTTCTCATGACTAATTAATTTCTGTGTATTACTTTGATAAAGTCATTAATTATGAGTCATCAAAACTTATTGGGCTAATAATCATTAGAAAGTATATTATATGTGAAATAATATGAAATAAACAGTCACAATAAATAAAATAACTATATTAATTTAAGATATTCAAAATTGTACTTCATGATATTGGTAGAAAACCCTCACAATAGGAACATCAATTTTCAAACATTGAAAAGTCTCAAGCAGTAGTCCTAATAACACACTTATTAGATTATGATAGGTATTGGTTATATATTTCTCAACTCTCTCAACTAGTTCATTCAATGCTAGAAAATAATGAAAAAGTACATAAGATTGCCTTGCTGTGAGTACTATCACAAACCATGACAAAACTTAGACATTTATGGATGCATGCATGCATGAAACTTAAATTTTTTAAGGACTTGACTCTATAAGATAAGCATAATAGAGTGTTCTTTCTTTTTATGCTTAAGTGGTCCACATTCTTTCTATCAAACTAAAGGTTTTTGAGACCTACAAGGGAATCCTTAATGAAGTCAAATGTTCTGATCCTCTAAACTTATATAATAATTCAAGAAAACAAGTGCTTTGAATAATCCAATATTACAATAATCCATATGATGTGAAAGTATTATTAAGCTACAATAATGCTTCAACACAAACAAATATTGATTGCATCTTATACTTTAATCAAACAAAACTAATTCAACATTCTGTAATTCAGACACCAATTAATTTTTAGAAGTCAAATTAATATATATACAATGGAAGAAATGATGAAGTATATATCATGTCAAGTAATAAAAGTAACACCATTTCTTCTTTGTTTTAAGGATCAATTAATATGTAAGGGGCATTGGCAAACTATAAAAAGTGAGATTTGAAACTAGTAATTAAATAAGTATTTACATGCCCATAGAAAGAGGTTGGATTTTTGCCTTCTTTGTATTAATCATGCAATGCATGAAACTTGGAATTATTGGTAGGGCTTTACTGCTGTTAATAGATTTTACCGGAAAATTGAATGTTTTTCATTCAAATGATGACTAATTCTATAAATAGATGACAAATTCTATATATAGCTGTATAACCCAAGGATAGTAAATCATTTGAATTACCTACTAGAGGTTTGACGTACACAAAATATGATCAGCTTTCTTTCTAATTATTCACACATAAATGGCGGCATGCATAATATAAAAAACCTCTCTTGAGTACTGGCCACTCAATTTATAAACATCATTTTTATCAAGCTAATAGTTTTCCTACCACTCTTTGATGTTGAAAACATTACATTAATTATACGAAGTTACAATCTTTCTTGATCATCCAAAAGTTGATAACCAAAGGAAAGATCACAAAAATTCATATTTGACACATAACATTCCACGGTAGTACTTCATTTTTACCTACAAGTCTCTCCTAATTACTTGCTAAAGATCTAAAAACAATTCATTAAAAGCCAAAACCTTTAATTTTACAACTTTATCAAAGATTGAAATTAACTTTTCCTTCAAAATAATCAACAGATCACCAGCTTAATGATTCATCCACCAAAAACCTTAGCCACAATAACATACTAATCCCCTTATCTGAAACCCTAAGAAAACCTCAATTTTGCCAAAACAAAACCCCAAGAAACCACCAAAAACAAAAATATGACCCCCAAAATAATTTTAAAAAAACTAAATCAACAAACACAAGTAAATGAAAAACAATACAAATTAAAAATTCGGAAAAAAACAACATAAAAGGGGAAAATACCAAAAAATTTGCCAAATTGACCATTGGGAACTCACATACTTGATCAGCTTCAATGTGATAAAAACCTAGAAGACGATAGAGAGAAAGGAGAAGGGGCGAGAATAGAGACAAAGAAGAAGGGGGCAGCGCGCGGGAGAGGGAGTCGAGAAAGAGAGAGATAGAGGACGTGCGAGAGATATATATAATTAATATATTGGCCAGTTATTTTCTTAAAGTAAAGTGAATTTTAGAGTAACACATTTTTTATTTTGTTAATAAGTAGAGGGGTTTTTAGCAAATGAACGCCACTAAACAAATTTTTTAACACCCAAATTTTTTTGTGAAATCTCTCCAAAATAAAAATTATAATAGAATACCAGCGTTTATTCATTAAACCCAGCTAAATATAAATGATTTCCCGGTGCTTATTAAAAAAAAACATCGCTGCATGACAGGGGCCCGAAAGTGCACGGGTTATCGAAGTAATAAAATACCCCGGTGAGTGGATAGTCGAATACATAGGGAATAGGTACTTAAGATACAAGATTTCACTATTTAGCTATCGCATTGTGTGGAAAGAAATCGGTGAGTGAGTGTGAAAATAATCTGTAAAATCAAGAATTAAAAGAGAAGTGTGGAAGACAAGAGAGTGCAAGTAAGAGTAAAAGAGTAGGACTAGCAATGGGAACAGATGTGTATCCGGACAAGCTACCCCTAGGACTTATGCTTCTAGTGCAAGACAATGCTATTATACCTTCCTACTGATGTTAATTGAGTCGAGGAAATCCTTAAATACACGTTCCCAAACCTAAGGTCAACTAATCCCAACACTATGTTCCGTTCATTAGGTTTCACTATGACCATTGACTCTTGTTGACTTGTCAACTAAGCCCGAGGGAAGTCTATATACCTAAGCCTCACACTATGTGGAATTGCCATAAGTTCTAGGGACTCCTAGTGATTAACCCTGTTCCTATGTATAGTTCTAACCCTTGGGTCCAGGTGAGAGAACCCTAGTCTAAATTAAGTCCCGATGCTAAGATTCACTTCAACCCTATACTTTGGTATTTACACAATAAAGCCCTAGGGGAGTTTATCGCCTAGTACCTAACTCTATCTTGACCGCGAATAAATCATGGAACATGGAGGTAGGGACAATCACATCGGAGTGGAAAGTGGATGTTCCGCTACCTCACGACTCACCTTCTCAACCCTCTTTAATCCTAAGTAGTTTAATCATATAGGAGTTGTCATACCTCCAAAGGATAACCTAGATTGTTCTCAACCCTAGTGTCACGGCTAAGGGAAAACAATAATAAAAGAAAAGAATTTAAGATTGAAACTAAACTTTATTCATCAATTATGGAAGAGCATAATAGTAATGTCAAAGAAACATAATAATCCTAGGGTTTACAAGTACGAATACCCACAAGGTGTTTAGCTCCTCATGGAGCTATACAAATCCATAAAAATAATAATAAGAACACAATTTGAATGCATAGATGAAAACCCCTTGTGTGCGATGTGGCCGTGGTCTTGTGCCGCCATCGGACGTTAATGTCGACGCTGATGACGTGCTTCAAACCTTCACGAAGTCCTCTCCAAACCCTACCCATGCCTCTCTAAAAGTTAGGGCAAACAAGAGCCAAAAAGATCCCAAAAACAGTCTCCAAAACGGGCTTTTATAATGTTGAGTTGCGGCTTTAAAATTGAACTTATCGGGATTTCACACGGCCGTGTAGAATTTCCACATGCTCGTGTGAACTCTCTGGTTTTCCAAATTTTAGCCGAAAATGAACAGTAGCTTACTGCAGCGTTTTGCTACAACACTCGCCCGAGATGGTCCCGAATTCATCGTTTTTCATCGAGGTCGTTGAATTGGGCACACAATCAATTGTAGATCGTGCCGATTGCTTCAGATCTCCTAATTGGTGAAGTTCTCCTTGTTAGCATGAGCTAGACTTATTATGAATGTGACTGCCTTTGTGCCCCTCCAAAGGAGGTTGACACACACTCACAAGTCTCTACTCATGCGTAGTGACATAATCCTTTGTTTTCTTTTAGCAATGTCTCTTATTTTTCAATTAAAACACTAATTCTATATTTTTTTTTCGGAATGTCTCCTATTTATCGATTTTCAATCAAAACCCTGATCCTATGTTTTATTTTTAGAATGCTTGGTATTTTTTAATGAAAACCCTAATCCTATGTTTTCTTTTCAAAATGTCTTCTATTTTTTAGTTGAACCCTAATCCTATGTTTTCTTTCAAGAATGTCACCCAAATTTTGGTTTCCAATCAAAAACCTAATCCTATTATTTCTTATCAGAAAGTCTTCTGGTTTTTAATCAAAATCTTAATCCTATGACTCTTTTCGTAATGTCTGCTAGTTTTGGGTTTTGAATCAAAATGCTAATTCTATGTTTTCTTTTTAGTATTTTTCATTTTTTTTAGTTTTGAATCAAGACGCTAATCTTATGTTATTTTATTCAAAATTTCTAGCTTTATTGAATCAGAAAACTAAATTTGTGTTTCTTTTCATGATGTCTATTATTTTTTGGCTTTAAATCAAAACCCAAATCCTATGTCTTATTTTCACAATGTCTTCTATTTTTTAATTTTTCAATCAAAACTCGAATTCTATGTTTTCTTTTCAGAATGTATCTTATTTTTTAGTCAAAACCCTAATTCAATGTTTTCTAATTGTAATTTTTCTTATTTTTGAATCAAACCTATAACCCTATGTTTCTTTTCTGAATGTCTTCTATTTTTTAGATTTCAATCAAAACACTTATCATATGTTTACTTTTCGCAATGTCTCATATTTTTCAATCAAAACTCTAGTCCCATTTTTTTCTTTTCGAAGTGCCTCCTATTCTTTAGTTTTGAATCAAAACCCTAATCCTATATTTTATATTCATAATATCTCCTATTTTTGAATAAAAATAATAATCCTTATCCTATGTTTTCGAATCGCAATGTCTTCTATTTTTAATCAAACCACTAATCCTCTATTTTCTTTTCGGAATGTCTCATATTTTTCAATCAAAACCCTAATCCTATGTTTTCTTTTGGGAAGGTCTTCTATTTTTGAATCAAAACCCTAATTCTATATTTTCTTTTTGGAATGCCTACAATATTTGAATGAAAACACTAATCCTAGATTTTCTTTTTGGAATGCCTCCTATTTTTCAATCAAAACACAAATTCTATGTTTTATTTTAGGAATGTCTCCTATTTTTGAATAAAACCCATAACTATATGTTTTCTTTTAGCATTGTCTACAATTTTTTATTCAAAACACTAATCCTATTTTTTTTTCTGATTGTAATGTCCCCCAATTTCCGTTCAAATCCCTAATCGTATGTTTTCTTATAAGGATGACCCCTATTTTTCAATCAAAAGCCTAATACTATTTTTTCTTATAGTAATGTATCCTATTTGTCAATCATAACTTTAATCGTATGTTTTCTTTTTGGAAAGTAGACACTATTTCAATGAAAACAGTAATCCTATGTTTTCTTTCCTCAATGTCTCCTATTTTTCAATCAAAACACTAATCATATGTTTTCTTATCGGAAAGTCACCTATTTATCGGTTTTCAATCAAAAACCTAATCCTATGTGTTATTTTTGGAATGTCTCCTATATTTCAATTAAAACCCTAATCCTATGTTTTATCTTCAGAATGTCTCTTAATTTTTATTCGAACCCTAATCCTATGTTTTTTTTTTCCGGATTGACTCATATTTTTGAATCAAACACCAATCCTACGTTTTTTTGAATGCTTGCTATTTTTTAATCAAACCCCTAATCCTATGTTTTCTTTTGGAAATGTCCCCTATTTGTTGGGTTTTAATCAAAACCTTAATCCTTTGTTTACTTATACTGATGTCTCCTATTTTTCAATCAAAACCTTAATCCTATGTTTTCTTTTTGGAATGTCTCATTTTTGTTAATCAAAGCTATAATCCTATGTTTTCTATTTGTAATGCCTCCAATTTTTATATAAAAATCCTAATTCTATCTTTTCTTTTAAGAATGTCTCCTATATTTAAATTAAAACCAAATTCTTATGTTTTTTTTTCTTAATGTCTCCTATTTATCGGTTTCGATTCAAAAAGCTTATCCTTTCTCTTCAATTTCACAATATCTGTTATTTTTTACTCTAAACAATAATCCTATGTTTTTCTTTTCGTAATGTCTTATATTTTTCAATCAAAAACCTAATCCTATGTTTTTTTTTCGCAATCTCTAATATTTTTGAATCAAAACCCTAATATTATGTTCCTTAGAGTAATGTGTCCTATTTTTCAGTTTTGAATCAAAACCCAAATCCTATGTTTTATTTTTTGAACGACTACTATTTTTAAATCAAAACACTCATTGTATGTTTTCTTTTCCAGAATGTCTCCTATCTTTCAATGAAAACCGGAATCCTAAGTTTTCTTTTCTTAATGTCTCCTATTTACCAGTTTTGAATAAAAACCTAACCTATGTTTTCTTTTTGGAATGTCTCTTTTTTATCAATCAAAAACCTAGTCCTTTCTTTTGTTTTGTATAACTGCCATTATTGAAAGAAAAAATCCTAATCCTTTTTTTTTTGTTTTTAGGAATGTCTCATTTGTTTGAATCAAAATCCTAATCCTAATCCTATGTTTACTTTTTGAAATGTCTCAGATTTTCCAATCGAGACACTAATGATATGCTTTCTTTTTGTATAGTGTCTGATTTTTTAATCAAAACAAAAATCCTAAGTCTTTTTGGGAATGCGTCCTATTTTTTTAATAAAAACCTTAATTTTATGTTTTTTTTTTATGAATTGCTAAACAAAAGAAAGGGTTAGGGTTTTGAATAAATAAAATGAGACATTCCGAAAAGAAAACAAACGATTAAGGTTTTAATATAAAACTTAAAAATATGACACTTTCCGAAAAGAAAATATAGGATTTTGATTAAAAAATAGCAGACATTCTGAAAAGAAAAGAACTGATTAGGTGTTTGATTGATAAATAGGAGACAATCCGAAAATAGCTTACTATATTTTATTCAAAAATGATAAATATGTGACAAAGAGAAATAAAACATAGAATTATGGATTTGATTCAAATATTGTACGCATTCTGAAAAGAAAACATATGATTAGGGTTTTGATTGAAAAATATAAGACATTTTGTACAGAAAACATAGGATTCGGGTTTTGTTTGAAAAATAGGTGACATTACTATAAGAGAATATAGGACTAGGGTTTTGATTGAAAACTGAAAAATAGGGGACATTTCCAAAAAAAAAAACATAAGATTAGGGTTTTGATTAAAAAATAGCAGACATTCCCAAAAGAAAACATAAGATTACGGTTTTCATTCAAAAAAGGAGCCATTCCAACAAGAAATATTAGGAGTAGGGTTTTGATTGAAAATATGGGACATTACGAAAATAAAATATTGGATTATTGTTTTGATTTAAAAACAGCCAACATTAAAAAAAAACATAAGATTAGGGTTCTGATTAAAAAATATTATGCATTCCAAAAAAAAATTTGGATTACGGTTTTGATTAAAAAATATAAGACATTACAAAAACAAAATATTTGATTATTGTTTTGATTCAATAATAGCAGACATTCCCATAAGAAAATATAAGATTATGGTTTCCATTCAAAAATAGGAGGCATTGCTAAAAGAAATCATATGATTAGTGTTTTGATTGAAAAATATGTGACAATCTGAGAAGAAAATATCAGATTAGTGTCTAGATTAAAAATTAGCAGACATTCCAAAAATAGAAGATAGGATTAGGGTTTTAATTCAAAAATATAAGATATTTCGAAAAGAAAACAAAAGATTAGGGTTTTGAATCAAAACTAGAAAAATAGGAGACTCAATAAGAATACATCGGATTAGTGTTTTGATTCAAAACAAAAAAATAGGTTTAGGGATTTAGTCGAAAAAAAGAGACAAAGCAAAAAAAAAACATAGGATTAGAGTTTATATTAAAAAACAGGAGGCATTCTGAAAAGAGTGTAAAGGATTAGGGTTTTCATTCAACACTCAAAAATAGGAGACATTCAAAAAAGAAAACATAGGATTAGAGCTTGATTAAAAAAAAAGGAGACATTCTGAAAAAAAAAAACACGGGATTAGGGTTTTGATTGGAAAATAGGAGATATTCAAAAAATAAAACATAGGGATGATGGTTTTGATTGAAAACCGATAAATGGGAGACATTACGTAAAGAAAATATAGAATTAGTATTTTAATTGAAAAATAGGATTAAGGTTTTGATTAAAAAAAAGGAGACATTCATAGTAGAAAACATAGGATTAAGAATTTTTATTAAAAAAATAGGAGACATTTCAAAAAAAAAAAAAAAAACGTCCGATAAGGGTTTTTATTCAAAAATAGCAGACATTCTGAAAACAAAAATATAGAGTTAAGGTTTTGATTCAAAAAAGATAGAATTAAGGTTTTGATTAAAAAAAGTGAGACATTATGAAAAGAAAACAAAGGATTAGGGGTTTGATTCAAAACTAAAAAATAGGACACATTGCGAAAAGAAAACATAGGATTAGAGTTTTGTTTCAAAACTAGCAAACATTCCTAAAATTAAAAAAAAAAAGGATTAGGTTTTTGATTGAAAAATAGGAGACATATCGAAAGGCAAACATAGGAATAGGGGTTTGATTCAAATATAGTAGGCATTCTAAAAAGAAAACATACGATTAAGATTTTGATTAACAAATAGGAGACATTATTATAATAAAACATTGGATTAGTGTTTTGAATGAAAAATATGAGACATTACTATAAGAAAACATAGAATTAGGCTTCTGATTACTATATGGTAAATATTGCGAAAAGAAACATAGGATTATGGTTAAGATTCAAAAATAGCTAACAATAACAATAAAAAAAAACATAAGATTAAAGTTTTGATTCAAAATATGACCCATTCCGATAAGAAAACATTGGATTAGTGTTTTGATTGAAACATATGAGAAATTATGAAAAGAAAACATAGGATTATTGTTTTGATTAAAAAATAGCAGGCATTCCCAAAAGAAAACATAAAATTAGGATTTTGATTAAAAAATATTTGGCATTAAAAAAAACTTATGATTAACTTATTGATTAAAAAATATTAGACATTACAAAAATTAAATATACGATTATTGTTTTGATTCAAAAATAGCAGACAAAAATTAATATAGGATTAAAATTTTTATTAAAAAAATAAGAGCCATTAAAAAAAGAAAACATAGAATTAGGGTTTTCATTAAAAATTAGCAGAGATTCCTAAAACAAAAGATAGGATTAGGATTTTGATTCAAACAAATGAGACATTCTAAAAAGAAAAATAAATAATTATGGTTTTGATTCAAAACTAAAAAATAGGTCACAATCTGAAAAGAAAGCATAGGATTAGGGATTTGATTAAAAAATAGCAGACATTCCGAAATGAAGAATAAGAAGATTAGGTTTTTAATTGAAAAATAAAGGACATTGCAAAAAATAAAACATAGATTAATGTTTTGATTCATAAATTATAAATAGTTGACATTAAGGAAAGAAAACATATGATTCGGGTTTTGATTGAAACTTATGACACTTTCTGAAAAGTAAACATAAGATTAGGGGTTTGATTTGAATATACCAAAAAAAGAAGGCATTCTGAAAAGAAAACATAATATTAGTGTTTTTATTGAAAATCAGAGACTTTGTGAAAGAAAACATTGGAATAGGATTTTGATTCAAAACCATAAAAAAGGGAGGCATTTCAAAAAGAAAACATAAGATTAGAATTTTGATTTAAAAACTAGAGACATTCTGAAATGAAAACATAGGATTAGGGTTTTTATTGAAAGCCAAAAAATAGAAGATATTCCAAAAAGAAATCATAGTAATAGGTTTTTGATTTAGAAATAGGAGACATTCCAAAAAAAATATAATAATCATTATTGGAAAATAAATTTCGCCTTCATCCTAAATGTTTCATTACACTTGTTCTTCTTAAACATTTATTTTAACAATTGTTTTCATCTATAGTAGTTTTTGAATTCTTTTGTTGGATTTAAATTTTAAATACTAGTTTTTCAGTACTTGTCTTTTGGAAATGTACAGGTTTTTACCTTGTTACAATTTGACCATATCTTTTATCAATTTTAGGTTTGACTTTGCTCTTATCTTGGTTTATGAATCAAGATGTAACTATGTATTGATACCCTTATAGATTGAAAGTTCATATATGAGTGCCATATCTTAAATAGAACCTTTTATATTCATATCCTATTTTTTCCATTTAGCAGTAAAATGTTTTTCATGGTAACTTCCAATTTCGCTGAAATCAGTTAAATTTGACGCATCAAAATATCATTGTTCATTGCTCGCAGGTTCTCAAAGCATTATTACACAATTATCCAAGCTTAGTGAGAATAATTGTGGGAGTGCATCTTTTTTTGTTATGTACAGTTTATTGCAAACATGCGGCACTGATGAATTTAGTCCTGAAATCTGTTCTGCTTTATGGAGGGGAGAAAGTGGGAAAGCCCCAGGGTTAAAGATCAAGAAATGCACTATGGCTTGTGTTAAGGTTAATATTTTCTATCTCACTTTGTGGTAAGAATCACTTTTATTCTTTACCAAAAATGATTCAATATTTGTGTGGTGAACATCTTTGTAGAAATGGGAAAGAATAACATGCTGCTATTTTGTTTGTTGAGAATATTACCATTTCTATGCAAATGGAGGGGTTTGTTCAGGAAATAATTTGAATTGTAAGGAACTGTAACAACATTTTTGGAGAATTATAGGTTATTCAAGGTGTAAATTATGATGGAACCATATGCGATATTTTTCTTTAAGTGTTCCTAGTTCGCCACTGTTGATTATATGCTTTCAAAGTTATATCATGGATTAAATTCCAATATTTGTATTTAAAAAAATTGGTAAGGGTTATCTAAAAATTTGTACCTCAGAAATTAAATCCCAATATTTAATTTTAATTTATTGACAAATTTATGTTCTACTCTACACTCAACTTTTCAAGTTAACACTGCAGTGCACATGATTGTTCGCACATATCTGAGCAGAAAAGGCCATGGTAGAGATTATTAAATAATCTTCTTTCTCTATTGAAGAGTTTGTTTGTTTAAAATTATTCAGGTGATTTTTGGATTGTCAATGAGGGGGGCTGCGGATACTTAATTCTAAACCTCTAGACAAAAGTCTAGAAGTATGAATATGTAATGGATGACTAAATGACAATAAATGCAATCTAAGGGTTATACTATAGTCTAGAAAGTTGCCATTGTTAACACTATCATCTTTCAAATTATTGATTGTGATGGGGGTAGGGAGTATATCATCCTCCGTGGTAGTTCGAACTTCTTTTGATTTCGGAAGACACAATATTCTGGATTGTCTAAAAGCTTGTTTATATTAGCCAAGTTGCCAATTGGCCATGTAATCTTATGTTCTTATTTTAGCACATGTTTAGTTTTGAGATGTCTAAGTACTGAAGACCATAAACATGTGTTGTTGTGGTCTTCTTTCCCCTGCTTTTCTTTTGGTATTGGTATTATCCTTATGTTTGAGATCACAAACTAACATATTTTCCCTTGTGAATGACTTCTTCTAAAGAAACAATTTGATTTAGTTTGAGATGGTATATGTGTGATTTGATATCAACTTTAAATTGATTTTCTTTTTATTTTCGAAGCTATTATATATATACAAGCATAGTTTCTTATTAAGGCATATGGTGCTGACATGTGATTCGAGTTTCAAATGGGTGTCTCCGTGCATCGTCTATCTTTAAAGGGAATAAGTTAACTGGCGGCCTTAAAGAATGTGGATCGCTTGATATCCAAATCCTTTCTGATTTTCACCGAAGAATAAGGGTTTCCTCTACTCCATTTATATGACCTCGATGGTCTTGAGGACTTTAAGTGTAGTATAGAAGGCCATATATCTAGAAGTAACCTTTGGTTTGAGATGATCATGAAGCATCTACCTCAGGCTTTATCATATAGTTCATCTACGGTGAGTCATTGTTATTACCATATTAAAGTTGTGTTCCGCTATTGGTGTTATCGCTTTTTTCCCACAAGTTGTTTCATGGTAAATTGACTTATTGCATTAACTTGTGGTTTCATTTTTAAAGATTTTCTAGCCAACCAACTATTCCTTCATTCAATAATTTGAGTTGTTGACTTATTGCATTTACTTGTGGTTTCACTAGTTTTGAATTCACCATGCAGTTTCTTTATTGGTTTTGTTCCTGTTTGGCATTATGTTGAAGAAATAAAATTTAGATCAATAGTTATATGATAGGTTTTGTTTGAGCAATTCTAATATATACAGTTTCCTCTTTCATTTGACAGGTTGGACAAAGACAGGAACTTTAATTACTTCTAGGTTCGATGTGTAAAGCTCATCTGTGTAAACAACTTCTCAGTCATCGTGTTTTCTTTGCTTTGATTGCCATGATCATAGTCATACCATTTGTTCTCAAATAAAATTTATATATATTCCAATTAAAATCAATTATTAAAGCCTCACTTTATAAAAAGCTCAAGCAAGCCAAAAAAATATAAAACATAAAACATATAAGAATATGGTTAGATTGCTTGGATACTGTGTAGAAGCGGCATATAGGTATTACAGTTATGCATATGTTTTCAGTCTTAGTTATTTTGGTTAATTCTATTGCTCAAAGTGATGGTTTTTTCTTTTGTTTTGAGCAGAATGTTGGTGTATTAGTATGTAGATAATGGAAATTTGGATCAGTAGCTTCATGGAGATATGGGGAGAGTGAACCCTCTGATATGGAAGATTTGAATAAAAATCATAATAGGTGCGGCAAAAGGGTATGAAAATTTCAACTTTTTTCTATTTGTTTGGAGGTTGGAACTGAGAAATGGTTTACTGAGAATTTAATGCATTGGAAGCCTAGAAACTTTTAGTATTTGAAGGAACATGAAGTTCTTTAAACTAAGTAATTGTATATAATGCGAGAAAGCCTAGAATTCTGTTATTGAAATGTAAAACAACCTTTTCTTGATGTTGGACTTCATTGATTGATGTTATTGAGGTTCATATAATGCAAGGAAGCCTATAAATAGGGTGTTAGTATTATTTCCTTGATCTGTCTGTCATACTTCTTGAAGTATTACTTACTATAGTTAAAATAATATACTTGATTATTATGGGATATTAATATATATATATATATATATATATTTGGATTTTGATTGAATAAGATTGCATTTTCTTTATACGTTTTTGCATATTTTTGAAAATTCATGGTTAAAAAATATTTTTGAAAAGGGTAGAAGATGATGAGGATACACAAAACTTTTTTACTTTGTAAGCAAAAAAATATTTTGTAATAAAAGTAGATAAAATGGTGTAAAACTCTTTATATTTTGTTATTAATCAAAATACGTTACAATTTAGCTCTTAACTTGTAAATAAAAGTCAATGACATTGAATTTAACATATTTTTTAATGTATTGAAAGATTCATATTTTTTATTTACAGGTTAAACAAATTTTTTATTATTAGTAACAAAATAAATTAATATTCAATTTAATTCAATTAATGAACAAATTTAGAGGTGGTTCTAACTGCCTCTAAAAGTATAAACATGTAATAAATTATTAGCTATAGAGGCGGTCATAACCGCATTTATAACTATTGTGGATGGAAACTTAGTAGCTATAGAGGTGGTTATAACCCCTTCTAATTTTTAGAGGAGGTTATAACCACCTCTAAAACTATCTACCACCTTTAATTTTTAGAGGCGGTTATAACCACCTCTAAAACTATTGAAAGGTAATGAAAACTTAGTAGCTATAGAGGCAGTTATAACCACCTCTAAACCTATTGAAGGGTAATGAAACCTTAGTAGTTATAGAGGCGGTTATAACCACCTCTAAAACTATTAAGGGGTAATGAAATCTTAATAGCTATAGAGGCGGTTATAACCACCTCTAAAACTATTAATGGGTAATGAAACCTTATTAGCTATAGAGCCGGTTATAACCGCCTCTATTTTTGTTATTAAAAGCTACTTCTGTAGATGAAACTTAACCCAATGGTTGGTACATAAAAGCTCTAAAGTGTAGAGCCAGCTTGATACAAGGCGGTTTAGAGCGGGTGAAAAAACCAATGCTATACATATAAAGGCGGTTATAACCGCTTCTATAGGTCTTGAAAACCGCCTCAAAAGCACTTTTTTGGTGTAGTGAGTCATATAGAGAATGATTAAGAAACAATAAGAGAGATTGTGCTAAACCTGCTCCAAGAGATTAGTAATGATAACTGCCTCTATCAGTCTTGAAAACCACCTCAAAAGCACTTTTTTGGTGTAGTGAGTCATATAGAGAATGATTGAGAAACAATAAGAGAGATTGTGCTAAACCTGCTCTAAGAGATTAGCAATAATGCATAGATCTTGATGTAATAACAAAGGGGGAGCATGATCTCTAGGGTCTTGGGAATCCTCGATTGCTTCTCGGATTGGCTAGAGTAGGAAAAGAGAGGACTTTGTAGCTTTTCCAAATTGACCTAGAGGATTGTAGTCATTATTGTTCTCTCTATAGCCTTTATCTAAAGTTAGTGGTAAGCCTGCAGTTTTGAATGTCAGATAAACATCAAGAATTCTACAATGAGTGATCTATTTTGGAACATCAAATTCAAGCAAATGGTAACTGATTTTTTTATTTTATTTATGAAAAAAAATTAAGGGATTAAAACCTTGATTAAATTAGTTTATATGAGAAAAAAGGCAGCCTGTAATCTGGTAGGCAGTAGGGTATGTTGCCCTGCCCTTCTAGGGCCTCCTAAGGCAAAGTGGGTGCTTGTAACCATGCCCTTCAAGGCTTCAAGGACCTTCCAGGTCCATAACCCCCTTGGTAGTCTGAAAGATAAAGAAGATCGGGGATGTTAATAAAGGGTTAAGAAATGTTAGGGGTGGTTATTATGGTAATGAAGTGTGTTTAGAGGTTGGGTTCAAACATTATTTATTTGAGTTAGTTGAGTTCAATCACTTTGGTTTAATTGGGCTAATCCAATTAAATTGAGTTGATTAATTGGATTTGGGCTTAGGTTTAGCTGAATAACTTAAGTTCAGGTTGTTTAGGCTGGTTTGGTTTTCCAATACTGAATATGGTTTGGTCCAGTAGGCTCAATTCAAGTTGGTTTAGGTTTCAGTTTAGTGAAATTGGGGTTGAATTGGTTTAATTAGTGTTAGTTTCAGTTGAGCTAATGTGGCTCAATTTAATTTTAGTAGGAATTGAGCTAGATTCAAGTTGGATTAGTTTTATGAATTGGTGCAATTTATTTCAAGTGGGTTTAAAGCCAATTGAAGATAAGTTAAGCTAAATTAGTTGGATTTGAGACTTATAGATGAAATTGAACATCAATTCCTTAATTGAGCTAGTGGACTTGATTGAAGAAGTCCATCAATTTCTTGTATTTATTTTCTATGTTTATTTTCCTTTAGAAATATAGTTTAACTATCAGCTATAAGTTGGGTGTTCATTTATTATTTTATTTTAGATATAGGCCAAGGTCCAGGATATAGGATAGAACACTCTTGTAAAGGAATCTAGTCTAGCTGAAATTTAGGGGATTGTAGGTGACTTGGTAGTGGTCGATTTTTTAGACTAATGATTTATCAAATGTATGTTTTAATCTGTATGTTTCCAATAATTTTAATATCAGCTATTTTCAATATAAAATAAATCAACTTTTTAGGTTCATTTTCTAGTTCTTTATATGTTACCAATAACCGATTGTGGTTGCTAACGTTATATAGTTGCAAGCTTGTAGAAAAATATTTTATTTAGTTAACTAGAAGGGTTAATAAGGATCTAAGTCAAGTATATACCTTCTTAAGATACACCAAGTTATGTTAGGTCTTGGTGTATAAGTCTATAACGTCTTTGGGACTGTATTTAATATCACATTTGGGAGATTACAATTTTTAAAACCTAAATTTCATTAAAACCCTCTATTCATACTCTTTAGGAGTATACATATTTTTTTTCAAATTTCTTATATTTTATTATTAATATGGTTTATATTCTTTAGTAATATGGCCACTACCAACTAATTGACGTTTAGCTCAACCACAAGAATAGAAACATCTTTAGACTACCTGAGAGCGTGTAGTCAGAATTAATAGTAGATGGACCCAAAAATTAGTCTAATTTATTTATTTATTTTTATATTTTATCGAATAGTAGCTATACCTGCGTGTAGCCCTTTATTATACATGTATATAAATTTTTATGATCAATTGCCAACTTCTATTTTTAGAGAGTTCCTATTTATTTTAAATATGTTGCTTAGTGACGGACGGGTTATGGGTGTGTAAATTATACAAATATATGAATATGCAAGTATGCACTTAATACTACAATTGCTCCATTATATCACAAGTGTATGGGTCATCAAGTAATACCTCGTGGTTGAACACGAGGGTTGTATTTCCCTAGGAACGGGAAGAAGCTCTTATTACTTCCTTTTTACTTAATCAATAGGTTGATCGTTTATGCTCTTTCTTTAGTTAATTGTATGACAGTATTAAACAATAAAATTGGAGACAACGTTAAGCATGCTTAGAAGGAGTTGGAAGTATGTAATATAGTTATCTTGATTATTAATTATGATAGGCATTCAGTGTCAGTTGTGTTCTAGGTTCGAAACGGGGGAATTCAAAGGCCTACTAGCCCTAATAAACCATTGGGACTAGGTCTAAACCATTAGAAACTTAAGATGGAATATCTTCCATCCCAGCCGCCTAGGTTTGTCTTAAGTGTGGGAATCCCATAAGAAGAGATCAACAGACCCTAAGCCTAAGGGATAATCAATCCCTAATTCGGAAACCATGCTATGTCTAACCTCTTAGAACATGCATAGATCTATCATGGCATGGGTATCAACAACTTTGGGGCATATTCTCCTCATCCACATCAACATATAACAATCAATTAAGAACATGCAATGATTATGAAAACTAGAACAATTTTTATTTATCAATCAGTATTGATAAATAATAACTGAGGAACCTAGACATACAATTCCCCTCGAATTAGGTTCTTATGGATCATACCAAGCAAAACATCATAGCACAAGAGAACCATAACACCAAATAATGAATAAATAAGCTTTTAATGTATTCCTAAACTAACTCCCTCTAATAGTTCTCTGAAGCTTAGGGATTAGAGGATCCCAAGATTGTCCGGATAACATGTGTCACTCACGCCCCTCTGATGATGATCATTGAAGATGCTTGTCATGTGTAATCTTCTCCGATGATGCTCAATGATGTACTCTTAAGAAATTTGCTGGAATCAGTTGGAATATGGAAGAAGCACCATCTCCCACGACTCAGATATCTAGAAATCCGGCCGTTCAAGGTTGTTCCACAAAAGAGTCTCCCTGAATTTAGAGAATACTAGAGTATTTATAATAATCAGCTCTACTACGGTCTCACCACATGCGTTTTGATGCCCGTGGTGGGTAAGTTGTTGCTTGGGATCCAAGTCGAGTCATGACAGGATCTTTGGGCATTATGTATCTTGACAACAGCCATAATGGACTTCACAACAGCTATTGTGAGGCCGTTATGGCTTTTATATTGTTACTAGTGAGCTCATGCTGCCACGGCTTGATCACGGTAATGGTAAGTGTAGGCAACGGGCGTGGTGAGTTGCTATAATGCCCGTTGTGAGTTGTGGTGCAGCATTGTTTCAGCATCTTGGTTCATTTTGGTTCAAAACATCCTCGAATTCGCTTCTTTCTACCTAAAATAGAATTAAGGGTATTGTGAACAGAAGAATGAAATTTTGTACTAATGAGATGCTAAATGAGTTCAATTTAATGCTAAATGAAGTGTAAATGATATAGAAAATATGATCAATTTAGCACTTATCACTTAGAAGTAAAGATAATCTTTATTTTTAATGAAAGGAGCTCTAGAGCTATTTATTAAAAGAAAAAGACAATTACAAAACAAACAATAAATAGACTAACAATAAGAGAAAAACAAAGAGAACCAAAACCAAAAACTTTATAGATAGAGGCCTTCTTTAATAAAAACTTTCATAATCCAATTTGGAAGAGACTTTCCTTGATGAAATAATGAGAGTTCATACAATGTTGCCCTATGAATGGCAACACTGTGTGCACACTTAAGCCAGCTTCAAGGAAGACTATGAATCTTGGGTTCATTAGTAAGGTTAAGAAGATTTTTTATTATTCCTATCACCCGACTAAGTCTCCAGCCAAATTTATTTTGATCATTGTCTGAGCAAGCAAGGAGCTTGGAAGGATATGTGAAGATGTTGTTGACATTCAAGGCCATATCCTTTATTCTTTGTAGTGCCACTAGCAAAGCCTGAACATCAGCCTCCATGTCAGTCATAGCTTTGATTTTACAGCATCCTGCAACAATTAGCTTGGCATTAGAATTAATAACATAGAATCCAACTCCTCCGTCCAAGGATAGAGAGTTTCCGTCCGCTACAAGGAAGAGAAAAAGGCTGTCAAATGCTGTGAAATTATTTAGAATAATCTTCTTATGTAAATTAGAATTTAGAGTTTGAGAAAATTCCCTGACATGTGAGAGAGCCCTTTTAACAATGACAAAGTTGTTGAACTCTTCATTCTTGAAAATGTAATTGCATCTCGCCTTCCATATATACCAAAAAGTTACAATAATTACTGATTGGATACACAAATTGCTTATAAACTAATAATTTTCCAAAAATCTTACAGAGGAGAAACTATCCAAGAACAATAAATGCCAACCAATTTCATTACCAATAAAGCTCCAAATAGATTGGACTTCGTGACAGAGATTGAAGAGGTGCTCTGAAGTTTCATTCGTAAGCTTATATAAAACACAAGGATTCAAAGGCCCCAGATTAATGCTGTGCAACTCATAAGGTTTAATTTTGTTATACATGACAAGCCAAATAAAATGTTTCACTCTTGTGGCAACCTTGAGTTTCCATAAATTTTGCCAGCCTTCCTGATAAGTGCTTGTGTTATAGTAACGCAAAGCGTTATTATCTTACAATGAACATATCTTTTATCAGATTTTGTCACTAAATAGTGTGCATTTGTGTATTCTTATGCATTGTAGGTTTGTGGAGCTAATTTGGAGAAGAAGAACGAAGTTAGATCGTGTTCGCCGTTGTTGGGAGGTTTTTGGACCAAGCAAGGAACAAGGCACGAGTTTAGACTTGTGAGTGTGTGCCAACCTCCATTGGAGAGGCATAAAGACAGTCACATTCACAACAAGTCTAACTTGAGTAGCTTAGGAGAACTTCGCTAAGATGGAGACTTGAAGCAATCGGCATGATCTACCATTGATTGTGTGCCCAATTCAATGGCCTCGATGAAGAACGATGGACTCGGGAGCGTTTCGGTGAGTACTGTAGCAAGCTACTGTTCACTTTCGGCCGAATTTCAGAATTCCAGAGAATTCACATGGGCGTGTGGAATTAACACATGGCCGTGTGAATCAATTTTTCAACAGACAGAAACTTCACACGGCCATGTGTTAATTCCACATGGCCATGTGAAGTCCCGATAAGTCCAAAATTTAAAACCGCACACAGCATTATAAAAGCCCGATTTGGAGACTTTTGAAAGAATCTTTGGACCCATCTTTCTCCCAAACTTCTGGAAATGCGGCTAGGGTTTCGTATAGGACTTCGTGGAGGTTTGGAGTGCATCATCGGCATCGTCACCGACACCGACGTCCGGCAGCCACACAAGACCATGGCCACATCATACGCGAGTTGGTTTCATCAATGCTTTTTATTTATACTTTCTTTCATATTTTGATGAACATGTATAGCTCCATGAGGAGCTAAACCTCTCGTGGGTATTCGGACTTGTAAAACACAAGGATTCTTATGTTTCTATGACATTGCTATTGTGCTTTTCCATTATTGATAAATAAATCGAGTTTCAAATTTAATTATCTTGTGCTATTGTTTTTCCCTTAGCCGTGACACTAAGGTTGAGAGCAATCTAGGTTATCCTTTGGAGGTGTGACAACTCCTATAAGGTTAGACTCCATAAGATTGAAGAGGGTTGAGAGGGAGAATTGTGAGGTAGCGATGTACCCCTTTCCCCTCCGGTGTGATTTCTCTCTACCTCCGTTTCCTTGGTTAATTAGCAGTCAAGATAGAGTGTTAGGGCTCCATCTAAACTAGGGTTCTTCCACCTGGACCAAAGGGTTAGAACTACATAGAGGAACATGTTTTATCACTAGGAATCCCTAGAGCTTAAATCAATCCCATATAGTGTTAGGGTTAGGAAGATAGACTCCCCTGGGGCTTAGTTTACAGGTCAACAAGAGTCAAGGGTTGTAGTGAATCCTAATGCCGGGACATAATGATGGGTTTAGTCACGATTGACCTTAAGTTTTGGGACCGTGAGTTTAAGGATATCCTCGACTTTATTAAACGTCTATAGGAAAGCGAAATAGCATAGTCTTGCAATAGAAGCATAAGTCCTAGAGGTAGCTTGTCTGGATACCCTATTTCACCCATTGCTAGTCTTTCTTTCATAACTCCTACTTGCTTCTCTCTTGTCTTCCATCTCTCTTTTTAAATTCTTGTCATTTAGTATAATTGATTTCGTAATCTACTCACCAATTCGATTATCACTTCTCGTATATCACACAACTAAATAGCAAATTCTTATGTTTTAAATCCCTATTCCCTGTGGATTCGACTACCCACTCACCGGGGTAATTTTATTACTTCGATAAGCCCATATTTAAGAAAGTTGGTTTAAAAGCAAGAGGAATATCAAAGTACCAAGGATGAAAAGGAAGCTGGTTTGATTAGGATTAACATTTTTCAGCCAAATGAAATGTTTGATAATAACAAGATTTCGACACAAGCCTCTGAAGAGTCAGGAACATCTAGTAGGAATAGAGTCAATACAAGCATTAAAGTTGCCATATTTTTTGTGAAGAATTTCCACCCACAAAAGCATCATTATGATTATAATAGTTGAAGACATTCTTAGCCATTAACGAAATTTTGGAAAACTTCAAATTTCTAATGGATAAATCCCCCTCAAGCCGATCAAACATAATATTTATCTAGTCCAAGCATTAATGAGATAGCTTTCTTATTCTGTTAAACATTGAAGTAAAATGAGAAACAACCAATTTCCTTGGAGAATAAAAATACCTAGATAAGTTAAAGGAAACATGCCAATCTTGAAGCCAAGAATTCTTTTGATACTCAAGCTAAGATTTCTGTTAAAATGGTTAGGAAAATAGATTTCAGATTTAGGAATGCTAGCACACTGACCAGTAAAGCACTCATAAATAGAAAAACAGAGTTTTATATTGTGGGTAGCCTTTCTAGAAGCATGAGTAGTAAGGATAAGATCATCTGCATAAATTAGATGGTTGAAACTGCTATGAAGGCCGAAGTTCAAACCAGGAATCATATTATTATTCATAGCAAAGTTCAAAAGAGTAGTTAAATTCTGTGAAACTAGAATAAAATAAATAAGGAGAGTTTGGATATCCCAACCGGAGACCTCAAGAAGGCTTAAACCAAGGGGTAGTGTGTTTATTAAACAGTAACGAAAAAAGAGGCAGAACTGATATAGGCATAGATCCAAGAAATCCTTTTTCTAGAAAGTTCATTTTACTAGGAGTAGGGAGAATTGCAGTCCAACTCAAGGTGTTATAAGCTTTTTCTATATCAAACTTGACAAGCATCCTTGGGGGGTAATGAAAATCATTATCCATAGAATGGACCACTTCTTAAATAGCGATAATGTTATCAAAAGGACTCCCTGAAATGAAGTCACATTGTTCCCTACTAATTAATCTAGGTAAGATTTTCTTGAGTTGATTAGCAAGGATCATAGAAATTATCTTATTGCTCACATTGCAAAGGGAAATAGGTCTGAAATCAGTTGCAAGTTTAGGGTTGGTCTTTTTGTGAATAATAGAACCAAAGGTTTTAACCCCAAGAGTTTGGCATAATAGAGTTTCTAAAAAAATATCTGACAACTTTATATAAATGATCCCATATATCCTACTAGTAAAATCTATAGAATCCAGCATTTAAACCATCAGGGTCTGGACTTTTACTTATAGGAAGAGAAAGTAAGACTTGATGAACTTCATTTTTTGTAACCTCACCTATGAGTACATCAACCTCCTCAGTGGTAATAGTTGGGAGATCATTAAGCAAAGCCCAGTAAACATTTGAAAAGCTTTTCTTGTTCTCATAGGACCACAAGTTAGAAAAGAAATTAACAAAATTATTATCGATATCATCAGAACGAGTATAAATATTGCCTACACCATTAGAAATATGAGAAATGGAGCTGAAATGATTACAAAATGAATACTATTAAGAAATAAGATGGAATTATTATCATCATTCTGAACCCACAATAGTCTTGCTCTTTGGGCCCATTTAATGCCTTTGAAGGGCAGAAAGCCGATTATAAAGTTCAACCAAGTCCTTGCTATCGAAATTATTATGAGAATTAAGATCATCCTCAGTTTCTACCTCGAAAATCTCTGACTCAAGAGACTTGATTGATTTGTCAATCATGTTAAGACTCGAGACTCTCCATTTGGAATGCGTCAACATAGTTCTAGCAACAAGATGCAATAATGCATGCACAGGGTTAGAATGAGGTGAAAAATTCCAAGCTTCTTTCACAGTGGCATGACACTCAGTATAATCTAACCAATATTTATCAAATCTAAAGATATGAGACCTACCACAATTATTAGAAGAAACAGTAAGCAGTAAAGGAGCATGATCACAGGAAGAACGATCTAAGTGATTAAGAAAGAAGGACTAGAAGGAGGCAGACTAATGCAAATTAACTATATAGTGGTTGAGCCTGGCCCACCTCCTAGCCAACCCAACTTGGTTATTACACCAAGTGTAATCAAAACCAACATAGCTAACTTGATGAAGATTGTAATAAGTAATGAAATCAGAAAACTTACTGTCTTTGCGGGCATAGTAACCATAAGAACCTCCTTTTACCTCCTCCTTTGAAGTAACAGTATTAAAGTCACCAATAATAATCCAGTTTAAGTTTAGAGAGTTCATACCTGAAAGCTCTTGCCAAACAAAGCATTGATCACGAAGAGAGATTGGGCTATAAATTACTGAAGTAATCCAAGAATGGTGCATACCTGATGATATTACAAGGAGGATTGCATATCTAGAAGTATCAACAAGTGTAACCTTACCTATGTTTTTTCTCTAGAAGGTGATAATACCCCCAGAATAATGTTCTGATACTAAAGCAGCCCAGATCCAATCCTTACAAAATATTTTGCAGACCCGATCGAACTGCACATCATCAGCTTTGGTCTCCACAAGACAAAAAACATGAGGTTTGGTTAGTTGCTGCATCTGTCATAGCAGTTGAGATGAGTGTGACATGATTAGTCTCTGAATAGCTATGAAGGATTGCACTGAGAAGAGTTTGATCTTGTCAATCCTAAATAATGTGGGCAGGATTGTTCTTCTTTTCCTTATTATCCAGAAATTATGATGGTCTAGCTATAGTTCCATTTATGTATTCTAGCACATTATAAAAAATGAGGGATTAAATTTGTTTTCTTCAAATAGAAAAGTTGACAATGGTAATTTTGATAGGAAGGTAAATTAGTGCATTTAATTGGACAGTGGAAGTTATTGTTTTAGTAGCAAACGCCTTAGCTAAGTTTAAAAAGAATGATCTAAAGAACTTGTTGGAGTGTTTAATAGCTCGATACCATATAAAGATGTTCAAGTATATTTTGTTGATTGTAAATAGCTATAGTTTATATAAGAGAAGTTAAAAAAATATATGAGATAAAGTAGAGTATGGTTACAATAAAGCCAGATACTAGAATGAGTTGTTACAACAATATAAAACCTGAGATATAAGACTTGATTATATAAAATATGACCAATTAAGCAGTCTATTTATTTGCAGCGATGACCTTGGGTATACAAAATTTGGGTACACATTAAAAATGAGACTTACAACTTCCATAATGCCCTTCAAGAAATAATGCATAAACCTAGCAAGAAAAGGACAGCCAATTACATTAATTTGAAGCTTAGTTTAATTAGGACCACACACAATCATATGGAATGGTTACCACGATTCAATCACTCCAGACATCATTAGAAGACGAGAATGAGTACATTCTCATGTTTGCAATCATCAAAACAAATGAAACCTTTTCAAGGGTTTTTTTTTTCGACATATATCTTCATATATTATGCTAATATTGTAAATCAACATCTTTTTTTATATTTATCATATAATCATATTTTTCGATTATTATGGAAACAAATAAAATCTGAGAGGTTTTTCTTAAAAAAACATAATTTAAGATAAATATAGGGGTTTATTGAGAGTGACCCACTCATAACCTTTAGTTGAAGATGTCTCATTTTTACTAAAATAAACATCATAAGTGTGACTTCAATTATTCTTCTTTGACTTCAAAGAACTTGGACTTCTAAGTTTACAAAACAATTTGTTTCCTCTAATTTTATTATAAAATAATGACAAAGAAGCTAAATGACCCTTTTGAGGCGAATTGCAACCTAGAATTCCTACTTACATCCCTTTTCAAATTTTTTTCTTTTGAAAATTTGATATTTCCCATTGTTAATTTAAAATCCATAAAAGAAAACAATGGAGACGAGAAACAAATCATATTTTTCCAGAAAACATTTCTGCTGCCATGCAGAATGGAATACTCGAGGATTATTTAAGCAGTGTCATATTATCTTCTGCTCTTTATTTATCTCTGAACTAGTCTTACTGTTGTCTTTGTAAAGAAGATGAACGTTGTTAGGTAAATATTTCTTTTCTTCTACCAGCTTGAAGTTAGTGAATCTATGCTTAATTCTATACCAGTATTGAATGGAATTGGTGTTAGAAACAAGTCTGCTACATTACTTCTTCAAAATTAATACCGATCTTGGAAATGAGACGAACTGTGGACAAATTATTAGTGTCAATGCCTCATGCTGTTTTATTTCTATAAAAAAAAAACCTTGGCAACTGACTTGAGGAGATCTAGATCTAGGTACATCACCACATGCCTACAAAGCAGAAACATTGCAATTATTTTTCACCCAATAGTTGAATGAGTTCTCATCCAGAGAGAGGATAAGAACCCTAACCTTCTGTTAGTTGCATGAGGAATGAAGGAATTGGAGCCAAGTTCATCTCTATGACTTCCTCGAGCATCATCACAATTAGTCTCATCGATGGTCTATTTGCCTCATTTCTCTGAATACACCAGCAAGCCACCTTGCAAACTATGGTTAGCTCCTCCACATTTGTATCATGTGCCAATTTCTCATCTAACAAGCTGCGGACAACCCCTTCAATGAGTTTGTTTGCGGCCCAGACTGGAAAATATTTGTTTGTACTATGAAATTTTTGTGTTTCTCATGCTTGATATCACATCGAAAATCATCATACCATAGCTGTACACATCAACTTTCGCTGTGATTGGTTGGCCTAAAATCCATTCGGTGCTAAATAGCCCATGGTACCCTTCGTGCTTGTTAGTACCCGACTAAAATTTTTATGGATGAGCATTGCCATGCCAAAATCAGACACTTTTGGACAAAAATTAGAATCCAAAACTATATTTTCTTGCTTTACATCACAATGTATAATGCAGTCCTTACATTTTTTATGCAGATACTCTAATCCTTTAGCTACTCCAACAATTATTTGGTATCTTGTCTTCCACTCTAAGAGAACACCATTCATGTTAAAAAGATGACGATTAAGAAAGCCATTCAGCATATAACTAACAACCTTTTCATACCTTCATTACAGAATCCAATGAGATGAATTAGATTAATATGTTGAATTCTGCCGAGCGTGATGACTTCAGTTAGATAATCTTTATCTTGTCACATAACACTTCTGAGTTGCTTCACAGCTATTGCAGTCAAGTTAGGCAATGCACCTTTGTAATTAGAGCCAAATCCACCTTGACCATGCATCTCAGAGAAGTTCTTGGTCATCCAATGAAGATCAAAGTATTTGAACTGAAATAGAATGCCCTCAATTAATACAATTCTTTTATCTTGCCTTTTTCTCAATTGTATCTAGAGGAAAGCTACCATTACCATGCACAAGCCTACTAAAATTAACCCTGAGCATAAGCCTATAATGACTATTCTACTGCTCTTCTTTTTGTGGCCTTTACTTGGGATATCTAAAGTTGAAAGGCGGATAGATAGGATCCCCATGTTACTGTTCTTGCTAAGACTCAGAACATTCCTATTCCATATCAAGCATTGGTGGTCATAGGAGTAACCAATGCAAGAGCAGGTTTTGAGGCATGCTAGTTTACATTCTTCAGTGCTGTTGATTGCTAATGGCAGTGATCCAGCAGGTAATCTTTTGGATGACACTGCCAGAAACTCTTTTTTTTCACTACTTGTGGAGTTGTCATTATCATTGCATTGCAGCTTGTTCATCCTTTTACACCCAGAAATCCAGTCATTCAAGTTCCATTCTGTTATAGATAATTGCTCAAAACCTTTGGGGTAGGAGCAAAAGGTTTTGCTACTGTTGTCACATATACCAAAGGTGTTGGCCTTTGTTTAGCCAAGATTCAAGTTTCTAGAGTTTGTGTTGTTGATGGAAGAGGAAGAAGAAGATAAGATCAAAAGGCACCCTATTTCTCTTCCATTAACTCCTTACACATATCTCAACCTTGGATTAGTCCCCCATGCACTACACCCAACAACCACCACACATTAATGATACTTTACAATAATTCTCACTAATTAATCATAAGCCCACTATTTTAAGACATTACATTCAAAATACTAAATGATTAAAAACATTACCAAAAGCGTTACATTTTAACACTCCCCCTTAATGGTTTTGGATGACATACCCATTAGTTCTCTAAGATAGATAAACTTCTCACTTGGAAGTGCTTTGATAAAAATGTCCACCACTTGATTTTCGGTCTTGATGTGCTTGACAAGAATTTCATCATCTTCTACCTCTTCCCAAATGTAATGATGCTTGAGGTTGATATGCTTGGTGCGGCTATGGAAAACGGAATTCTTTGACATTGCTATGGCGGATTTATTGTCACAAAAAAGAATGGTTGCCTTTTCTTGCTTCTCTCCCATATCTTCAAGAATCTTCCTCAACCAAATAATTTGTTTTCTAGCTTCACTTGCAGACACATATTAGGCTTCCACGGAGGAATATGCCACCCTCTCTTGTTTCTTCGATGCCCATGAGAATATACCCAATCCAAGTGTAAATGCATAACCGGATGTGCTTTTCATACCATCCACACTGCCGGCCCAATCGCTATCACAAAACCCAAATAACTCCAATTTCTCATTCTCCTTCTTCTCAAACATGAGCCCAAAATTCTTTGTGCCTTGGATGTACCGCAACACCCTCTTTGCAACTCCAAAATGCATTTTGCTAGGCCAATGCATAAACCTAGACAATAACCCCGAAGCATACATGATATCGGGCCTTGAAGTAGTAAGGTACAATAAGCTTCCAACCAAGCTTTTATAAAGAGCGGCATCGGCATCACCACTCCCATCTTCTTTCATCAATTTTTCATTCATCAATAATGGCATAGTCACTAGATTGCAATTCTTCATTTTGAATTTAGAGAGAATGGATTGGGCATACTTTCTTTGTGAAATGAACACACCATCCTTTCCTTAATCAATTTCAATGCCCAAGAAGAAATGAAGTAACCCCAAATCATTCATCTCATATTTCTTCATCATCTCCTCTTTGGATGCATGTATCATCTTCTCATCATTTCCGGTAAAAATCAAGTCATCAACATAGAGAGAGATAATGAGCATACCTGAATTTCCATGCTTGATGTAGAGTGTTGGCTCACTTGGGCTTCTCCTAAATCCATTGTTGGTGAAGTTGGCATCAATTTGGCTATACCATGCACAGTGAGCTTGTTTTAACCCATACAAGGCCTTCTTTAACTTGTACACTTTGTTGTCTTCATCGTCAACCACGAAGCCTTGTGGTTGCTCAACATATACTTCTTCTTTTAGCACTCCATTCAAGAATGCGGACTTCACATCAAGTTTGGATAATTTCCATCCCTTGTGACTGGCCAATGCAATCAACATTCTTATGGTTTCATGCCTTGCAACCGGTGCAAATGTCTCTTGATAATCAACTCCGGCTTGTTGCGAATACCCTTTTGCCACTAATCTTGCTTTGTATTTTTGCACCGAACCATCCGGATTTGTTTTGGTTTTGTAGACCCACTTCAAGCCAATCACATCCTTTTCTTTTGGTTTCTCCACCAACTCCCAAGTATTATTTTTCTCAATCATTTTTATCTCTTCCTCCATTGCATTTCTCCAAACTTTTTCTCTAGCCACCTACTCAAAACATTCCGGTTCCACAACACAAAAATTACATGTAGCACAAATTTCACTTTAATTTCTCATTCTTACCGTTGTTGAGCTTGGAGTAGATGAACTTGACTCGCCATTTGTTGGAGGAGATTGAAGTTGCTCTTCTTGTTCATGATGATCTTCTTCATAGACACTTGATGGCTCTTGCACTACTTCTTGAATTTGTATGGGCACACTTTGTACACTTTTTTCTTTCCAATCCCACTTGCCATTTTCATCAAAGATCAAATCCCTACTTATGATCACCTTATTTCTCTTCAAGCTAAAGAGCCTATAGCCTTTTGATTTAGAGCTATAACCCACAAAAACACATTTCTCAACTTTTTCTTCAAGCTTGTGCCTCATTTCCCTTGGAACATGAGCATAGCAAATGGAGCAAAAACATCTCAAATGCTTCAAATGGTGTCTTGTTCTCCACCGCCTTTGTGGGACACCGGTTTAACAAGTAGACCGAGGTATAGATTGCTTCGGCCCAAAAAATTGATGGAAGATTTTTCTCTTGCATCATTTCCTTGCCATTTCTTCAAGTGTTCTATTCTTCCTTTCGGCAACACCATTTTACTCCGGTGTAAAACTCACCGTCAATTGTCTTTCTAGGCCAATGTCTTCACAAAACTTGTCAAACTCCTTTGAGTTGTACTCACCACCTCTATCATTTCTCAATTTTTTAATAAGCTGGCCGCTTTTTCTTTCCACCATCTTTTGGAATTTCTTGAAAAGAGAAAGCTCCTCCGATTTTGGCCTCATAAAGTAAACCCAACACATCCTTGAATAATCCATCAATAAAATTGATAAAGAAGTGATTACTGGCATGAGAAGGTGTCTTCATGGGACCACACACATCGGAATGAACAAGCTCCAATGGCGCCTTAGCTCTCCAAGCTTTCTCCTTTGGAAATGAGTCTTGATGTATTTAACCAAGAGCACATGCTTCACACACATCATGTTTTCCTTCAATAGTTGGCAAGCCATATACTGATAAGTGCTTGTGTTATAGTATCGCGAAGCGCTATTATCTTACATTAAGCATACCTTTTATCAGGTTTTATCACTAAATGTGTGCATTTGTGTTCTCTTGTGCATTGAAGGTATTGTGGAGCCTAATTGGAGAAGAAGAATGAAATTAGGTCGCGTTCGCCAATGTTGGGATGTTCTCGGACCAAGCAAGGAACGAAGCACGTATTTGGACTTGTGGATGTGTGCCAACCTCTTTTGGAGGGGCACAAAGGCAGTCACATTCACAACAAGTCCAATCCGTGTTACTTAGGAGAATCTCGCGAAAGAAGAAGACTTGAAGTAATCGGCGCGACCTACCATTGCTTGTGTGCCCAAGTAATGGCCTCGATGAAGAACAATGGACCCGGGAGGCGTTTCGGCAAGTTACCAAGCCTGTTCAGCTGAAGATTAGTGTTCCAGAGAAGTCACACGGGCGTGTGGAAATTCCATACAGCCGTGTGAGCCATTTTCCAGCCAGACAGAGAAGTCACACGGGTGTGTGGAAATTCCACACGGCCGTGTGTTTTGCGATTTCAGCCATCCAGTGAAGACACACGGGCGTGTGGAAATTCCACACGGCCGTGTGAAATTAATTTTTCAGCTGAGACAGAAGCTTCACACGGGCGTGTGGAAATTCCACACGGCCGTGTGAAGCCCCCGATAAGTCCAATTTTAAAGCCGCGATTCAACAATATAAAAGGGGATTTTTTGCAACCTTTTTAGGAATCTTTCGACCTATCTTTTCCCCAACTTTCTGGAGCGCGGCTAGGGTTTCGGAGAGGATTTCGTGGAGGTTCTAGCGCGTCGTCGGCATCGATTTCGAGGTTCGACGTTTGCACAAGACCACGGCCACACCAATTCGAGGGGGTTTTTCATTGATGTCTATGTTTTATGCTTTATTTCTCACGTTGATGAACATGTATAGCTCTATGAGGAGCTAAACCCCTCGTGGGGTATTCGAACTTGTAAACTTTAGGGTTTCTTATGTTTCTTTGACATTGATTATTATGCTTTCCATCGTTGATGAATAAAATTGAGTTTTTAATCTTGATTATCCTTTCATATTGTTTTCCCTTAAACGTGACATTAGGGTTGAGAGCAATCTAGGCTTTCCTTTGGAGGTGTGACAACTCCTATAGGATTAGACTACTCAAGATTAAAGAGGGTTGAGAGGGAGAGTTGTGAGGTAGCAATGTACCCCTTTCCCCTTCGATGTGATTTCTCCCTACCTCCGATTCCTTGATTTAATAGCTGTCGAAATAGAGTGAAGCAATAGGTAGATAAACTCCCCTAGGGCTTAGTTACGCAAGTAATAGAGTGGAGGGTTGTAGTGAATCCTATTTGCTGGGGCTCAATCTAGACTAGGGTTCTTCCACCTGGACCAAAGGGTTAGAATTACGTATAGGAACAGGTTTAATCACTAGGAATCCCTAGAGCATAATGCAACTCCACATAGTGTGAGGTTTAGGCAGATGGACTCCCCTGGGGCTTAGTCATCTAGGTGACAGAGTGAAGGGTGTTGTGAATCCTAACACCGGGCATAGTGTTGGAGTTAGTCACGGTTGTCCTTAGGTTTGGGACCGTGAGTCTTAGGATATCCTCGACTCAATTGACATCAATAGGAGAGTATAATATCATAGTCTTGCACTTGAAACATAGACCCTAGAGGTAGCTTGTCCGGATACCCCCTTTTACTCATTGTTAGTCCTTCTCGATTTTCCTACTTGCACTTCTTTCTTCCATCTCTCTACTTAGTTTATTGCTTTGCATTATTTCCACTCATAAATCTTATTATCGTTCTCCGTATTCTGCATAGCTTAATTAGTGAAACCTTATATTCTATCTCCCTATTCCCTGTGGATTCGACTACCTTCTCACCAAGGTAAATTTATTACTTCGACAAACCCGTGCACTTGCGGGATACACGCAAGGGGTCGTGTCATATACCATCTTCTTCTTGCTCAACAACTTCAAGCTTTCAAAATTTACATGTCCAAGCCGCTTGTGCCACAACCATGACAAATCTTCAACACATGCCTTTAAAGCAACATCTTTGGCGTGCTTGAGAGTGAGGGGAAAGTTTCTATTATTCTCCATCTTCACATTGCCCATTAATTCTCTTTTGTTTTCCATCTTGTCATAGATTTTGCACCAACCACCTTCAAAATGCACCGCATGACCATGATCAACAAGTTGCCCAACAATTAGAAGATTTTGTGCCAAGTCCGGGACATACAACACTTCATGAATCAACATCCGGACCTTCTTTGAAGCAATGACAATCATGCCCTTTCCTTTTGATTTCATAACGGCACCATTACCCACAGTGTTTGAGTAGTATTGGTTGCATCAAGCTTGCAAAACATAGACTCATCATCAGTCATGTGGTTGCTACATCCACTATCAACATACCATACATCATTCTTTTGTTCAACGGGCGCTTGACATGCAAAGAATGTGCTTCCATCTCCACTCTTCTCTTTGCTGTAATTTGCTTGCTCATTTGATTTGAACCGGCAATCTTTTTAAATATGGCCAAATTTCTTACAATTGTGACATTGGGGCTTTCCCTTGAACCAACAATCTTTTTCAACATAAGTCTCTCTTACAAACATTGCACCGAGTTTGGGCAACATTGTTGTTGTTTCTACCACCACCTCTCCCAAATCCACCACGACCTCTACCAAATGTTCCCCTATGAGATGATCCACCAAATGCCAGTCTTTTCTTTGATTGCTCCCTCACATTTAGCCTAGACTGGAGGGCACTTTCAATTGATTGTTCGGTGTGTCTACCCAACCTTTGCTTACGCATCTCCAAGGACCCCATTAGGTTATGAACACTAAGAGTAGAGAGATCCTTGGTTTCTTCAATGATGGCAGCAATGTTGTTGTACTTGGGAGAGAGGCTAATAAGGATCTTCTCACACACTGATTTATCGATCAAACTCTCACCCAAACTCCTAATTTGATTCACAATCTCCATCAGTTTTGAAAAAAAATCTTTTAGGGCTTCACTTTCCCTCATTTACAAATTTTGAAAATCCATCTTAATAGTTAAGAGCTTCACTAACCTCACGTTGTCACTTCCTTGAAACTCCTTTTGCAAGATCTCCCATGCCTCCTTAGAACTTCTTGCCCCACTTATCCTTGGAAAAATCTTCTCGGAGTTGGATTGTTGAATCAAGAATAGAGTTTTTGCATCTTTCTTCCTATTCTCCTTCAACTCTTGCTTGTCCGACCCTTCGGCTTCCTTCTTCCCGAATGACTCCAATTTTCCCTTCTCTTCAAAGGCTTCTTCCATAATCTTCCATAGATCTTGTGAGATTAAAAGAGTTTGATAAACGTCTAAATGTACGTATTTTATACGTACACTTGCGCATGCTTCTCGTATTTTGTTGATGAATCGATGCCCTTTTAGGTCTAAATTGGTTTATTTTGTGTTTCAGGTACAAAAGAAGCCTAGGTGAGCTCAACGACGCAATTTGAGAAGAAATTGACACCGAAATCGTCGTTTTTGGGTTCCCTGGCACTGTAGCAACACTGTAGCAGCCTGAAGCACGAAGAATTGAAGAAAATTCTAAGTCTGGGAATCCTCACGGGCAAGTTCACGGCCGTGAGGTCATCCGCGAGCAGTTCACTATAGCACTTTACTGCAGCATTTTACTGTAGTAGTTACTGTGCAAAAATCACATCTTTGCGGTTTCTTGCAGCCCGTATTACAGGCTCCCTCACGGGCCGTATATGGACCGTGAGGCCACCCGTGAGTTTGCCCGAACTCATCATTTAAAGGGGCTCTACTTGGGTTTTGAAGGGGATCTGGGAGTTCTTCTTAGGGCCTCTCACCATCATCTTCGAATTGAGGAAGAAGAAGCTCTTGGAGGGCGATCTAGGCAAGGATTTGGCAAGGAGAGCAAGGTTTTGGGAAGATCCTTCATCCTAGGGCTTTCATTTGGAGGTTGAAGACTAGGGAAGCCACCCCTTGGAGTGGCGTCTTTGGAACTTCACCGGCCTTCATCCTTTGAGGGAGTCCTTCTCATGCCTTTGTCGTTTATTTCCATGCATTTATTGTTGTATTTAGTGAACATGAGCACTTAAACCCCAAGGTCACCGGATGTAGGTGAACCTTGGGGTTGAACTTGTGATGTTTTGGATGATCTTGTTCTATACATTGTTTGTGGCTTGTTTGTGATCCATTGTTTGGTGTTTTACATGCTTGGTATGTATGAGAACTCTATGTATCAAAAGACTTAGGAAATGCTAGGTTGCATGACCATTGCCCTAGTGTTAGACTCACCAAACTTCGAAGGGAAATACGTATAAATACGCCGTGACCATCGGGTATTTGTACCCCTCCACTCCTAGGGTTGAGTGCTCTTTTGTATTGTAACCCTAGTTTGAGAAAACCACTTCACCCTTTGCAATCGTAGGGGAAATCTTGGGCGGTATACGTACCGTATCCATTACCCGTACCGGATTAGGGGTCGACTTCCGTGACCATCGGGTTGGCCTAGTCTAGGGTTTTCTCGGTCCAATTAGCCACTTGCATGTTAGTCCAAGCCTTCCTACTCACTTTAGTAGCCCCTAAGGGAATCCTCATCCGTGACCACTCCTAGCCCTATTTCTACCCCGTATTTTGCCCTCGTATGTTTGCTTTGGTTATTTACTTCTTTAACTTCTTTGCATCATATTCACTCTTTTGAATCGTATCGGTCAAACAATATTGTAATAAGGAAGTAAGGGTAGCTTCTCGGGCCCCAGGGAATACGACCCCTGTGTCACGCACAGGGTATTACTTGACGACCTGTGCACTTGCGGGATCATACTCATCAGAGTTCTACTCTTCAAGCTCCAATAGTCGTAGGTCACGCCATCAAAGATGAGTTGAGAAGCTTGCGGGAGCCCAAATACACCGCCTTGGGTTGCCATGGTGGTCTCCACTACAAGGCTTGCAAACTCTAGCTCTGATACCACTATGTTGGCCTTTGTTTAGCCAAGATTCAAGTTTCTAGAGTTTGTGCTGGTGATGCAAGAGGAAGAAGAAGAAAAGGTCAAAAGACACCCTATTTCTCTTCCATTAACTCCTTACACATATCTCGACCTTGGATTAGTCCCCTATGGACCACACCCAACAACCACCACAAATTAATGACACTTTACAATAATTCTCACAAATTAATCATAAGCCCATTATTTTAACTTTTAAGACATTACATTCAAAATACAAAACCACTAAAAACACTACCAAAAGCATTACCTTTTAACAAAAGGAACCACAGACAGAATAAAATTCACATACATCTATGGGTTGAGACCAAAATGAGAACCATTCTTAACTGTCATTTGTCCATAACCGCTGTTTGATTTGCTCGAACTGATCCTTCACATTTCTTGTGTAGGCGACTTTCAGATTGAAAGTTAGTGTGGCTTGGTTCCTATCATTACTATCAATGAAAGTACTAACAAAATTAGAACTTTGATCCATGCCTGGTAGTGAACTATAGACATGGCCATTCCACACGCCGCTGCTCCAGTATATCTCATTTCCATTCCATTGTAAAAGAAATTGGTTTAGGCTACTAGGATCAATAGTGGTAGTAAACTGTCCAGGAGATGGATCCTCGTGGTTCTTCCAAGATGTGAGGCTCTGGTACTCACTCGTGATCTTGTTAATACCAATCCATCCTCCTGGTACCAAAGTGTCAGTTGGATGATCAAAACTCTGCCAAATTATGGCAGAGAAATTCAAGCTATTTTTGAGAACAATGTTGCTAGTGTCAAGGAGCACTGCAATAGTAGACTTTGCTAGAGAAAAGGTTGAGTCGGATGACCATGCAAATTTTTTGCTGCTGCTAAAAAGAGCTAAGTTACCGTTTTCAGTGATCTTTATCTCTGAAGATGAAGAATTAGACATCAGAACATCTCTGTTTGCTACCCAGATGACAGTTTATGGCGAAACTTTTTTGTACCAAATGCCTATGTAGTACTTCTTAGAATTACCCAGGGAGAAGAATCCTAGTTCAAAATGACCTTCTTTGGACACTCGAGTATAGTCTCCAGTAAGGGATTGACCCCAAGAAATAGAGTCACCTCCCAATGAAAGCTGGATATTTAGGCTTGTAAGAAAAGAAATATAGGCAACGGATAGTAGATAGGAGATTGCCTTCTCAGGAGACATTTCTGCAGATATACACTGTAAACAGACTATTATCGGGAATTATTCTAATTGGCTGAATATTTTTACAGGTTTACAATTCTAAATGGTGAGGTTTGCTGAATTCTATCCATCCATCATAGTTATTTATAAAAAAACAGAATCAAACCGTCTTATCTTATGGCATGTAAACAATTATATCTGAATACCAACATTGGTTCAGTTGAATAATGAAATTAGTACTATAAGATAGATAACTTATGACATATATGGTAACAAGTTAAAACTAACTAGGTTTCCTATACTGAGAGGTGTGCAATTATAGTATATGAGGTGCAAATCATGGAACTGAAACGTTTGGATATGTCCTTCCTTTCTAACCAGATGGCTATTTAGAAGTAAATGTTACCTTAAGAGAAGAAGCGTAGCCAAAAAGTATCCTCCTTTTGAGATTAATGTCTAGCTTCCGGTGGAAGATTCACTTATCTAGAGCAAATGTCAGTTGCTGAAAAAGTATTGAGACAGAGATGAAGGTGAGAAAAGAGGAATTAGCTATTGAGCTAGCAAGAGTGAAGACTTGCCATGGGAATCCAATTATATCTCGTTGTTCTATTGAATTCTTTATGGTGGAAATAGCCCCTAGAAATCAACTCTTGAAAGGTTCAAAGTTCTCATTGGTGGACAACTGATCTACATTTGCTGATTATGGGAAAGTTGTAATTCATAAACCCCCCTAGATAGTGATGGTAATTGATTTTTATCTCAGTTGACTCATGACCCAATCTTGACATCATTGTGGGTTTTGTTTTTCTATATTGTTTCTCTTTTGGTGGGCTGGGAGAAGTCTTCATGACTTCATCCAAGTGAATCTCTTTAATGTATTCCCTAATGCAGTGGTAAATGACATTTTAATGCATGAAATGCAGATTAATAATTATTTTGTGAACAAACAACTGAATTTCGATGACCTTTACACTACTACATGAGAGCACAAGTAATAGGAATGGGGTAATAAAGTATACATATCTCAAATATGTGTAGGGTGCTTTCCTAGTTAACCAATCAATAGCTTCTCTTTGAACTTCTATCTTGGTATCTTCATTCAAATAAGTAGGGCCAATATAGCTATTGACCTTTATGGGCTAAGCCCCATTCCCATCGATGCCTTGGCTTTCATCTGCCTCGATAAGCCTTTAGTTAGGCAATCTGCTAGATTTAGCTCTGAGTTTATATAATTAATGCTCACAGCCTTGTTCTTCAGATGTCTCCATACTGACTTGTGGAGAATCAGCATATGCTTGTTCATTTTATCATTCGCACTTTCACGCTTGCACAATTCAATAGCAGATGTAGAATCACAATGTATAGCAATAGGAGGCATAGGAGAAGACATAACAGGAATCTCATAAAATAAAATTCTAATCCACTCAACCTCTATACATGTAGAATCAAACGCAATCAATTAAGCTTCCATGGTGCTCCTAGCATTGAGCTTCTGCTTAGCAGATTTCCATTGGACAACTCCTCTACCATGTAAGAATAGTTGGCTTGAGGTTGATTTAAGATCCATTAAGTCAGATATCCAGTTGGCATCTATATATCACTCTACCATACTAGGGAATCTAGAATACCTCAGTCCAAAAGCCATAGAACCTTTTAGGAATTCGAGAACCCTCTCAAGAGCAAACCAATGTTCTTGATTTAGGTTACTTATATATCTACGCAATCGAGATACAGAATATGCAATGTCAGGTCTGGTTTTGTTCGACAGATATAATAGGGATCCTATGATCTGAGCATAAAGATCCTAATTCACAGGTTCAGCTATGTTCTTCTTAAGGTGCACATTGGGGTCAAAAGGTGTAGCAACAAATTTACAATCTAGATATCTGTATTTCTCCAAGGCTTTCTCAGTGTAATGAGATTGGGATAAAGAGATGGCATATATTGATCTCATAAGCTTGATTCCTACAATAACATCAGCTTCTCGTAGACCTTTCATATCAAACTTACTGATAAGTGCTCGTGTTATAGTAATGCAAAGCGTTATTATCTTGCAATGAGCATTAATTTAATCAGATTTTATCACTAAAAAGTGTTCATTTATTTACTTTTGTGCATTGTAGGGTTATGAAGATAAAGTGAAGGAAAGGAACGAAGTTAGATCGTGTTTACCATTGTTGGGAAGATTCTTGGACTAAGCAAGAAGCACGGCATGAGTAGAGACTTGTGAGTGTGTGTCAACCTCCTTTGGAGGGGCATAAAGGTAGTCACATTCACAATAAGTCTAACTCATGCTAACAAAGAGAACTTCACCAATTAGGAGATTTGAAGCAATTGGCACGATCAACCGCTAATTGTGTGCCCAATTCAACGGCCTCAATGAAGAACGACGAATTCAGGAGCATTCCGGGACAATTATTGTAGCAGCACTGCAGCGAAAATACTATAGCAAGCTACTATTCATCTTCGGCCGAAATTCAGAATTCCAGAGAATTCACACGGGCGTGTGGAAATTCCACACGGCCGTGTGAATTAATTTTCCAGCAAGCCAGAAACTTCACACGCCCGTGTGGAAATTCTACACGGACGTGTGAAGTCCCGATAAGCCCGATTTTTAAAGCCACAGTCAACAATATAAAGAGCGATTTGGAGACTTTTGAGATATCTTTTGACCTATCTTTCTCCGCAACTTCTAGAGAGTGCAGCTAGGGTTTTGGAGAGGACTTCGTGGAGGTTTAGAGCGCGTCATCGGCATCGTCGCCGACGTCCGGCGGCCGCACAAGACCACGGCAACACCATACGTAAGGGGGTTTTCATTGATGTCTTTACTTTGTGCTTTCTTTCATATTTTGATGAACATGTATAGCTCCATGAGGAGCTAAACCCCTTGTGGGTATTTGGACTTGTAAACTCTAGGGTTATTATGTTTCTTTGTCATTGTTATTATGCTTTTCCATTATTGATGAACAAAAATTGAGTTTCGATCTTAATTTGATCTTGTTAATGTTTTCATTTAGATGTGATACTAGGGTTGAGAACAATCTAGGTTGTCCTTTGGAGGTGTGACAACTCCTATAGGATTAGACTATTTAAGATTGAAGTGGGTTGAGAGGGTGAGTCGTGAGGTAGCGAAGCGTCACCTTTCCCCTCCGATGTGGTTTCTCCCTACCTCCATTTCCTTGATTTCTTATCGGTCGAGATAGAGTGAAGTGCTAGGTAGATAAACTCCCATGGGGCTTTGTTACGCAAGTAACAGGGTGAAGGATTGAAGTGAATCCTACGCACTGGGGCTTAATCTAGACTAGGGTTCTTCCACCTGGACCAAAGGGTTAGAACTACACATAGGAACAGGTTTTACCACTAGGAGTTCCTAGAACTTAAAACAATCCCAAGTAGTGTGAGGTTTAGGTAGATATACTCCCCTAGGGTTTAGTCGTGCCAGTGACAGAGTAATGGGTTGACGTGAATCGTAATACTGGGCATAATGTTGGGGTTAGTCACGGTTGTCCTTAGGTTTGGGACCGTGTATCTAAGAATTTCCTCGACTCATTTGACATCAATAGGAAAGTATAATAGCATTGTTTTGCACTAGAAGCATAGATCCTAGAGGTAGCTTATCCGGATACCCTATTTCATCCATTGCCAGTTTCTTTCTATTCTCTTTTACTTGTACTTTCTTATCTTCCATCTTTCTATTCAATTTCTTGTCTTTTATTATATTTGCTTCCATATTCACTCATCTATTCTATTCTTATCTTTCCATACTCCACATAGCTTAAATAGTGAAATCTCGTATTTTAACTTACTATTCCCTATGGATTCGACTACCCACTCACCGGGGTAAATTTTATTACTTCGACAAAACCCGTGCACTTTCGGGGCGTGTCACTTACTACTTAGAAAATTTTTGACATCATAGACATGATCAAAATCAGATGCAAATATAAGCAAATCATCAACATACAAGCACACAATAACACATTTGCCATCTACGAATTTACTCTAAACACACATGTCACAGTTGTTTATAAGAAATCCATAAGAGATGATTGTAGAGTCAAACTTGGCATGCCACTTCTTAGTGGCTTGCTTTAGTCCATAAAGAGATTTCATAAGTTTGTAGAGCTTGTGCTCTTGTCTTGGGGATAACAAAGCCTTCAGGTTGCTCCATGTAAATTTCTTCCTCTTGATCATCATTCAGGAAGCAGTCTTTACATCCATTTGATGGATTTCAAGATTGAAAGAAAAGGCAAGTGCTATAAGGATCCTAATGGAGGTGGTGTGAGCAACTAGTGAGTAGGTGTCAAAGTGATAAGTGCTCGTGTTTAAGTAATACGAAGTATTATTTTCTTACATTGAGCATTACTTTTCTCAGATTTTATCATTGATTACTATGCATTTGTGTTCTTTTGTGCATGTAGGGTTATGGAGAAAAGTTAGAGAGAAAAGAGTAGAATTAGGTCATGTCTGTGTTTGTTGGGGGGTTTCTAAGATCAAGGCACGGATTCTAGACTTGTGGGTGTGTAACAATCTCTAATGTGCTCAAATTGTTCTATGATTTGGAGGGGGAAAACAGGCAGCCTAATAAGTGCTTGTGTTATAGTAACGCGAAGCATTATTATTTTACAATGAGCATCTCTTTTATCAGATTTTATCACTAAATGGTGTGCATTTGTGTACTCTTATGCATTGTAGGTTTGTGGAGCTATTTTGAAGAAGAAGAATGAAGTTAGATTGTGTTTGCCATGGTTGGGGAGATTTCGGACGAAGCAAGGAACAAGGCACGAGTTTAGACTTGTGATTGTGTGCCAACCTCCTTTGGAGGGGCACAAACGTAGCCACATTCACAACAAGTTTAACTTATGTAGCTTAGGAGAACTTCACCAAGAAGGAGATTTGAAGCAATTGGCATGATCTACCATTGATTGTGTGACAAATTTAATGGCCTCGATGAAGAACAATGAATTCGGGAGCGTTTTCGGCGAGTACTGTAGCAAAACACTGTAGTAAGCTACTGTCTACTTTCAGCTAAAATTCAGAAAACCAGAGAGTTCACACAGGCATGTGGGAATTCCACATGGCCGTGTGAAATCCTGATAAGTTCAATTTTAAAGCCGCGACTCAACATTGTAAAAGCCCGTTTTGGAGACTTTTTACATATCTTTTGACCTGTCTTCGGAGGAGGACTTCTTGGAGGTTTGGAGCGCGTCATCGCCATCGTTACCGACGTCCACATCATACGCAAGGGGGTTTTCATTAATGCTTTCAATTTGTGCTTTCTTATATATTTTGATGAATTTGTATAGCTCCATGAGGAGCTAAACCCCTCGTGGGTATTCGGAGTTGTAAACGCTAGGATCATTATGTTTCTATGATATTGTTATTATGCTTTTCCATTATTGATGAATAAATTCGAGTTTCAATCTTAATATTCTCTTGTAATTGTTTTCCCTTAGCTGTGACACTAGGGTTAAGAACAATCTAGGTTATCCTTTGGAGGTGTGACAACTACTATAGGGTTAGACTACTTAAGATTGAAGAGGGTTGAGAGGGTGAGTTGTGAGGTAGCGGAACGTCCCCTTTCCCCTCCGGTGTGATTCTTCCTACCTTCATGTTCCATGATTTCTTAGCGGTCGAGATAGAGTGAAGTGCTAGGAGAGGAACTCCCCTGGGGCTTAGTTGCGTGAGCAACAGAGTGAAGGGTTGAAGTTAATTGATAATTGCTTGTGTTGTAGTAACGCGAAGCATTATTATCTTACAATGAACATACTTTTTATCAGATTTTATCATTAAATAGTATGCATTTGTGCATTCTTGTGCATTGTAGGTTCATGGAGCTAAGTTGGAAAAGAAGAACGAAGTTAGGTCATGTTCGCCGTTGTTGGGAGGTTTTCGGACCAAGCAAGGAACAAGGCACGAGGTTAGACTTGTGAGTGTGTGCCAACCTCCTTTGGAGGGGCACAAAGGCAGTCACATTCACAACAAGTCCAACTCGTGTAGCTTAGGAAAAAACTTCACCAAGAAAGGGACTTGAAGCAATAGGCACGATCTACCATAGATTATGTGCCCAATTCAATGGCCTCGATGAAGAAACAACGTATTCGGGAGCAGTTCGGGAGAGTTGCTGTAGCAGCACTCCAGCTTGTACTGTAGCAAATCACTGTAGCAAGTTACTGTGCACTTCTGCCGAAAAATCAAGATTCCAGAGAATTCACACGGGCGTGTGGAATTAACACACGGCCGTGTGAAATAATTTTCCAGCAAGCCAGAGACTTCACACGGGCGTGTGGAATTAACACACGGCCGTGTGAATTGATTTCCCATCAAGCTAGAGACTTCACACGGGCGTGTGGAATTACCACACGGCCGTGTGAAGTAATTTTTCAAGAAAGACAGAAACTTCACACGGGCGTGTGGAAATTCCACACGGCCGTGTGAAGTCCCGATAACTTCAAATTTAAAGCCGCACTCAACCTATTTAAAGCCCGATTTGGAGACTTTTTGAGCATCTTTCAACCTATCTTTCTTCCTAACTTCTGGAAAGTGCGGCTAGGGTTTCGGAGAGGACTTTGTGGAGGATTGGAGCACGCCATCGGCATCGTCACTGACGTTCGACGGCCGCACAAGACCACGGCCACACCATACGCGAGGGGGTTTTCATTGATGTCTTTAGTTTGTGTTTTATTTCATACATTGATGAACATGTATAGCTCCATGAGGAGCTAAACCCCTCGTGGGTATTCGGACTTGTAAAACTCTAGGATAATTATGTTTCTTTCACATTGTTATTATGTTTTCCATTAATTGATGAATAAATTCGAGTTTCTATTTTAGATTTCTTGTGCTATTGTTTTCTCTTAGCCGTGACACTAAGGATTGAGAACAATCTAGGTTATCTTTTGGAGGTGTGACAACTCCTGTAGGATTAGACTACTTAAAATTGAAGAGGGTTGAGAGGGAGAGTTGTGAGGTAGCACCGTACCCCTTTCCCTTCCGATGTGATTTCTCCCTACCTCCGATTCCTTGATTTATTAGAGGTCAAAATAGAGTGAAGTGCTAGGTAGACAAACTCCCCCAAGGTTTTGGGGTGACGTGAATCCTACGCACTGGGGCTTAATTTAGACTATGGTTCTTCCTCTTGGACCAAAGGGGTAGGACTACTACACATAGGAACAGGTTTTATCACTAGGAGTCCCTAGAGCTTAAAGCAATCCCATGTAGTGTTAGGCTTAGGTAGAAATACTCCCCTGGGGCTTAGTTGAGCAATCAACAGAGTGAAGGGTTGACGTGAATCCTATTGCCGGGATATAGTGTTGGGGTTAGTCACGGTTGACCTTAGATTTGGGACCGTGTGTCTAAGGATTTTCCTCGACTCAATTGACATCAATAGGAAAGTATAATAGCATAGTCTTGCACTAGAAGCATAAGTCCTAGAGGTAACTTGTCCGGATACCCTATTCTCACTTGTTGCTAGTCTCTCTCTTTTTACTCATTGCTTGCACTTTTCTCTCTTTCATCTTTTTATTTACTTGCCTTGCTTCTACTCTAATTCCATAAATTCACTCATCACTCCGATCATTATTTCTTTTCGTATATCGCACGACTCAATAGCAATTTCTCGTATTTTAAACCCCTATTCCCTGTGGATTCGACTACCCACTCACCGGGGTAACTTTATTACTTCGACAAGACCGTGCACTTGCGGTACACACGCAAAAGGTCGTGTCAAGTTTTTGGCGCCGTTGCCGGGGAATAGGCGTATTTTTTATACTTGTTTTTGCTATTTTAGTCATTCACTTCGTTGTCTATTTCACACTTTCTTTAACTATCATCGTTCTTATTTTTCTTTTCTTTGTGTTGGCTTCAGGTTATGACCCGCGGGAATCCTTCGATTCTTGTTGAAGGAGACCCGAACATTGGTAGGAGAACACACCGTAATGGGAAAAAGCCTGTGGAAGAACAATCCAAGCAAGCCAGCATAGATTCAGAAGGGTCGGAAGCTATGGCAGAACAGATCGAACAACAAAGGACATTGGCTGATTTTGCTAGACCCGCGTTAATGGGGACCCAATCAAGCATTGTGAGGCCCCCAATTACCGCAAATAACTTTGAGTTGAAGCCGTCGTTCATTCAAATGTTGCAACAGTTCGCACAGTTTAATGGGTTGGCCGATGAAGATCCCAACAACCATCTAGAGAACTTTCTTGAAGTGTGCGACATGTTGAAGATCAATGGGGTAACGGACGACGCAATCAGGTTGAGAGCCTTCCCATTTTCATTGAAGGGAAAAGCAAGACATTGGTTACATTCATTACCGAGAGCATCTATCACTACCTGGGAGGAGATGGCCGAGGCATTCTTGGCTAGGTATTTCCCTCTGGGAAAATCAGCAAGGCTCTGGAATGATATCTCATCCTTCATGCAAGTGGAATTGGAGTCTCTATTCGAGACATGGGAGAGGTTCAAGGAGCTCCTCCGGAAGTGCCCGCAACATGGATTCCCCGAGTGGATGATCATTCATACTTTCTACAATGGGTTGAATCCAAGCACGAAGCAACTTTTAGATGCGGCGGCAGGAGGGACTCTGCGAGGCAAGACCCCCGATGAAGCACGGCACCTTATTGAAGAGATGGCGATGAATAGCTATCAATGGAACACAAGGGACAGAAGGAAGGTAGCCGGAATTCATGATGTTGATGCAGTTACATCTTTGGTGGCACAAGTAGAGTCATTGAGTAAGAAGTTGGACGCTCTAACTTCACCAAGAGTTGCGGCCATCACTACATGTAACGGTTGTGGGGGAGGTCATGCTTCAAGTGATTGTCCGATTGCTATTGGAGGCGCTAGTACGGTGGAGCAGGCTGATTTTGTGGGAAATAACTACAGAGGACAAGGCCAAGGCAACCCGTATAGTGGCACTTACAATCCGGGGTGGAGGAATCACCCAAATTTCTAATGGAGCAACCAAGGACAGTCACAACAAAAGAACAACACACCACCAGGATTTCAGGGCTAACAAGCACCGAATTTAGAAAGCCGAGTGACAGGGATAGAAGGAAAGATGACTGATCTAGAAAGAGCTCTCACACGGTTTGTTTCTTTATCGGATGCTAGATTTCAGTCGGTGGAAGCTACTGATGAGTCGCCGCGCGACACGCTAAAGAAGCGAGCACGTGACTCCCCGGCCGCAAGTGCACGGGTCGTCAAGTAATAACCTCTCGTGCGAACACAAGAGGGTCGTATTCCCAAGGGCCCCAAGATCTGCTATTACTTCCTCCTAGGTATCACTATCTAGTCTACCAAATCAAGAGTTTAATATAAACACAAATAGGAAAATTAAATAAAAGAAAAGCTATAAACAAAATGGACTAAGGCACACCATACAAGCAATGTAAAGAACAAGTAGCAATGATAACTAGAGGCCTCGGGCGAGGATCCCCTAAGGAGAAGAACAAGTTAGGATGAATATAGGAAATTGAGCGCTAAGTTGGCTAGGTTTGATCCGCTAGACTCGGGAGTCGACTACCCCGGAACCTCCGTGGTGTAGCCCTAATCCAATACGGGTTCCTCTATCCAGAAGATACCCCTACGATGTCATTAGGAACATGGAGTCTCGATTAGGGTTATTCTAATGCGCGCTTTCGGCTAAAACAACCCTAACCACGCGGGGAGCTACCGGCACCCGGAACCTCCGGTGTACCGGCACATTGAATCCCCCTTCAATCTATGTGCGACCTAATACATGCAAGCATCCCGCCATACACATACAATTCAAGAATCAAAACCTACGGAATCCATCCATTGTAGGTTGAACATTAAAACAATAGATTGAAATCAAACAAACAAGCCAACAATCAATTATAAACAATTATCATCATCCATACAAGTTCTCCTCCCAAGGTTCACCGGAGCCCGGTGGCCTTGGGAGCCTAGTTCCACATCAAAGGAGATAATACACAAGATAATCAATGAAAATGCTCATAAGAAACTCCCTCAGATGTAGGCTAGAAGGTGGTGATGAAAGCTCGCCGGATCCGCGCCGATCAAGCTCCGTGATGACAACCTTGAGTGCTTCCTTCTTCTCCCCTTGAGTTTTGCTCTTCAAATTGCCTCTCCAATCCGGTGATGATGGTGGAAATGGGTGGAGATGATGGTGGAGAATGGAGGAGATGATGGTGGAGAAGGATGGAGAGGATGCTGGCCAAAAGACAAGCTCTCCAAAGCCCTAGAAAGCCTTAAATAACCCAAACAAAGCCTCATCAGCCCGTGCGTGTGCGGGCACTGTGCGGGCCGCACAGTGCCCGCACACCCTTCTGTCTGTCCTGTGCGGGTACTGTGCGGCCGCACACTGGCCGCACACTGCTACAGTAATGGTGCTACAGTGGGAATGCTACAGTAAAATCGCTACAGTACTTCCTCAAATCCACTCTTTTCTTGCCCGAAACTTGAGGATACGTGTGAGCATTAATAAATTCTTCGATGTATGCCAAAAGAAGCTCAATCACGCAGTAGATGATCTTCAGATGCCCTGAAACAATAACAACAAATAAAACACGTAAAGGGCATCGGAGTCATACAAAAAATGCATGAAAGTGTATAAAATGTAAATAATAAAAGTGATGTATTTAGACACTTATCAAATACCCCCCCACTTAAGCATTTGCTTGTCCCCAAGCAAACGTACACGGAGAACAAGGGAGACTGATAAGTGACTAAATACACAACCTCAGGCTAGAAAGGAAAATATCATAGCTAAAATGGAACTCAAAATACTAAGCAAAGACCACTTGAGATTATTCACGTATTCATTGGCCGTGTCGTGTTGTGTGTGTGCAAATCCCCTAGTTCGAAGCCCTGTAGTCCAAACGAGGTAGACGGGACCCCGAGGACCACTTCTTGAAGCAAATCACGCCACTTAGTAGAGTACGGCCTTGAGGTGGTAGAAATACTTCTAGTAGAGTCCTAAGGATCCTTCCTCTTATTCTCGAACAAATACCGGTCGAATTTTATTTTTCTGTACACAATTCTTTACCTTTTTCTTTTTCTTTTCCGGGACTAACATGAATTGCAAATCCACATTACCTGGAGCTTTGCACATTCATATAAACGCGCTCATGTCCTTATAGCTTTTGGCGAGAGGAACACTCTGGTTAGGAGCCAGAGCCCCAAGTTACTTCACTATTAGGACAGAGGAGCACTGTCCACTTTTTTTTTTTTTTTTTTTTTTTTTTTTTTTTTTTTTTTTTTCTTTCGACCGTATTGCAAAAAAGAACAAGAACAAGGTCCTTAAAACCCTATTAGAAGACATTCTAACACGTCAAGGCGCGAAACCACTAGTATGGGTTAGCAACTAAGAGGGTCACGAAGGTGCTGTTGTCTCTCGCCTAGGTGTCCAGGGTTCTACCTAAGGGAAAGCTGCGAGAAATGCCTAGAATAACACGAAAATCTCAAGTGTGCAAGGTCCCATGAAGCTTAGCATTTATCACAGTTTCGAGCTATAATACGATCACAAATAAGTATGCCATCCTAGGTTTTACAATCATGCAACAATTCATAGATTTTCAAATAAGTTCACGAAATAAGTAATCAAACCAAAACATGCACACCCACCCCCCACTTAAAGTAGTACATTGCCCTCAATGTACATGGGTCAGCAGTACGGAAAGAATAAAGCAATGAAAGTGACGAGGGTGGTTTCGTGAACTTCCCTGAGTCTCAAAACATAATCTTGAAGTCCAAGAGATCAGGGTGACCACCAATGATTCTTGTAAATGTTGGGGGAGAAAGTCGCATTTGATGCCCCAATTCCACCTGCAAAGTAGAAATGAACATCATCTCAAGGCATTCATCATACAAAAAATGAAAATAAAAACAAACAAAGAAAAACACAAAGCTAAGAACAAAGAAAACAAGGAAGACGACACACAATGTGTGGGTGCCCAAGTGAAACTTACCAACTCAATGCTTGGCGAAACTTGAAAGTAAATAATATAAGAGCATGCATATTCAAGTTTACCACATTCTCACATCAAAGAGTTTGGGATTTAAAACAATGTTAAACAATGAAAATCAACAAAGATGAGAGATACGCAAAAACCCAAACCTAGATGACAAAGTTCAAAGATGTCGGCGAGAACTCAATGAAAATGATAGATCGACAAAATTAAAACTCAAAATTGATGAGAGACTTTAAGATCATGGAAAGGTTGGCCAAATGAGGAGGTAATCAAGGAAGATACACCAAAAAAAAATTGAAGAAAAATCGGGTGAAAGAAGGACGGAAAAATCAGCCCCGAAGATGCTAAAATTGGGCTGAAGGGGCTGAAAAATTGCTATGTGCGGGCTGTACACAGCCCACGCATGCGTGTGCGGGCTGTACACAGCCCGCACACCCTTCTGGTGTTTGTGTGCGGCCTGTGGGTGATTCACATGGTCGTGTGTAACACTTAGTATTTTTCGGGTGAGTCAGAGAGGCCACAGGGGCGTGTGAGGTGCCCCTGTGGCTGGCCTTGTGTTCTTGGCTAGGTTGGGCACACGGCCGTGTGGAATTAACACACGGCCATGTGAAAAATTTCAGAGACCTTCTGTGGTTTCCCGAGAATCCACAGGGGCGTGGACCAGCCCCTGTGGATACCCTTGTGAAGGCACATGGCCGTGTGGAATTTCCACACGGCCGTGTGGGGTAGCCCAGAGAGTGAACAGAATGCACACTGGGGCGTGTGTTGGCCCCTGTGAACCCTAATTTCAGAGGCACACGGCCGTGTGGCATTGCCACACGCCCATGTGAATTCCCAGAACTCCAAAAGCCGCGCGATTTCTTTTAGTTTTCACTCGTGCCTCTTCCATTTTCATTCTAAACTCTTCTCCTACCCTCTCCACTAATTTCCCGACCGTCTCAGAGGTTTTTGAAGGTTTTTATTGGAGTTTTCCAGCCGATTCTTAGTATTTCTCCATCCACTCCGTTGGTAAGGACTTCAAAGCCTTTTTCTTCGTCAATTCTTAACTTGATTCGATTCTTTGGATGATTTCAATTGTTTTAAATGCTTATTATATATGCGAACATGCTTAGGGATGAATTAGAACAAATTAGAGTGTAAATTTTGGATTTCTAGACCCACGGCCGTGAGACTCTGTCCGCCCGATGATCCACACGGGCGTGTGGAATTAACACCGTGTGGATTTCTGCAGATTGTTCTGTTTTAATGTTTTTTGATCGATTCTCTTTTCAATCTCGCAGATATGGCTTCCAGATCCAAGAAGTCGGCTGGGAAGCGACCCCGTGAGCCCACACCCCCTCCAGAGGTGACAGAGTTTCGTATAACTGAGCACCAGACCAGGTTTGATAGATTGTCCACACTCCGTTTTGGATAGTCACGATACCCCGACCTGAGCATTATAAGAGGGATCCAGGGGGGTGACAGTATTGCTGAGGAGGTTGAGGAGCTACTCTCGGTGGGTGGCTGGAGGAGACTACTGAGGATCATAGATCCAGCCATTCGAGGAGTGACACTGGAGTTTCTGGCCTCATTTGAGTTTGACAGATCATACAGGGACTTTTCTACTCCTGATGCGATTCAGTTCAGGGTATTAGGCTAGCATTTTCAGCCTCAGCTTGACCCAGTTTTTGATCCATATGGGGCTATACGATGAGGCCTATACACAGACCGAGGAGTATAGGGATCTTCCTACAGACTACCCGGGCAGTCTTACTCCGTAGAGGGCGTACAGAGATTTGTGCGGAGAAGGCCAGTATGAGCCAGGGGTCTCGAAGGCCACGTGTTTATCTCGTCCGGCCTACAGATATTTACATGCCATTCTGAGTAGATCATTGAGTGGCCGGGGTGATAGCACTGGGGTTCTGAGCCGGCAGGAGCTTCTTTATCTATATTCTATGGCTCAGAGGGTACCACTCCACCTAGGGCACATTCTAGCAGAGCATTTGCGCCATCAGGGCCAGTACCCTAGGGTTGGAGTGATCTTCGCGGGAGCCTACATTTCGAGACTCCTGATCGGAATGAGTCTCAGAGACGGAGTGCGAGGGGCAGAGAAGACTAGTGTACCGATCCCTCTGGGCGCGGATACATTGAGGATGATGGGGATGATCCGCAGAGCAGGATCAGGGACATATACATGGACCATTCCCCAGACAGAGCAAGGCGAGGGCTCACAGGTAGCATTAGAGCCGCCACCAGTGGACATAGATGCAGTGGCAGAGACCGAGGCACCACCCACAGCACCGGAGCCACCTCCAGTGCCTATTTTTTCTCCATCTCAAGGACAGGACAGGTTCGAGCGCCTCGAGAGTGCTGTGGCCATCATGCAGTAGGAGTTAGCGGAGCTGAGGGTCGCACAGGCAGCAGGGTTTGCCGAGTTGAGGACCACTCAGGCATCACAGTTCGCTCACTTGTCGGCACAGCTCGCCACAGTGATCCAGTTGTTTGAGTAATCTGTGGTGCGACCCCAACGGGTCCCCTTACCGACTCCACCTCCATCTCCATCAGCATCAGATCCACCAGCAGCAGCAGCAGCAGCAGCAGCAGCAGCACCAGAGGATACACATCAGGATACCGACGCTGAGGTGTCGTAGATTTTTTCTTTCTTTTGTCGCACTTTTATTTTCTTATTTTGTTGGACTTGTAGTACCCAGAAAGGAATCTCCTTCTGGGTTTGTTTTTATTTTTCCTTTATTTTGTCTCGAGTTGTATCTCATTATCATATCTTTATATACTCGAGCTTTATTTTGGTTTTTCTTGAGCTATACTGAACCCTTGCGTATGTGTGCAGATGGTCTTGGATTTAAGGAAATTGAGGAATTGTCATAGGCACGGTCATGGGACGGTGTGTGCTCCACAAACCATTGAGACTCAACTCTCAATGACCTAGCTCCATCAAACGCAACACTTGGAGTTCAGGGGAGTAATGTTTCAATTGCAACTTCCACACTAATTTTTTTTCACTGTTTTATTGTTTATAGTGCTTGTATGCGTACATTGGGGACAATGTACATCTTAAGTGTGGGGGGGAATTCACATTGCACACACCTTTACTTGTGCGTTCAATTGTTCATGTTCATGTAGCCTATGGCCGTTCACCTTAGTTGCAACATTCGTATTCTTAGAGTTTAGGAGAAATTTTAACATTGTATTCTATCTTGTTCTAGTTCCACTTGAATTTTAAGGGATTTTTGCTCGATTACACCTTATTGCACTACTCACTCTTAAAATCTTTTGGAAACTCAATCTTAGAGTTTTAAGGACTAGTTTAGTATTACTTTAGTAAGTTGTGAAGTTCTATGTAGCTAAAAAAAAAAAAAAAAAAACTACTATTAGCTTGTGAATACTAGTTTAAGCTTTTCATTTGGGGTGGAAAGAGCTACCTCCTATGAAGTATGAAGCTACTCTCATAAGTCGGATACAAGTTATGCCCTAATGAGAGAAAGAGCTATCTCATGGGAAGCGTGAAAGCTACCACTCCTGTAGAAAGAGCTACCTCCTCGAAAGTGTGAAAGCCACCTTTGGCGGCCGCCTAGGAAAGGGCTACCTTAGAGGTTGAGTGAAGCTACTACTTCCTTACTTAGTGTATATAAATAAGTCCTTGTAACAAGAGTTTGAGGAGTACTCGTTGGTTCTCTTGAGTGAATTCGCACACACTTACACATTTTCGAGTTTTTATCCTTTTTGATTCAAGTTTTTTTAGCTAGAGCAACGATAACCATATGTAATGTTTTGATTTCCCCTTACTTGTAGAATGCTTCTTTTGCATCTTTTGGTGAACCTAAGGCCGAGCACTTTCAATTGTTCTTCCCAAGTACTTTCACGTTCTATTTTGCTTGAGGACAAGCAAAAGCTTAAGTGTGGGGGGATTTGATAAGTGCTTGTGTTGTAGTAACGCGAAGCGTTATTATCTTATAATGAACATACTTTTTATTAGATTTTATCATTAAATAGTGTGCATTTGTGCATTCTTGTGCATTGTAGGTTCATGGAGCTAAGTTGGAAAAGAAGAACGAAGTTAGGTCGTGTTCGCCGTTGTTGGGAGGTTTTCGGACTAAGCAAGGAACAAGGCACGAGGTTAGACTTGTGAGTGTGTGCCAACCTCCTTTGGAGGGGCACAAAAGCAGTCACATTCACAACAAGTCCAACTCGTGTAGCTTAGGAAAACTTCACCAAGAAAGGGACTTGAAGCAATAGGCACGATCTACCATAGATTATGTGCCCAATTCAATGGCCTCGATGAACAAACAACGTATTCGGGAGCAGTTCGGGAGAGTTGCTGTAGCAGCACTCCAGCTTGTTACTGTAGTAAATCACTGTAGCAAGTTACTGTGCACTTCTGCCGAAAAATCAAGATTCCAGAGAATTCACACGGGTGTGTGGAATTAACACACGGCCGTGTGAAATAATTTTCCAGCAAGCCAGAGACTTCACACGGCCGTGTGGAATTAAGACACGGCCGTGTGAATTGATTTCCCATCAAGCCAGAGACTTCACACGGGCCTGTGGAAATTCCACACGGCCGTGTGAAGTCCCGATAACTTCAAATTTAAAGCCGCACTCAACCTATTTAAAGCCCGATTTGGAGACTTTTTGAGCATCTTTCAACCTATATTTCTCCCTAACTTTTGGAGAGTGCGGCTAGGGTTTTGGAGAGGACTTTGTGGAGGATTGGAGCGTCCCATCGGCATCGTCACCGACGTTCGACGGCCGCACAAGACCACGGCCACACCATACGCGAGGAGGTTTTCATTGATGTCATTAGTTTGTGTTTTATTTCATACATTGATGAACATGTATAGCTCCATGAGGAGCTAAGCCCCTCGTGGGTATTCGGACTTGTAAAACTCTAGGATAATTATTTTTCTTTGACATTGTTATTATGCTTTCCATTAATTGATGAATAAATTTGAGTTTCAATTTTAGATTTCTTGTGCTATTGTTTTCTCTTAGCCATGACACTAAGGATTGAGAACAATCTAGGTTATCCTTTGGAGGTGTGACAACTCCAGTAGGATTAGACTACTTAAAATTGAAGAGGGTTGAGAGGGAGAGTTGTGAGGTAGCACCGTACCCCTTTCCCTTCCGATGTGATTTCTCCCTACCTCCGATTCCTTGATTTATTAGAGGTCAAAATAGAGTGAAGTGCTAGGTAGACAAACTCCCCCAAGGTTTTGGGGTGACGTGAATCCTACTCACTGGGGCTTAATTTAGACTATGGTTCTTCCTCCTGGACCAAAGGGGTAGGACTACTACACATAGGAACAGGTTTTATCACTAGGAGTCCCTAGAGCTTAAAGCAATCCCATGTAGTGTTAGGCTTAGGTAGAAATACTCCCCTGGGGCTTAGTTGAGCAATCAACAGAGTGAAGGGTTGACGTGAATCCTATTGCCGGGACATAGTGTTGGGGTTAGTCACGGTTGACCTTAGATTTGGGACTGTGTGTCTAAGGATTTTCCTCGACTCAATTGACATCAATAGGAAAGTATAATAGCATAGTCTCGCACTAGAAGCATAAGTCCTAGAGGTAACTTGTCCGGATACCCTATTCTCACTTGTTGCTAGTCTCTCTCTTTTTACTCATTGCTTGCACTTTTCTCTCTTTCATATTTTTATTTACTTGCCTTGCTTCTACTCTAATTCCATAAATTCACTCATCACTCCGATCATTGTTTCTTTTCGTATATCGCACGACTCAATAGCAATTTCTCGTATTTTAAACCCCTATTCCTTGTGGATTCGACTACCCACTCACCGGGGTAACTTTATTACTTCGACAAGACCGTGCACTTACGGTACACACGCAAAAGGTCTTGTCATTAATCCTAGTGCTGGGGCTTAATTTAGACTAGGGTTCTTCCACCTGGACCAAAGGGTTAGAACTATACATAGGAACTGGTTTTATCACTAGGAATCACTAGAACTTAAAGCTATCCCATGTAGTGTGAGGCTTAGGAAGATTTTATCCTCTAGGGTTTAGTTTACAGGTCAACAAGAGTCAAGAGTCATAGTGAAAACCTAATGCCGGGGCATAGTGTTGGGGTTAGTCACGGTTGACCTTAGGTTTGGGACCGTGTGTTTAAGGATATCCTCAACTCAATTAACATCAATAGGAAAGTATAATAGCATAGTATTGCACTAGAAGCATAAGTCCTAGGGGTAGCTTGTCCGGGTACCCTATTTCATCCATTGCTAGTCCTTCTCTATTTACTTGTTCTTGCACTCTTTTACCTTCCATCTTTCTATTTAATTTCTTGTTTCTTTATATTGCTTTCATATTCACTCATTAATTCTTTTCACACCCACCGTATATTACTCAGATAATTAGTGAAACCTCGTGTCTTAAGTCCCTATTCCTTGTGGATTCGACTACCCACTCACAAGGGTAAATTTATTACTTCGACAAGCCCATGCACTTGCGGGATACACGTAAGGGGTCGTGTCACAGTCATACTCATAAAGTCTAGCCTATGTAACATTGAAGAACTTCATCAATAAGGAGAAAAGAATAAACGACATGATCTACCATTGGTTGTTTGCCCAAATCAACGGCCTCGATGAAGAACATGAAGTCGGGAACAACTTCGGCGCGAGTATTACAGCAAATCATTGTAGCAGTTTACTGTTCACTATACACCAGAAATTGATTTCCAGAAAATCCACACTTGCGTGTGGATCCCTGATTTCAGCCTTTAAATAGGCGCAACTCAAATTTATTGGAGGACTTTTTCGACCTATTTTTCGCCCAACTTCTTGAGAGTTCACGGCTAGGATTCGGAGAGGATTTTGTGGAGGTTTGGAGCAATTCTATAGCATCAACATTGATATCCTTTGGAAGATAGCTATTGGGGGAGCTTTCATCGGCATCGATTCGGCGAGGTGTCCTAGGCTTGACGAGGGATTCGGTGTAGAAGACGGAGCAGCTTCACAAGACCATCGCCACGCATCACAAAGGGGTTTTATTCATGTTTGCTATACTTGTTCATACACATACTTTGATGATTTTGTATAGCTCCATGGAGAGCTAAAGCATTAGTGGGTATTTGGACTTGTAAACCCTAGGATGACATTGTTTCTATGACTTTTATTATGCTTTCTTAATTGATGCTTTTAATTGAGTTTGAATCTTGCATGATAATTGTATTGATTTTCCCTTAGCCGTGACACTAGGGTTTAGAGTCATCTAGGTTATCCTTGGAAGGTGTGACAACTTCTATAGGATTAGACTAATTGAGATTGTAAAAGGTTGAGAGGGTGAGTCCAGAAGCAGCGAAACGTCCCCTTTCCACTTCCATGTGATTTTTCCTACCTCCGTGTTCCAAGAGTTCTTTGTGATCGAAGTAGAGTAAAGTGCTAGGAGATGAACTACCTGAGGCTTAGTTGCACGAGCAACAGAGTGAAGGGTTGTAGTGAATCCTAGTGCTGGGGCATAACTTAGATTATGGTTCTTTCGCCTAGACCAAAGGGTTAGAACTATACTTAGGGTTAGGGTCTATCACTTGGAATCCCTAGAACCACAAGCAGTTCCATGTAGTGTGAGGCTTAGGAGATGGACTTCCCTGGGGCTTAGTTGAGCGATCAATAGAGTGAAGGGTTGTAGTGAATCCTAGTGCCGGGGTATAGTGTTGGAGCTAGTTATGCTTGACCTTAGGTTTGGGACTGTGTGCTTAAGGATTTCCATGACTCATTAGACATTAATTAGAAGGTATAATACTAGTCTTGTACTAGAAGCATTAGTCCTAGGGGGAGCTTTGTCCGAGTACCCCATATTCGCATTGATTGTTTTCTCCTTACTCTTTGCTTACACTCTTCTTTCTTTCATATTTCTTTTCCTTTTAATTCTTCTCTTTACCAGTAGGACGTTGATGAGATCGAAGATCAAGCTTCACCAATTTGCCTAAGGAGATCAAGGACAAGTAAGACGCATCACAAGAGGTAGGGTTAGCAGAAGGACACTGCAAGGAAGGTCATCTAAAGTATAGAAGGGAGTCTCTTCCTCTTTCTTTTGCTCTTTCTTTCTCCTTTTCTTGTGTACCTACCCACGAGGGGTTAACTTGCCACAGTGCTTAAGGTTGTGAACTCTTGTCAAACTGTAATACTTATACACTTATTCTAATTGATTGCGGAGTTCTTTTTGATATTTGTGTTAAATCTTGAATTGCATAACTCGATGTGTTGGAGGTGCACATATGTTAGGGTAAAACTCGGTGCGTAGCTCATTCAAAGCAACATGCAGTTATCTTAGCAAAACTCGGTGTATCTGAGAACACATAGAACACATAGATGCAATATTGCTATTGAGCACACACTTATATCTATGGAATGTACCTAGTAGTCAATTAGGGTGAGATAGCGTGCATAAGTCATTGGGTGCACCCTGAGGGATTACTCTTGTATTATCGAATACTTGGTTCTAATTTCTTCCATTACCACCAACTCTATCATTCATTGATGCTTTTATGAGTAAATCCCTTTTCTACTTGTTTCAGTAGACATCAGACGATATTCGAGTACTTTAAATACAATTCCCTATGGCTTGACAACCCTACTCCTTACGGAGTACCACTTTATTAATTTGTTGAGAACCGTACACTTGCGGGGAGCGCATCAAGTTTTTGGCGCCACTGCCGCGGAACTGGTCACTTTTAGGAAAGTTAGGACTTCGGTGATCTAGTGTGTGAATATTTTGTTTCTTTGTGAATATTTGTTTTCACAGTTTTTCATTCATTATTCTTTATTTTGGTTTTAGTCTTGTTCTTGATTGCCTTGCAAATTTACAGTGATTATCTTGTACGTAGGTACCATTGTATGAACCGTGGGAGTACGTCATCCCTAATGCTGAACCCTGACCCAAAAGTTGAGAGAAATTTTAGAAGAAGTGTGCGACAGGTGAACTTGAGTGAAACAGGGTCAGTTGAAATTAGTGTCGAAGTTAACCAGGAACAATAAATGGCCGGAAATCAACAATAGAGTATTTCAAATTTTTCCCGTCCGAAATTCGACGGAACAGTGTCGAGCATTGTCAGATCGCCTGTCGCAGCTTGCAATTTCGAACTTAAGCCAAATTTCATTCAGTGGTTGAAACAGGAGTGTCAGTTTGATGGGTTTGAAGATGAAGACCCCTATGAGCACTTCTGTAAATTTTTGGAAATCTGTGACATGTGTAAGATGAACAACATCACCGAGGATGCTATCCGTTTGAGATTGTTCTCGTTTTCCTTGAGAGAAAGAGCTAAGCAATGGATTACTTCATTACCTGAGGGATCTCTCAAGGATTGGAAACATGTCACTGATAGTTTTCTTGCGCGGAACTTCCCTCCAAAAAAAATCACAAAGCTAAGGAGGGATAGTTCTTCTTATCATCAATTTGAGTCGGAATCCTTGTATGATACTTGGGAAAGATACAAGGAGTTATTGAGAAAGTGCCCTCCACATGGAATTGTTGAGTGGATGCAAATTTAGATTTTTTATAACAGTTTGAGTAATGCCACCAAACAAATGCTTGATGCCGCCGCTGGAAGATCTTTGTGCAACAAGCAACCGAGTGCCGCCTTCACACTCATTAAGGAGATGGCAAACAATGGCTACCAATGGAGCACCGAACATAGCAAATCGGCAAAATCAGCCGGTAATTTGTCAAGTGGATACTGTCACAACACTTGCGGCACAAGTTGAGGCAATTGCTAAACATCTTGATGCCATGAACTTGCCTCCTCTGAGCCCTGGACCCTCTTACAGTACTTGGGGTCCTTCTGGTGAGATCATTTGTCCTCCATCGATTGATTTGCCAACGGGGCAAATGAAGCAAGTCAAATATGTGGGACAGAGTCGCAGATTTTAAGATAACCCATATAGCAATACCTACAACCCGAGATAGAGGAATCATCCTAATTTTTCATGGTCATGTCAGTTTGGACAAGTGCAGGGAGCACCACAATAGCAACATGCTCTTCCTCCACTACAGATGCATCAATCGTCTTCCCCTTTATCATCAAAACCAACCCCCAACCTCACTAGAATGATGGCAAAGTTCATCAAGAGTACAGAATCCTGTTTTGCTAGTTACGAGGAGATTATTAGGAACACAAATGCGACAGTGAGGAATATGGAGCATCAGATGGCTCAGTTGTCCAAGTTAGTGGAAGAAAGATTGCCTGGGTCTCTTGCGAACAACATAGTGGTGAATCCTAGGGAATCTTTAAAGGGCATACAGTTGAAAAGTGGAAAGCAAGTGCAAAACTCTATTGCAAAGGCCCTTATGAAGGAACATGTCATCCCCACTGTTCTTATGGATTTGTAAGCCCTAAATGAGGAATAAAGTGCAAGGAACCGGGTAAGGCAATGGACCAAATTTTAGAGTACCAACCAAAGGTTCCTTACCCAATGAAGCTTGTGAAAGATAAGCAAGATGAGCAATTCAAAAAATTCTTGGATAAGTTCAAGACTATACACATTAATGTCCCATTTATTGAGGCTCTTGCACAAATGCCAAGGTATGCTGAGTTCCTCAAGGAGTTGCTCGCGAACAAGAGGAAATAGGAAGAAATGTCCTCTGAGCCCTGGACCCTCTTACAGTACTTGGGGTCCTTCTGGTGAGATCATTTGTCCTCCATCGATTGATTTGCCAACGGGGCAAATGGAGCAAGTCAAATATGTGGGACAGAGTCACAGATTTTAAGATAACCCATATAGCAACACCTACAACCCGAGATGGAGGAATCATCCTAATTTTTCATGGTCAAATCAGTTTGGACAAGTGCAGGGAGCACCACAATAGCAACATGCTCTTCCTCCACTACAGATGCATCAATCGTCATCCCCTTTATCATCAAAACCAACCCCCAACCTCACTAGAATGATGGCAAAGTTCATCAAGAGTACAGAATCCTGTTTTGCTAGTTACGAGGAGATTATTAGGAACACAAATGCGACAGTGAGGAATATGGAGCATCAGATGGCTCAGTTGTCCAAGTTAGTGGAAGAAAGATTGCCTGGGTCTCTTGCGAACAACATAGTGGTGAATCCTAGGGAATCTTTAAAGGGCATACAGTTGAAAAGTGGAAAGCAAGTGCAAAACTCTATTGCAAAGGCCCTTATGAAGGAACATGTCATCCCCACTGTTCTTACGGATTTGTAAGCCCTAAATGAGGAATAAAGTGCAAGGAACCGGGTAAGGCAATGGACCAAATTTTAGAGTACCAACCGAAGGTTCCTTACCCAATGAAGCTTGTGAAAGATAAGCAAGATGAGCAATTCAAAAAAAATTCTTGGATAAGTTCAAGACTATACACATTAATGTCCCATTTATTGAGGCTCTTGCACAAATGCCAAGGTATGCTGATTTCCTCAAGGAGTTGCTCGCGAACAAGAGGAAATAGGAAGAAATGTCATTCGTGACACTTAGTGATGAATGTTTGGCCCTTATTTGCAACAAGCTCCCCAAGAAAGAAAGGGACCCAGGTGGGTTCATTATTCCTTGCACTATTGGGAACGTTGTGGATGAAAAGGCTCTTGCTAATTTGGGGGCAAGTATCAACCTTATGCCCTTCAAGATTTTTCAGAAATTGGGACTCGGGGAGCCAAAGACAACTAACATGACACTGCAGCTTGCGGACAGATCCGTCCGGCAACCAAAGGGGATTATTGAAGATATGTTAGTCAAGGTTGACAAGTTCATCGACCCGGTGGACTTTGTGATACTTGACATTGATGACAGAGTTGATGTGCCACTAATTTTGGGTCGGCGATTTCTTGCAATGTTGAAGGCATTGATCGATGTGAAGGATGGGCGGATGACACTTCGTGTAGGGGATGAAGAAGTCATCTTCAAGCTGAAAGATTTAATGAGGCACACCATGGATTTTGACGACACATGTTATTTTCTTGATATTATTGATATTGTTGTTTCTAATTATTGACAAGTTCATCGACCCGGTGGACTTTGTGATACTTGACATTGATGACAGAGTTGATGTGCCACTAATTTTGGGTCAGCGATTTCTTGCAATGTTGAAGGCATTGATCGATGTGAAGGATGGGCGGATGACACTTCGTGTAGGGGATGAAGAAGTCATCTTCAAGCTGAAAGATTTAATGAGGCACACCATGGATTTTGACGACACATGTTATTTTCTTGATATTATTGATATTGTTGTTTCTAATTTTGTGCAGGATATGTTTGTGAAGGATGAGTTAACAGAATTATTGGGGGAGGAAGCCCCCCCCCCCCCCCTCCCCCCCCCCCCCCCCCCCCCCCCCCCCCCCCCCCCCCCCGTGTGATGAGGACATGGTAGAAGAACTACAGTGTGTGAATCTGGTAGCGGTTAAGAGTGTATCACCTCCCGCATCTCTTTTAAAGAAGCTCTCCTGCACATTTGTTCGATGGCGTAAGGTATCCATGAAAGAGAAAAAGGACAGCGTCACCCCCTAAGGGTCCTAACACATTAGGGACAACTTGGCCTCGGCCCTTCATTGAGAGTGATCTAATTAATTCTTTGCATCCGTATAATTTTTGTGTGAGTTCAGGTAGTTGGGAGAGGCCTCGATTGTGCGAGCCTCCATGAAGCGAAACAGGTACTTCGAGCTCGCGACGTAAAACAAGCGCTTCTTGGGAGACAACCCAAGTATTTAGTTGTTTGCATTTTTTCCGTTTTCTTGGTTCATTTGTTTTGGATTTGTTGTTGTTTCTGGACTTTGATGCTGATAATTCAAAGAGGAAACCTTTTATTCATAACCTTTGGGATGCTATTAATGACTGGGGTTTTATCGATGTTGTTGAGATTTAATTTTAAGAAAGAAGTTGTTCATTCTGGAGATTTTTCAAGCTTGACACGGGCGCGACACAACCGTGCTCGAGCTGCTGATTTTTACAGGTTGTGGCTCTTTTATTTTCAAGGATGAACACGGGCCTGACACGGCCGTGTGAAAGGCTTGACACGACTAGAGCGCACAGTACATGATCGTGTCCCAACCTTGGTAAGTTTGAATATTTTTGCTGTAATCTGCAGCTATTAGGACACAGATTTGACATGGATGTGTCGCATCGGAAATGACTTGAGTCTCGGACACAGTGTGTCAGGGGCGTGTTAGGCCACAACGCTTTGGGGCACGACCATTGTTGTGACCTGCTAAGTGAAACCCTAGCCGCTCCCTTTCATCACCGAGCACCCCTCCGAGTACACATGTGTCATTCCCGTCCTCCTCTTTATATCCTCGCAGATCAAGGTGCACTTCTCATCAATCTTTTGTTCTTGACCCCCTTTTCCTCGTGATTTCTTCCTTACGAGGTATGTGATTGTTTGGATGCTCATTTGTTATAGATCTATGGTATACTTGATGTGCATGCATGTATTTCTTGGCTAAAAAATCTGTTCATGCATGTATCTTCATTGTATTGTGGGTAAATGTGGATGATTAGGAGGTTGAGGTCGCGGAGACCCTGTGGGGAACGATGACTGTTTCTGACACCTGCGTGTCATGGTGACACAGCCGTATCAGTACCTTCCCTGATTTTCTTTACATTGTGATTGACACGGTCAGGTCTTCCTCGATATGACCGTGTCAATACCCTGTTTCCTAGCTATGAACTGAGTTAGTATTGTTTACTTCTCTTGCAGATCATGCCTCGGAAATCCATTGCTCCCAGGATCCCCAAGCAGCCGAGGACTGATCCTCCCTTGAGCAGCGATAACATGACACCTTACTTCCACACTTATGTGCACCAGGCATAATATGATCGACTTGCTAGCCATCGGTTCGGCGAGTCACGCGAGATTGATTAGGCGTATTGCGTGAGGTGGGCTTAGAGGAGGATGTCCAGCAGTTAGTGAGCATTGGGGCCTGGAGGCAGTTATTCATGATCATGGACACCACCTAGGGGCAGTTGCCTCTAGAAATCTTATCGACATTTGAGATATTCCGGGGCACCATTGCCTTTTATCAGGCCAACTTCATTCAGTTTCAGGCTTTTGCCACCTTTTATCGGATGAGCCTTACTGAGGTCTCGATTCATTTGGGGTTGTATGATACTGCTTTTGCCCAGACCACCGAGTATAATAACTTGTTGACCTCGCACCTGCCTGGGGAGCCCATGGAGAATGCATGGCGATGCATAGGCCTGGTACCGCATTACGACCCCCGCCAAACTGAGGTGACCACACTTTGCTCCCCCCGTGTTATGGTATATTCACTTTCTCCTCAGTCATACCATAGCTGGACATGGGGATAGCATGGGGGTCGTCAGTCTGCGAGAGCTTGATTTTCTGTTAAGCATGGTGGATGGGTTCCACTTGCATTTGGGATATGACGTTGCTGTGTCTATCTCTTGCCAGGGGACGAACCCCTATATTGGCGCGATCTTTGTTGGCCCGTTTATCACATGGCTGGCTTGACACATGGGTATTCTTCCGAGCACCACTATGAGCCGGATGCGTGTGCTTGGCGGGGTAGTTCCCATTTCCCTTGAGACATTACGACAAATGGAGATGCTCCGCCGGATCGATACAGATCGTGGGATTGAGTTCTGAGTTTGTAGAGATATTGATCCTTTGGCTACCACTCTGGTGGCCCCGTCCTCATTTCAGCGTGGCCCCTCTATTCGTCAGCTCGGACCGATCACGTGTTCATCCGTGGCATTTCGCTAGCTACAGATGAGTGTGTCACTCATCTCTGATCACCTGTGGGTTTGTTTATCTCCCCCGCCACTATCACCCCAGTGATCACCACCACGTCCGCACATGGATACAGCTAGCCCTTCTGCCTCGCCCACTGTGACCCATCCTACCTTTGCATCGTTTGGTTTAGGTTTCGGTAGCGAGTTGGCGGATAGTGATTCAGAGGACGATAGTGACACCCCATGAGCATCGACTCCTGCATCTACTGATTGTTCTTTCTGCCTTTATTTCTAGTTGTTTGTTTTGTGATGTTTTTAGACATTGTACTTTCTGAGTCCAGTCACACGGGGACCCCCTGCTCAACTAGCATTTTGGTTTGTTTATTTTTGTCATGTGCATTTTCCCTTTTTTGTATGCACTTTTCACTTGTGTGCCCCTCTACATTTCAGGAGTGTGTTGGTTGCTTGGTGTTAATTGGGCAACACGTTGAGCTAGAGCGACAACATCACTCTCCTTGTTTGTGGAAACTTAGTTGAATGGCACGCATGTGGGAGCGGCACCATCACTCTCCATGTTAAGTGAAGATTTCTGCACCCTCAACCTTTCTTTTTCTTCCCAATGATCATGTTATATGCTATTCATTTCTACATTAGGGACAATGTAGACTTCAAGTGTGGGGGAGGGTTGCATGCTTGCATGTTGTATGCTTGTTACAGATGAGTGCTTTGCTAATGATGATCCATGAATTGTTTGTTTCACATGGCTTGAACTTAGGAGGACATGAGTGTGTTAGGAGCCACTTGAGCTTAAGTGTAGACTATTTTCTACTTGTAAGACAAATATCAGTTCACTTTACTCAGAGTGTGATGCCACTCATCTTGTTTAATACTCATGTTTGTTTGTGTTTATTCTTAAAAAAAACTAGAAAGTCAGATTCTGACCCCGGGATGCCCTACTAGTCACAATTTTGGGTTAAGTTTTGTGTAAAGATGGTAGAAAGAGCTATCGGCCTAAGTTGAGTGAAAGCCTATCTTAAGTAGTTGAATTTTGGGCATTACAAATGTACATTTGATGACCTACTGGGAGAAAAATCTACCACTAGGATGTATGAAGCTACAACCCATTTTGTTGAGTGTAAATAGAGTGTTTTAGTTTGGAGTCTTTATTGAGACAGTGTGGCTCATACTCTTGGGTTTTTGCACACACACATAGTCTTTGAAGTAGAAGAGGGTCTTGTACAAATTGACAAGGTCTTCTAACTCTCACTATTCCTCTTTTGATCATGTGAGATTGGAAGGGTTGCACTCATGTATTTCTCATTGTGCTTATTTGTTTTTCTTGAGGACAAGCAAATGTTCAAGTGCGGGGGTATTTGATGAGTGCATTTTATATCATGTTTCATGTCCTCTATTGCATTCATTTTGTTGTCCTTTAGCATATTTATTGAGTAGAATTAGTGCTACTCAGGGTATTATGTTCCATGTGCAGGATTCTAGGGCCCGAGTCAATTTGGAGTGAAACTGAGTGCGTTTCCTACATGTGCATTGATCGAGGGATCAAAACTAGCTAACACGGGCAAGACATGGTCGTGCCCGTCCTACTTCAAATCCCAGCATAGAGTGCAGGATAGCTAAAATCCTGACACGGGAGTGTCCTAGGCAGGACACGGTCAGCACACGCCCATACCCGAAGTGCTGCAAATCCTAGGAGAAATTCTCTCAAGAACGACAAGGGCACGGTGCCTAGTACACGGTCGTGTGCTAGGTGACACGAGGGTTGCACGCCTATGTCTGAAGTGCTGCAAATCTCAGGTGTTTCACTCAAGGATTTCCTAGGAATGTACATGGTCTGAACACGACCGTGTCAAGACCATGTCAAGCCCTGAAATAGCATTTTTAAGTCCTGAACTTAGGGTTTCTATTTCATCTTTGTTTGGGGATTCTTCTCTTTACCAGGAGGACGTTGATGAGACCGAAGATCAAGCTTCACCAACTCGCCTAAGGAGATCAAGAACAAGTAAGATGCATCACAAGATGTGGGGTTAGCGCAAGGACACTGCAAGGAAGGTCATCTAAAGTATAGAAAGGACTCTCTTCCTCTTTCTTCTGCTATTTCTTTCTCCTTTTCTTGTGTACCTACCCACGAGGGGCTAACTGGCCGTAGTGCCCAAGGTTGTGAACTCTTGTCAAACTGTAATGCTTATAAACTTATTCTAATTGATTACGGAGTTCTTTTTGATATACACATAGATGCAATATTGCTATTAAGCACACACTTATATCTGTGGAATGTACCTGGTAGTCAATTAGGGTGAGATAGCGTGCATAAGTCATTGGGAGCACCCCGAGGGATTACTCTTGTATTGCCAAATACTTGGTTCTAATTTCCTCCATTACCACCAACTCTATCATTCATTTATGCTTTTATGATTAAATCATTTTCTACTTGTTTCACTAGACATCAGACGATACTCGAGTACTTTAAGTACAGTTCGCTGTGGTTTGACAACCCTACTCCTTGCGGAGTACCACTTTATTAATTTCTTGCAACCCGTACACTTGCGGGTAGTACATCGTAGGTTTATGAAAAAAATAGAACTTATCCAAAAGTGGAGCTAGAGGTTAGAGGTCAGAGGTACAGAAGGAGTGGGACTAGAGGCTGATCTATGAAGGAAAATGTTCTCAAAGTAGACAACATCTCTAGCTTTAATGATGGTGTTTCTAGCTATTTCACTCACTTTTTAGTTGATAACTAGGAATCTCCGAATATTTCTATCTATAGCATACTCTACAAACACTGCATCTAGGGTTTTAGGACCTATCTTCCGCGTTCTATGATCAGGGATCTTGATTTTAGCTAGACACTCCCACAATTAGAAGTTGTTGAACTGTGGGGTTTTTCCTTTTCAAACTTTATAGGGTGTTGTGCTACGGTCCTTAAAAGGAGTCCTATTCAGAATAAAGCAAGCTTAGAGCAAAGCCTTCCCCCACAAGTTCACGGTCACATCAAAACTTAATAGCAGGCATTTACCACATCCATCAATATCCTATTTTCTCTTTCAGCAATCCTATTGGACTCAGGAGTGTAAGAAGTAGTAAATTCATGCACAATCCCATTCTTTTCATAGAATGAATATGTAGTATTAAAAGTATACTCTCCATCTCTATCAGATCTGAAAACCTTAATTGTCTTGCCTAGCTGGTTCTCAACTTTGGCTTTAAAAATTATAAACTTGCTAAAGGCTTCATCTTTAGATTTGATCAGGTAGGTATAAGAGAATCATGAATGATCATTGATAAAGGTAATGTAATAGCATTTTCTCACTATGGTAGGAGGTCTACAAGAATCACAAATATCACTATGGATCAAATCAAGAAGTTTAGAGTTCCGGTGAATGCGAGGAAAAGTTTTCTTAGGTAATTTGGCTTGAACACAGATCTGACAGTTAGAACATTGATCAATCTTGGATTTAGGAAGCAATTCAAGGTTCATCAATCTTCTAATGGACCCAAAGTTCACATAACCCAATCTTCCATGCCAAAGATTACAAGACTCAACATTCAAGTCAACACTGAAGAAGAAGGATAATCATAACCTTCATTAGTAGATAAATTAGAAGGTTCACATACACTGAGTTTGAATAGACCACCAGATATAAAACCTTTACAAACAAAAAGATTATTTCTAGCGATTACAAGACGGTTTGACTCAAGTACAATCTTGTAACCAGAATAAATCAAAAGGGAACCACTGATAAGATTTTTGCTAATGTCGAGTACATGCTGAACGTCTAACAGGGTGAGAACTTTTTCAGATGTCATCTTCAAATCAATCCGTCCTCTCCTTAGCACATGTGCTACCGATCCTTTCCAAGAGTCATACATCCTCAACTTGAGACCTGATAAGTGGAGAACCAGAAACATTCAGTACAAATGTGGACGTTAGCACTAGATTCAAGAAAACACTCTATGTTTTGACAAGTCAGATTGATAGAAGGAATGAAGGAGACTTACCTAAAGAAAGTCCCAAAGGAAGGTTCACCCATCTCATGTATATTTACTTGTAGTTTTGGTGGACCTAAATTTTCGTTGATAGGTTAAGTCTTGTGGAAGAAGCAATCACAAGAAACATGGTTTGTCCTACCACAAACAAAACAATGTTTACGAGCATAAGATTTGGGTTGCTGAGAGTTTTGAGAATGAGAGTGGGTTGGCTTGCCCTTGGCCTTAAAGGATTTCCCTTTAGGGGAAAACTAGCGACCTCTATTAGAAAAGTGGGAACTCCTAAAGCTCTTAGAACTATTAGGGCTACCACTATGTTCAGCTAGATAAATTCAACCCTTATGAGAATCTACAGCCTTAGAGAAGATCCAGTTGGCTTCCTCAATTATAATGGTTTTGTAAACTCCTAGAAGGTCTAAGGAATCAATCTTGTGTCTAAGTCCATTTGCAAAGCTTGACCAAGAAGGTGGTAGCTTTTTTACGAGAAATGGACACAATATGGCTCTTATTGTACACGGTAGCACACTTCTCTATGGTACTAAGGTAGTCCTGAAAGGTATGAATTTGTTCTTCCATCTTTACCCCATCTGCCATCTTGTAATTCTCAAACTCTATGCTCATGTGGCTAATCCTAGTGGTATTATCAGGGCCATACTACTTTTCTAAGGCACACCTAATATCCTTAGCAGTCTTATAATCAAACTATTTGTCATAAAGATGACCAGAAAAAATGCTAAGAATTCTATGGTGATAGTGGAAATCAATCTCTTCAGGAGTTTTACTAGAAGCTAAGGATCCAGAGTTTTGATCTACAGTTGAGATGGATATAATTACATCTATCCCCACAGCAAAGAGAAGTTGCCATCCAAATATTCCTTTGAGGAAGCACCTAAATCGGTGAAGTCCACTAGGATCAAGATCAAAGGAATCAAAATCAGACGATAGAGTAAGGGCTGTGGACTCTTCTAAGGTGTACAACCAAAATTCAACCTGATGTTTACACCTCCTAAAGTTCATCTTATTATCAAACTTGACAGGTTTACATGAAGTATCAGATTATGCATCCATGTGTGTGTAATGTATGTTAATCAAGTTCAAGGTCTACTAATGTGATATAAGAAAGTTTAACGTTTTTCATAATTTAAAGAACTAAAATAAATTATAGAGATTAACTTGCAGAAATATAGTACTATAGAAATATACATATAGAAATATGAGCTATAGCAATATGCATACAAAATACATGATTGCAGAATATTCTTACAAAATATAGAAATATACTTGCAACTAAACAGATTACGTATAAGATAACAATTCAACTTTATATTGTAGGAAATACATTCCATATAGCATGCAAAAATTACGAACTACTTCTGTAGAAATCAAATATATAAATTCAACAAGCATATAAAATCAGCAATAATCCATAAATAATAGTTAGAAATTTTGAGCCTGGAAAAGGCATACGTAAACACTGCCCTAACACTGAATTGGCCTCCCTCGTGTAGGATTTTTCCTGCCTCACTCCAAGCACGTCACCTAGCACGTTCGACGTCGAGGTATACCAAGCACACCCACGAGATTCAAGCAAAAGACCTAAGAATAATAACACTTAGGTTTCCCAGGTACACAAAAGAGCACAACAGGGAGAAGGAGAATGTGAGAGGATGAAATAAGTAAGTGTGTTTAGGGTTCTTAGCTGGTGGTGGGGATCTAGTGGGAATTGTGGGATTTCTAGCCGAGAAAAGGTGAAGGGACTTGAGAGGGATTGGTTGGAGAGGAAGAGAAGTTTGATGGTGGAAAGTAAGAAGAGATTGGGATCTAACTAGAGACATGGTTGGTTTTGAGGGCATTGGAGAATACGGAGGAGTAGGTTGCCATGTGGGCTATAGTGTCAAGGACGGCCTCAGTGTTGCTTGCGAGGGTTTAAGTGTGCAGTACTCAAAGATGAAAATCACCATCCTATAGTCGTAGGGGAGAACAGGGACGATCTTCTCCATGATCTTCATTTTCTTCAAGGTTTAGGAAGAGACAAGGAGTGATGGGGATTTGCAACCAATCTACAAAGAGGGTGACAAAGAAGGGGATCGTTAGTGGTGAAGAAAGGATGGTGATGGTCACATGTTGGGTGAATGAAGTTTAGTTTTGATGAGAGTAAAAATGTGATTTTATTAGAAAGATTAATGCCGTGAAATGACTTAAAGAAGTTTTGAAAGGTCTTAAAAGAAACTTTTACTTTTTCAAAGCAATAATTAGCCACATGCAAAATTTGGAGGAACTTATATGCACTTTCATTATATATATATATATGCTGAATCACTTGGTAGGCATCCTGGGATACAATTGGTTTCATTATTATTATGATATACTTTTTAAAAATGTAAAACAACATTCCACTATGCTATTATGACAGCAAGTGTGTGGTCTAGGGTGATGGTGTTTTTTTCTTGTGCATGATGGTGACATTGAGATGCGTTCATACTCTCTTCATTTTAAATTAAGCTATTAAAATGAAATTGTGAAAGAAAACATAAGATAACTTTGATGATCTAGATTAAACAAACCATTTACACTAAAAAAACAATAATTACACACCTCAAGTGAAAGCAAAACTATGTAAAACAAAACGTATAAAATTTTAAATTATTTATGTGAATGCACATACTTGACTTTGTTTACTAAAATATGCAGATGGTTAAAAACAATAAATAATGTGCTCTTTATAATATAATATAAAATGTGATAAACAGTTTACTGCTTTTTGCATTTTATTTTAAAATATAAAAAAGTAAATAGTTTACCATTTTCTATAATAAGAAGGCATAGACCATGAGAACTATTGAGTGTAATTATTCGCCCACCTATGTTGTCATCTTTATTAAAGTGTTACTGAGGAGAACTATTGGCAGAGGTTGGAATATCAAGCTCGGCATACAATTTAATAACTAATATTAGGGAAAATTTTGTGGTATTCGAATATCATTTGAACATCTTGATCACTACCTTATTTGATTGAAATTATTGAAACATTTAGGATGCACTGTTATAACATAAAATATGTTCAATGCCATTGAAAAGGTAGAAAACATGTTTTGCAACACTGAAATTGTTGAAAACAATTAACGGTGTGGCGTTCTACTGTAAGACATTTTTTTATATCATTGAAACCATATAAAAGATGTTTTATATCATTGACGTGAGAACTGAAAATGACAAAATATTTGCCGTTTCCAATACTGGACATTAGAAACGGTAAACTGTTTACCATTTTTTAGATTATATTATAAAAATGGCACATTATTTACCAATTTTGTACCATTTGCTCATTTTCCTAAGTATAGTGATTCATGCTAATTCACGTAAATAACTTAAAAAATTATAATATAACATTACTTAAAAAAAATAGCTGATTTCGAATTGTTTTCTTCCTTTCATGTGACATTTCATAAAAGTGTTTTAATTTTGTAAATTCTTTCTAATAAATATAATAAGTACCACTTTTTAAACCGGTTGTCATAGGATAATCAGATATAGTGGCACACCAATTATAGTGGTTTAACTGACTCCCTAGAATTTATTAATCCCACTAGACGTCATATGGGTCGATTTTATAAGTGTTTTTAAAATTAATTTAAAAATAATAAATAAATAAACATTATTTGTATTCTTATAATGAAATGAAATTAATAATGTCGAGCATAGTGCAAGCTGGGCAGCAAAGTCAATTTAGAGTTTGAGGTTAGTGGAATAGAGTTCGAGTTTTCAAACAGATGGAAAAATAAGATGTAAATATACATAAATCATAATGTTCGAACTCTATTTGATCTTATTTTTGTATATTTTGGGGGCCGAAAAAGTGTTAGCAGCACACTGATTGTCTTCAAGAGAAGCGAGAACAGCTTCGGTCATCGCACCAGCTAAGGCCCCACTAAAGAACTCTCCAACTTCTCTGCTTCTTAAAATATTCTGTAGCATTACAAACACCACTATGAAGCAAGAAAATCATGCCATGCTATTCGATCATACTCAGCTCCATTCTGACTAGCTTAGAATACAGCTAAAATTATCTAGTTATAATGTAAGCTTTGAAATTAGTATGCAAAGAAAAGGTATGATGAAACTGATCATACTGCCACATTATAAGGACAACAGACATAGGAATTGAGACATGAAGATGGAAAGCAAAGTCGCACATCCAAGAGTATGCGCTCATTCAAATTGTAGAAGAGTTTTGATAAGTAGAAAATTATGGAATTTGCTTTATTATTGTGGCAACTACAAAGTCCTTTGGCTTGATAAGTATTATTCTAGAAAATAAATTTAACCCACCTCAAACACAAGTTTGATGGATAGTATTAAAAAGTAATATGAATAAGTCTAGTGCAAATATTTTAGTATTTTAGGGGTGTTCATTTCGGAAAAGTGGAGATAAGTGGGGAAAAGTCACTTTTGGTGTTCCTTTGTTGTGAAGTGTGGGAAGTGTGATTTCTCTTATTTCAGACTGAAATTGATTTTGAACTAAACCCACTTTAGCATTTCTTTATTGAAGTTAGGGGGGAGGGGGGAGTGAGTTATTCTATAAAAACCAACTTCTCTCTACTTTCCCTGAAATGAACCCCCTTTATCTTTTAAAGACAATGATCTATTGGTCTATAGGTACTAGATCCTCTATATAGGGTGCTTGTGTTCTACCAAAGAGACAGATTTGAAGTTTAGCTCTGTGATAAGTGCTTGTGTTATAGTAATACGAAGTATTATTATTTTATATTGAGTATTACTTTTCTCAGATTTAATCACTAATTAGTGTGTATTTGTATTCTTTTGTGCATTGAAGGGTTGTGGAGAAGATTTAGAGAAAAAGAAGCAAGAATAGGTTATGTTCACCATTGTTGAGGAGTTCTCGGACCAAGCAATGAACAAGGCACGAGTCTAGACTTGTTGGTGTGTGCCAACCTCCATTGGAGGGGCACAAGGGCAGTCACACTCACAAAAGTCTATAACTCGTGTAACATTGGAGAACTTTGCCAATGAAGAGAAATGAAGTAATCGACATAATCTAACATTGATTGTGTGCCCAATTCAACGGCCTCGATGAAGAACGATGAATTCGGGAGCATTTCGGCGAGTAATGTAACAGTACTGTAGTTTGTTACTGTAGCTTGTTACTATAGCAAGCTACTGTTCACTTTCTGCCGAAAATCAGGATTTCAGAGAGTTCACACGAGTGTGTGAAATTCCACACGACCATGTGAATTAATTTTCCAGCAAGCCAGAAACTTCACACGGGCGTGTGGAAATTCCATACGGCTGTGTTACTGTTCACAATCTACCGAAAATCAACAAAACGGAATTTCCTCACGGCCGTGTGGAATTAAGACACAGGCGTGTGGAAATTCTGATTTTCCACAGGGCCGTGTGCAATTAACACGGGGGCATGTGAACCCCTGATTTCAGCCCGCTTTCAGCGTATAAATAGCCCATTTTCAGATCTATTTGGGGACCCCCCCTTCTATCTCTTGCCTATCTTTTGGGGGGCTTTCGGCTAGGGTTTGGAGAGGTTCTTGGAGGTCTTTGGAGGCGATTATATGTCATCGACATCGACATCCTTTGGAAGAAAGCTATTGGGGGAGCTTTCGTCGGCATCTATTCGGCGAGGTGTGCCCTAGGTTTGACAATGGATTCGTGGAGAAGACTAGGTGGCTTCACAAGACCATCAATACGATCTACAAGGCGGTTTTGTTTATGGTTTTTATGCATATGTTCTTAATCTCTTTATTGATTTTGTATTGCTCCATGGAGAGCTAAACCCTAGTGGGTATTCGGACTTGTAAACCCTAGGATGATATTGTTTCTATGAATTTTATTATGCTTTCTTTATTGATGATTAAATTCGAGTTTCAACTTTAATTATCTTGTGCTATTGTTTTTCCTTAGCCGTGACACTAAGGTTGAGAGCAATCTAGGTTATCCTTTGGAGGTGTGACAACTCCTATAGGGTTAGACTTCTTACGATTGAAGAGGTTTGAGAGGGAAGTTGTGAGGTAGCGATGTATCCCCTTTCCCTTCCGGTGTGATTTCTCCCTACCTCCGTTTCCTTGGTTAATTAGCGGTCGAGATAGAGTGTTAGGGCTTAATCTGGACTAGGGTTCTTCCACCTGGACCAAAGGGTTAGAACTACATATAGGAGCAGGTTTTATCACTAGGAATCCCTAGAGCCTAAAGCAATCCCACGTAGTGTTAGGCTTAGGAAGATAGACTCCACTGGGGCTTAGTTAAAGGTTAACGAGAGTCAAGGGTAGTAGTGAATCTTAATGCCGGGACATAATGTTGGGGTTAGTCACAGTTGACCTTAGGTTTGGTACCGTGTGTTTAAGGATATCCTCGACTCAATAGGCATCAATTATAGAGCATAATACAAGTTTTGCACTATAAGCATTAGTCCTAGGGGGAGCTTTGTCCGGTACCCCATCGTTATATCGATTACCTCTCCTACCCTCATTATTCTTCTTGCACTCTTTTATTTTCTTTTACATCTATACGTATATACTTTTCTCATCATCGATTCCCATCATAGCTAAATAGCGATAACACTTGTTTCTGAACACTATTCCCTGTGGATACGACTACCCACTCACCAGGGTATTTTATTACTTTGACAAGTGCACTTGCGGGGTACACACGCAAGGGGTGTGTCACTCTGACATGATGAGAGCATAGGTGTATGATGTATTTATTTCAGTGCATGACTTGACGTATGACTTGTCCACAATTCGTCAAAAAAAAACAAAAACAAAAACAAAAAAAAGAAACAAGAAAATAACTATTAATCCCTCCTAAAATCATGTATCTCTAATAAATCCCCCTTAATTTGTGTATTCCACAAAAGTCCCTGTTTTTTAAACATTTTCTTTCAACCCTAATGCTAGTAACGAAGAAGAATATGCTATTAAGTGGCTTAGGAAATTACCAGTCTAACCTTGCTTCTTATCCCACATTCAAATATCCTAGAAATTACAAAAACAACACTCTTCTCCTTAGGAAACACTTTCTGGCGGTTCAACTATTGGCGGCCCGAAGTGTTGGGATTTGTGAAGGAAACCCTTGATTCGCCCAAGCTACACCACTTCGCCTTCTTCTTATTGTTCTAAAGCCAGTGGAGATACTCTTTCCCATAGTTGTATTCTTCGCAATAGTTCATCCTCTAGTTGTTAGTGGATCTGGTTTCTTGTTCAAAATTTTCCGAGCTAGGTTTATTGATGACACTCTTTCAAGTAAGAACAAAGTCGAAGGGTAAGAGGCATACCTGGGTGGCGATTCTCTACAGGTTGAATGGTGCCTCATGCTTGAATGTTTGTCAGTTTTAGTCTCTACAGTGTGGTTGTTTACTTCACATGTAGTATTAGGTAGTTTCTGTGTAAAATTTAAAATTCTCTATTGAGTATTTGGTAAAGTTTGTCATGTTGTTTCTCATTCTATGTATTGTTTGTCTGTTCCACTGATGAATGATTATGTGCTATTTTTAATAACAACAATAGATGATGACCACGCTAGTGAATGCAAGGTGTTACTTAACCCTGGTTGTGGAAATGCTCATGGAGTTGAAAAAGGAGATTCATAAGCACAATTTGGAGATCTTTTATGAAACATCTTTTGCCCATATGATGGATGCCGCATCCATGATGCAAGAGAGAGGGATGCTTGACGCACTGCTACAGGTCTACGATGATCACACCCAATGGTTTACGATAGGGGAAAGCATGCTGCAATGTAGGGTAGAAGACGTCACGCTCGTTTTAGTTCTCTGCTATGATGGAGACATTGTATCCTTCAAGCATAAGAGAGGTCAATCCATGTTTGAACAAACATTCTAAATAAAATACATAATGAACACTATGATGCAATCAAGGTAAACCTATTAAAACTTGTGCGCAACAAAGACAGTGAGGAGAAGATATTCATGAATCTCCTCATCATCTACTTCATGATAACTATCTTCTTTGCCAATACATCACTAAATATACCAACATTCACTGCAAGATATGCTGATGATCTAGCCTCGCTTGGCCGTTACCCTTGGCTGCTTGCTATTCACAAGTGGCTGATGGCCGAGGTACCGTTGACAACCGTCTGCATACAGGTATAGTGTAAAGGAAAGTATACCACGACAGGCTACTTGAAAGGGTGTGCCATAGCCCTCATCATATGGTTTTACAAGGTAATAGGCAGCGTGAAGAAACAATACCTTGGACAGACACCCCGGATAATGTGCTACGGGGAAAGATAGTTCATCAAGGCGGCATCCATCGACCCTTACCGAAATCATTTAAACCAAAACAAGTAAGTTTGTTTGTTATCTATTTGTGCAAAATGCTTAGTAAATGTGTGTACTGAGTCATGCTTTTGTGTTTATTATTTAGGCTTAGTGTGTATTCTTCGTTCCTGTGTAAAATAATATCTTTGAGTTTATAGTACATAGCTTATGTGTAAGGTTTAGATTACATATGTAGGATATCCTGATGACCTACAAATTGATGTGTGTTTGCTTTGTAGTTCTTCTAACTTGTCCTAGGAAACGATGAAGAGAATTTACTACTTGGTGTTGTCAAGAGGGACATTGGAAACAAGCTTATAAGAGATCCTCCAAGGGGGCGACACAAAAAAATGGCTTCTCAGAGAGTCCACGGCCTACCAGGCCAGTTAAAAAAAAATTATGTTTTAAGAGAGTCTATGAAAAAATAATCCCCTTCCCCATCCAACCCCAAGAAAATTGGTTACCATCGATCATCGGTTGATAGACCAGATGACGTACTACATGATGACGATAACACACGTCGATTTTTATAGCATGTACTAACTAAGTTTCGTGCACTGCGGGTTCGTAAAGACAATCGCGATGCCCCCACATTATGATGCCTATTGGGACCTAGCAGACCTCAGTCCTCCTCCTACTTATAGTCCTTCTCCTCCTTTGTAAGAAATTATATTTTAAGAGACTAATAGTAAATTTCTGCATAAAACCTAAATTGAGAGAAAAGTCTAGAAAATGGATGTTCTTCTTCTCCTTCTTGTTCATAGGTGCTACAGTATCCGAGAAAAAAAAAACATAGAAAAGAAAGGAAAAAATGAGAGGTTTTAAGGAGAGAGACTTGGAGATCGTCGGAGGGAGTTTGCCGGAGGGATGGTTTGGCTTGGTAAGAATCTTTCTTGGTGTATTTTTCATTGATCGGTGCATGTATGTATGTATGTATGTATGTATATATTGTTATTTGATGAAAAAGATGATGGATTTGAGTAGAAAAACATGGTTTATTGTTATAATGGATGAATGCTTTAAATTTAATTAGAAAAATGTTTGTATTTGAGTCGGATTTTGTTTGGAATGGAGGATAAATTTCCGGGTTTACTGTATATTACTGTAGCAATAGGATTAGGGTTTATTTTGGTTTGGTTAATTAAGTTGATGATGATGATGATGATGATTATTAAGATGGTAATGATGATGGTTGGAATAAAGCGTGTTGATTTTAACCAAGTTGAATTGGTTGGATCAAGTCAAGTGGGAATTGGTTGAGTTTAATTGATTTGGTTTAGTTGGACTTGATCAAATCAAGTGAAGTTGGGTTTGGATAAGAATTGAAGTTGGTTAGGTTCAATTGAATTGGTTTGGTCTAGGTTTTATCAAATCAAGTTGAGTTAGGTTGAATTTGAGTTAAGTGGTTGAAATTGATTTGGGCTTGTTCAGATGTTGGGCTAAGGACTTTGGGTCGGACCAATTCAAGGAGATTTGGGTTTAGTTCAACCAAGCTGGTTCAAGAGATTTTGTATAGAATTGGAATTGATTAAATGCTGGTTTGTTAAATTAAACTTGGTTCAGTGAAATTGAGATTGGTTCAGTTGGTTCAGGAGGGTTTAGCCTAAATTGAATGGGTTTAAGTGCAATTGGATACTGGTTTAATTATGCAAGGCCGGGTTTTAATCGATTGGAGTGAGTGGGCCCAATTAGAGAGTCAATTCTGTGTTTCTTGTATTTTCTTTTGGGTTCAGTTGTGTCTTTAGGTTGTCATATTTATTTATTCTATCCCGTTATTTTGTTTGGTGTTGTTCAGGCTTGGGAGGGAGTTCTAGGTCTAGCAAGAAACCCAAGGAAGATCACGTGAGTAGATAGTGGCTATTATTTTAAAAAATTGGTTAATTGTTACTATTTTGAAATAATTATTCAATAGCTAGTATTTTTGAAATAATTGTTTAATTATTTTATTTTATTATGTTTAGTTATGTATAATGCTAAAGGACACTTATATTTAATTGTCGTTGATGTGTTATGGCAATCATATTGATACATCTGGTTTGGTATAATTATACATATTTTCAAATAGTGGAAATACATGGATATATGATTTAATTATGGATTTTATGTATTTATTTTAATATTTAAATATACATTGACTTTAAGATGATTTGTGAAACTACGTGGGCATATTTAAATGATTTTTTTTTTACCAGCAATGTTTGTGGAATTGATTTTCATTCATAGTATAGGAATGGCATCATGGATTTGGAATTGTTTAACATCACTAAGCCTTACGTACCTCTTTCTTACCTTAAGGTGGCTTGAAAAGAGTGTACTCCTCCCGACTAGCATTTGCATAGCTACTACCATTGAACCAAAAATCTAGTTGTGCGGGTGGAGTATTCATTGGAGGGTCCAACCATCTTACTTTTGGCCTCCAAGGAAACAATTTGGGTTGGGAATTGTCCAAGCTTAGCATAGGTGGGTCATTGGATGGTTTAAATATCCTCCCCACATCTTTTTCCCTCCCCAAAGTCTTTTTCTTGCTTTGTATGAGTTGATCAATCCCAAAGAATAGTACTTGTTCCATTACCTTAGTGTTTGCTTCTTCTTGTGTATTTTTTATCTTGGGAAGAACATGACACTAGCAAATCCCCTTGAAAATTTCCTTGCTCACAAGCACCATCTTCATTCAAGCAATCCCAATTCTCCAAATAATCTTCTTCTTTTCCTCTTCAATTTCTACAACAACGTACTTGGTCTGCCCCGTTTCCTCATTATCGTTCAATACCACATCATCTCTAGAAGGAATTTGCGTTGCTTGCTCAAACACTTCATTTTCCTTGGAGAGTGTGTCAAGTATCCATCCTAATTGATGCTCGAGGTTGTTATAGGAGGCTTCATGACACTTTCGCATGGCTTCCATACTTTGGCAAGAGGCATCAGATGCTTTAAAAAAGTTATCTAGCGCTTTTTTCCACTGAGGTTCATCCTCTTCAAGTACCTCATCCTTTTGAAATTGCTCTTGAGGTGCTTCCCAATGTTGTCCATCATTATTCCATGAAAAATTTGGATAGCTCCTTTCGTTTGGATGATATGTGTTGTAGCATGGATTTCTTTGTTGTTGTGAAGCAATAATTCTATCAAGCCTTGTATTGAGAGCTTCAACTTGAGAATATAGCTCAATGATTGCATCAACCTCCATTTAGGCTCCTTGCAAGAAAAAGTATGACAAAACAAAAGAAAGCAAATAAGAATGACGGAAGAATAAGAAAAGGTGAAATAGAATGAATGATGAATAGCTAAAATAGAAAAGTACAAATGTCTCTAAAACGCCTATTCCCCGGCAGCGGCGCCAAAAACTTGACATGACCTTTTACGTGTGTACCTGATAAGTGTCTAAATGTATGTACTTTAGCATACATATTTTATACACTTAGCATGTATTTCACTATATTTTGATGCCCATTTTATGCTTAATCGAGTATTATTCCCTTTGTAGGGCATGTAGGAGCCATGGAGAACATGGAGAACACAATTTGGGCGGAAAAGAGACGAAAAGCCGGGTCGCAGTACTGTAGCAGATCTACCGTAGATGAAATACTGTAGCATATAAACACTGTAGCAGTACTGTAGCAGATGGGGGTTTTCGGCCAAGAAAACTCTAAGTTTTTGCCATGACCCTCACGACCCCGTCTGCTACCCCGTGAGGCACCTCCAGAGATCGCAACATAAATCCTCACTGCCCAGTCTGCGACCCAGTATTGATTTTTCAGTACCTTTTGCCTATGCTTCACTACCCAGTTAACTACCCAGTGAGGCTCGGGATTTTGGGTTTTCTGGATCCAATATACATCCATACGGCCCCCTTCACGGCCCGTATGCCTCGGGGGTATAAATTGGGAGTTCTAAGGCTCAAGAAGAGGACTTTTTTTTGGCCGGCACATTGAAGGAGAGAACGAAGATATCTTTTGGAAGACGACGATTTGGAGCCAAAGAAGTAGGCAAGAGCATCATCAACAAGGGGAGAGCTTAACCATCAAGGGAGCAAGGTGCCAAGCCGAGGGGAAGCGTCATTTGGCAACCTCTTGGGTGAGGGAAAGCGTCATTCGGCCGGACCTCCACCTTCACCTTCATTATTTCATCTAGGGAGTGTCATTTATGTGCTTTTTGAGTGATTTATCATACTTTGTTGTTGTTATTTGGATGATGGCACACTAGACCCCCAAGGCCACCGGATGTCGGTGAACCTTGGGGGGGGGGGGGGGGGGGGGGGGTTTATCATGTATCTTGGATGATTAGAACTTAATACTATGTTTGGGTTGATTTATGATTTTGTTCATTGTATTTCATGCCTAGAGCTTCTTGAAGGAGAAATCCATAGCTCTTTATTGAGTTGTACACGTAGACGTGACCTACTCGCGTGTACTAGATCGTTCATGAACAAAAAGGGGTTTCTTGTATTGGTATTGCCGAGAAATTGGGTATCAATAGCCCTCCGATCTATAAGGGTAAACTAGGGTTTAGGGTACCCTTATATTGGGATCTCCTTGTACTTAATGCAATCGTAGGAATACCGGTTAGGAAGAAATTCCACTAGGTATTCGTATGGGATTAGGGTTCAATCGCCGAGAAATTGGGGTTGATCTAATCTTGAGATCCTTCGGTCTAAATCACCCGAACTATCTTTTTTTTAATGTTCATCCATGTTTCATGATGACCCCTTAAGGGGATCCACATCCATAGGCCTTTACACATTATTGTAGCACTTGCAACCATTGCGTTTGTCTTTAAGTTGTTCTTACATATTGTTCTTGTTTCTTGCTTTAATTAGAGTACCAAAACCATGTTAAGATGTTAGGTTAGAAAATAGGTGATGAAGGAGTAATAGTAGACCCTTAGCCCCGTGGAATACGATCCTGGTGCTTTTGCACTAGGTATTACTTGGCGACCCCGTACACTTGCGGGTTAGCTATCAAGTTTTTGGCGCCGTTGCCGGGGACCTTTAAGGGATTCTAGGAAACTTCTAGCTTATTGCTCTAGCCATTCATTTATTTATTGTTCTTTTCTTTTATTTTGTTTTCGTTTCTTTTGAGCTTAACTCGTGTTATCTTTCTTGATTTTGCAAGGTACCGTGCATGACACGTGGTTATCCGGCAAACTTAGTTGAGCCGGATAGTGAAATCGAGAGGACCTTGCATCGTAGAAGACGAGAAGTTGGTGAGAGCTCAAGTGAGCAAAACATTCCTATTGAAGATTTGTCATCATCCGTCATGGCCGAGGAGAGACGAACGTTGTCCGAATATGAGAGGCCACAATTTACGGGTGAAGAATTTAGTGTCCAAGCACCTAGTATTGCAACCAACAATTTTGAAATCAAGGCGAGCACCATTGGAATGGTCCAAAATTCGGTACAGTTTAATGGTCTCGCAAATGAAGATGCGTATGATCACTTGGCCCGTTTCCTCCAAATTTGCTCGACATTCAAGATAAATGGGGTGACGGATGATGCTATTCGATTGCGTCTTTTCCCATTCAGTCTTAGAGACGCGTTCTACCGATGGCTCACATCTCTACCGCCGGGGTCAATCAAGACATGGAAAGACATGGTCGAGAAGTTTCTTGGGAGATACTTTCCTCGTAGCAAAGCGGCAAGATTAAGGCAAGAAATTTCAGCCTTTAAGCAAGGAGAGTCCGAAAGTTTATTTGAAGCCTATGAGAGATTCAAGGACCTTCTTCAAAGATGCCCTCACCATGGGTTTGCTTCATGGATGCAGGTGCAAATTATATATAATGGGTTGAATTATGCCACCCGCCAACTCATTGATGCCGCGGCGGGCGGATCACTAAGCAACAAGTATCCTGATGAGGCCGAGCAATTACTTGAGTCCATGGCGAGCAATGAATCTCACTGGGCCTCAAGAGGAACATCACAAAAGGGGGCAGGGATATATAAAATTAATGCCAACGATGCCCTCGCCGCGAAGGTTGATTTGTTGTCTAAGAAGCTTGACACACTCTTGGGTAGTAGCTCGAAATCTGAGACAGTGATGAGTTGTAGCACGTGTGGTGGTGGACATGGGTCCTCCCAATGTCCAATTGCTAGCTCCTCCGTCGCGCCCATCGAGACAGTTGATTACATCGGAGGCCCGAGACCTCAGGGAAATCCGTACAGCTCTACCTACAATCCGGGGTGGAAATACCACCCTAACTTCTCATGGAACCAGGGGCAACAATAGCCAAAGGTTACCCCCCCTCAGAATCCTCAAGTGCAACCACCTGTGCAAGAGAAAAGGTTTACCACCGAGGATGTTCCTGCCAAGTTCATGATTGGCACCGAATCGAGATTTAGCACTGTGAATTCTCAACTCAATGACTTTGGGTCCATTTTGAGAAACCTTCAAGCCTCAGTGCAATCACTTGAACATCAGGTGGGACAACTTGCCAAGGCGAATTCAGAGCGACCTTCAGGAAGCCTTCCTAGTAATACCGAAGAGAATCCGAGGGAGCACCTGAAAGCCATTGCCTTGAGGAGTGGCAAGCAAGTGGAGACAAGGGTCGAAAGTGACCCAAGTGTCAATAGAAATGGGATAGCCACTGTGGAAGATCCCATCTCGTCTGAAAAAATTGTTGAGGGAGATGATAGGGCAAGAAACACTGACTCTCATCATCGAAAGAAATCAAATCCACCCGAATTTAAGCCACAACTCCCTTACCCGGCTAGACTAAAACAAGACAAGGAGGATGTGCAGTTTAGGAAATTCATCAACATTTTCAAACAACTCCACATCAATGTCCCGATCGTTGAAGCCTTAACTCAAATGCCCAAATATGCCAAGTTTCTAAAGGAACTCCTCACCAACAAAAGAAAATTAGAAGAGGAAGGCAGCGTGGAACTCTCGGGAAATTGTTCGGCTATTTTAGAAAAGAAGCTCCCACAAAAATTGAGAGATCCGGGAAGTTTCATAATTCCTTGTGTGCTTGAAGGAGGAGTTCAAGAAAATGCATTAGCGGATTCGGGGGCAAGCATCAACGTCATGCCCTACACCATGTATTTGAAGCTTGGCTTGGATGAACTAAAACCCACAAGGATGACTTTACAATTGGATGATCGATCAACAAGAAAACCTCGTGGGATTGTGGAAGACGTGATTGTTCGGGTTGACAAATTGGTCTTTCCCGTGGATTTTGTCATCATGGATATTGATGAAGATGTGGAGACACCGTTAATTCTTGGTCGGCCATTCTTAAGTACCTTGGGTGCCCTAATTGATCTCAAGGGAGGAAAACTAACACTAAGGGTCGGAGAGGAGGAAGCAGTGTACACATTGCCGGTTGCCATGAAACATTCTCTTGACCATGATGACAAACTTTATTTTATCGATGAAACTGACCTCTTGATTTCTGATTGTGTGCAGGAGGTCTTGTCATTTAATCCCTTGGACGAATACTTGGAAGAACTAGGGGATGAAGAACAAGAAGAACCCCACTCTCCCCCTCCAAATAACAACCTCAAGCAACCAAGGGTGAAGGCAATATGCACTAATGCCAAAGAAAAGGAGAAAAAGGAATCAATGTTGAAGACAATTTGGAGGGAAGTAAGGGGGAAAAGAAAGAAAGGTACCAACCCCCGCCGTTCAAAATCTTATGGAGGGAAGGTAAAATTCGAACCCCTCTTCGATCATGAAAATGTTGATGTCTACTCTTTGATGTCGTTGAACTTGCCGGGTAACAATGTTGTTTCAAGCTCGACCGGGGGTAATTTCAAGCTCTTTGAACCCCCATGAGGTAAGAAAGAAGGTACGTCAGGCTCGTGACGTTAAACAAGCGCTTCTTGGGAGGCAACCCAAGCATTCGGGGATCTTTTGTTCAATTTTCGTATTCTAGGTTTTCGTCTTATTGTTTAGTTACCATTTTCTCTACTAGCTGTGTAATTGAATAAGTTCATGCTCGCAATCTTCGTATCATCTTGAGTGTGGTGTTATCATTTTATTTGTTGTGTGTTGCTTGTTCTTGTTGTCATTTTATGCATTAGATCGATTTGTTTCATGTTTTTCTTAAGTTGGAGGTGTTCTATAATGTTTCAATGTTATCCTTCGCCATTTGGAGAAGGAAAATTTCAACCTTTAAGTGATTTCCAGGTCCTCACGGCCTCAAGGGGCCGTGAGATGGGCCGTCTGCCTTTTTCCCGAGCCCCTAGCCTTGACCTCACGGCCTTCCTCACGACCTCCTTGAGGCCGTCTGCCCCTTGGCCAAGAGGATGGCCTAGGCCTTACGGCCTCCCTCACGGCCTCAAGGAGGCCATCTGCCCCTTGGCCGAGAGGAAGGCCTCAGCCTCACGGGGTCCCTCACGGCCTCCTTGAGGCCGTGAGGCTCGGGTATTTACCCCATCCTCTCTTCTCTTTCTTCATTTCCCTCACCTCTTTTTCATTCTCTCTTCATAACAAAAGAATTTTCTCCTTCTTTCTTTCTCATTTCTTGGCCGAATCGACTCATCTTTCTTCCTAGATCACCTCCTAGGCGCTTTGAGATTTTGATCTAGTGGTTTTCCAAAGTTTTCAAGCAAGCTTCATCAAGTTTTCATCGGTAAGCTCTTTGTTGCCCTAGTTTTTCTTTTTCAATTTGTCTTGGCTTCTTTGAGCTTCTTGTTGGATGGTTTCATGTTTATGCTTGTATTTGATGTCATGAATGATGTATGAACATTTTTTGTTGAATTATTGTACAATTTTTCGGATTTTTGAGAATGGGGGGTCATGCTACTTGGTGAATAGTGTCCATACGGCCTCTCTCACGGCCGTATGGACCCTATTCACTCCTTTTTCCTTTTCTTTCTCCCATGTATGGCATGAAACTTGGCTTTGTCTTGGATTTCTTGAAGTTTGATAAGGGTTATTGACATTGTAGGAATGCCGAACGTCAAGAAGCTTGCCTCGAAACGTCCAAGGTCCTCCACGCAAACCCCCGAGGAACCCCATTTCGCGCACGCTCTCCACAAGGCAAGATACGAAGCTTTGAAGACTAAGCCGTTTGGCACTCTTCGCAACATCGAGTGTGGAATCTTGGGGACTATTGGTATAGCCGATCAAGTGAAGGAGTTATTATCACAAAATGGGTGGGAGAACCTTTTCTCCATTGACGAGCCAACGTTTCGCCAACTTACTTTGGAGGTGCTTAGTACCTTCGAAGCACGCCAAGACCTTCGAGCTGTCATTTCTCGAAAACAAGGAACCGTTCACTTTCAAGCATTTGGGAGGACATATGACATGAATCATTTGGAGTTTGCCAAGTACTTGGGGATCCATGATGAGGATTATACAAGTTCAATGCCGGTCGGCCAACTCCATATTGATTTCCCGTCGAACATGACCGCGAAAGATTATTGGACTGCCATTGCTCCAAGCGACACCAAAAATACCCGGAAGGCTTCTCGAATTGCGGACCCCATACAGCGATATGTTCATTCCTTAATCACTCGATCCATTGGGGGTCGACGGGATAGTCTTGGTGTAGTTTCTCAGTCCGACCTACTCATTCTGTACGGGATTTTTGAGCAGCATCCTCTCCACATGGGGCACCTTGTTGCCGAGGCTTTCTTACATCAGGCGCAGTTTGCGCGATTGGGTGCCATTTACGTGGGTCCTTACATTACTAGGCTGATCCGAGGCATGAATTTATTGGACCGAGCACGTGACATGACACCCCTTAATGCGGCAATCTTGCGGGCTACTGGATTAATTGAGAAGAGAGGTGATCGGTACAGGCTCTCCCGACACCCAGTCGCGGGAGAATCCAGTATGCCAGTGGAGTCCGACTCAGATCACGAGGACACCCCCGCTCCTTCTCAGGGCACGGCACTGCCACGAGATTTCAATGCTAGGTTGCGAGGAATGGAGGGCGATATTCTGGCTATTCGACACGAGCAGCATGAGATTCGCGGTCAGCTCTTTCAGATTTTAGAGGGACAGCGCTTGCTCACTGAGGATTTCCGCCAGTTCACCATTTCCTCTCGTGGTTCTTCGTCACAGGCCGCCACCACTTCTTGCGCTGCCACCCCCGCACCACCATTCAGCGATGATCACTTTCACTCATGAGCATGGACATTTAGTTTATTTCAGTAGCTTGTTGTTTGTTTTATCTTTACTTCATTTTCTGCATGTGTGTTTGGTTTGTTTGAATAAGTTGGGAGGGGCTATGCCCTAAACAACCTTTTGTAGAATTTTTTTTGTTTTTTGTTTATCTAGCATGAGTATTTGACTTCTCCCTAGTGTTTTTCCTTTGAAATTTTTTATGTGGAATGATGATGTACCCTTGTGCCTTGCAGGGCATTGAGGGTAGTTGGTGAGCCTCCCCACTTTTTGTGATAGCCGTGCCCGACATGTAGAGCTCGCCGTACATTTGTTCGGGCCACACCTCGCCATTCACACAAGACAAACCGGGGAAGCTCGTTTTCACCCTCCTCCATTGTTTTTATTGCATATGTTTCATTGTTATTCCTAACTAGTGTACATTGAGGGCAATGTACAACACTAAGTGTGGGGATGGGTGTATCACATGTTTAGGGCCATATTTACATGCTAGTGTTATCAATGATGGCTTTATACATTCTTGTGAGATTATTCAAGCATGAACCAATGATTGATGTGAGTTACATATTTTTGTGCTCTATTGAATCTTGTTTCACTTCTAATATTGTCTTGTGCACTTAATCTTTTGTTGATGCCCTAGGAATAGCCAACTTGACTACTTTAACTCTCTTGTATGCTTAACACACAACCTTGAGTACTTGGCCTTAGAAGACTAAGTTCTACCCTTCAATGAACTCTTAAGAACTTCTAAGCCTTGTTGAACTAGTCCTAGTTTTGTAGCTTGTAGTGCAGTCTAAAGACATGATCTAGGGTGAATATGAAAAAAAAAAATGTTGAAAATGAGTCTATGTCAGTATTCCTCTGCTAATGAAGCATGAACGCGTCTATGTAGACTGTAATCGAGTAGTTGGGTGGCTCTTGTGCCTAGCCAGCATGTGCATCCTCCTGAAAGATTTTTGTGCAGTCTACGTTAGGCGGACTCGAAAAAAAAAAAAAAAAAAAAAGTTTTCATACATGTAAATAAAACCCTAGTGATCGCTTAGACTGCCTACTTGGTGTTTGAGTAGAAAAGGGATTTAGTTTCAAATAAAGGACTTAGAAGGATCTTACCTGTTCATTGAGGTAGCTCTTAGCATTTTAAGACCCAGTATTCTTGTTTGTGGAGTGATTAGCATCTAGAGCTGTACTGATTGAAGTCAGTAGGCTAGACCAAGCAAGGACAGATGAGATAAAAGGTTCACTTACACTGCACATGCATATTAGAGGTGAGACGGGATCTTTTTTTTTGTTGTTGTACTTATTGATTGTAACCCAACATCTGTATATCATTATTCATTGCTTGTAGAATCTTTTTTTATATTTGAGCCGGAGATAGTACATTTAGCCACTTACCTTTCTCTTTGTTTTTCATGATTTGTTTGCTTGGGGACAAGCAAACGCTTAGTGTGGGGATATTTGATAAGTGTCTAAATGTATGTACTTTAGCATACATATTTTATACACTTAGCATGTATTTCACTATATTTTGATGCCCATTTTATGCTTAATCGAGTATTATTCCCTTTGTAGGGCATGTAGGAGCCATGGAGAACATGGAGAACACAATTTGGGCGGAAAAGAGAACAAAAGCCGGGTCGCAGTACTGTAGCAGATCTACCGTAGATGAAATATTGTAGCATATAAACACTGTAGCAGATGGGGTTTTCGGCCAAGAAAACTCTAAGTTTTTGCCATGACCCTCACGACCCCGTCTGCTACCCCGTGAGGCACCTCCAGAGATCGCAACATAAATCCTCACTGCCCAGTCTGCGACCCAGTATTGATTTTTCAGTATCTTTTGCCTATGCTTCACTACCCAGTTAACTACCCAGTGAGGCTCGGGATTTGGGGTTTTCTCGATCCAATATACATCCATACGGCCCCCTTCACGGCCCGTATGCCTCGGGGGTATAAATTGGGAGTTCTAGGGCTCAAGAAGAGGACTCTTTTTTGGCCAGCACATTGAAGGAGAGAACGAAGATATCTTTTGGAAGACGACGATTTGGAGCCAAAGAAGTAGGCAAGAGCATCATCAACAAGGGGAGAGCTTAACCATCAAGGGAGCAAGGTGCCAAGCCGAGGGAAAGCGTCATTTGGCAACCTCTTGGGCGAGGGAAAGCGTCATTCGGCCGGACCTCCACCTTCACCTTCATTATTTCATCTAGGGAGTGTCATTTATGTGGTTTTTGAGTGATTTATCATACTTTGTTGTTGTTATTTGGATGATGGCACACTAGACCCCCAAGGCCACCGGATGTCGGTGAACCTTGGGGGGGGGGTTTATCATGTATCTTGGATGATTAGAACTTAATACTATGTTTGGGTTGATTTATGATTTTGTTCATTATATTTCATGCCTACAGCTTCTTGAAGGAGAAATCCATAGCTCTTTATTGTGTTGTACACGTAGATGTGACCTACTCGCGTGTACTAGATCGTTCATGAACAAAAAGGGGTTTCTTGTATTGGTATTGCCAAGAAATTGGGTATCAATAGCCCTCCGATCTATAAGGGTAAACTAGGGTTTAGGGTACCCTTATATTGGGATCTCCTTGTACTTAATGCAATCATAGGAATACCGGTTAGGAAGAAATTCCACTAGGTATTCGTATGGGATTAGGGTTCAATCGCCGAGAAATTGGGGTTGATCTAATCTTGAGATCCTTCGGTCTAAATCACCCGAACTATCTTTTTTTTAATGTTCATCCATGTTTCATGATGACCCCTTAAGGGGATCCACATCCATAGGCCTTTACACATTATTGTAGCACTTGCAACCATTGCGTTTGTCTTTAAGTTGTTCTTACATATTGTTCTTGTTTCTTGCTTTAATTAGAGTACCAAAACCATGTTAAGATGTTAGGTTAGAAAATAGGTGATGAAGGAGTAATAGCAGACCCTTAGCCCCGTGGAATACGATCCTGGTGCTTTTGCACTAGGTATTACTTGGCGACCCCGTACACTTGCGGGTTAGCTATCAGTACCGCAAGTGCACGGCCTTGTCAAAGTAATAAAATTACCCTGGTGAGTGGGTAGTCGAATCCATAGGGAATAGGGATTTAGAACACAAGAATTCACTATTTAGTTATGCGGTGTACAAAAAGAAATAATCGGAGTGATGAGTGAATTTATGGAAGCAATTAGAATAAAAGATAAGAAAGTAAATAGAGATATGGAAGACAAGAGAAAAGCAATGAGAAGTTAAAAGAGAAGACTAGCAATGGATGAAATAGGGTATCCGTACAAGCTATCTATAAGACTTATTCTTCTAGTGCAAGACTATGCTATTATACTTTCCTATTGATGTTAATTGAGTCGAGGATATCCTTAAACTCACGGTCCCAAAACTTAAGGTCAACCGTGACTAACCCCAACATTATGTCCCGGTATTAGGATTCACTACGACCCTTGACTCTCGTTGACCTGTCAACTAAGCCCCAGGGGAGTCTATCTTCCTAACCCTAACACTACGTGGGAGTGCTTTAAGCTCTAGGGATTCCTAGTGATAAAACTTGTTCCTCTATGTAATTCTAACCCTTTGGTCCAGGTGGAAAAATCCTAGTCTAGTTTGAGCCCTAAAACTCTATCTCGACCGCTAATTAATCCAAGGAAACGGAGGTAGGGAGAAATCACACTGGAAGGGAAAGGGGTACATTGCTACCTCACAACTCTCCCTCTCAACCCTCTTCAATCTCAAGTAGTCTAATCCTATAGGAGTTGTCACACCTCCAAAGGATAACCTAGATTGTTCTCAACCCTAGTGTCACGGCTAAGGAAGAATAATAGCAAAAGATAATTAAAACTGAAACTCGAATTTATTCATCAATAATGGAAAAGCATAATAACAATGTCATAGAAACATAATTATCCTAGGGTTTTACAAGTCCGAATAACCACGAGGGGTTTAGCTCTCCATGGAGCAATACAAAATCAATAAAGAGATTAAGAACATATGCATAAAAACCATAAAGAAAACCCACTTGTAGATCATATCGATGGTCTTGTGGAGCCGCCTAGTCTTCTCCACGTATTTCTTGTCAAGCCTAGGGCACACCTCGCCGAATCGATGCCGACGAAAGCTCCCCCAATAGCTTTCTTCCAAAGGATGTCGATGTCGATGTCGTATATTCTCCTCTAAAGACCTCCAAGAACCTCTCCAAACCCTAGCCGAAAGTCCCCCAAAAGATAGGCAAGAGATAGAAGGGGGGTCCCCAAATAGATCTGAAAACGGGCTATTTATAGGCTGAAATCGGGTTGAAATCGGAGTTCCACACGCCCGTGTGGATTTTCCACACGGGCTACAGAATTTCCACACGCCCGTGTGGAAATTCTGTTTGGCTGATTTTCGGCGGTCTGTGAACAGTAACTTGCTACAGTGTTTTCCTACATCACTTTCGCTGCAGTACACGGCCGTATGGAATTTCCACACGCCCATGTGAAGTTTCTGGTTTGCTGGAAAATTAATTCACACGGCCGTGTGAAATTTTCACACGCTGGTGTGAACTCTCTGAAATCCTGATTTTCGGCAGAAAGTGAACAGTAGCTTGCTACAATGATTTTACTACAGTAACGAAGTTACAGTGCTGCTACAGTACTCACCGAAATGCTCTCGAATTCATCGTTCTTCATCGAGGCCGTTGAATTGGGCACACAATCAACGTTAGATTATGTCGATTACTTCATTTCTCTTCATTGGCAAAGTTCTCCAATGCTACACGAGTTATAGACTTTTGTGAGTGTAACTGCCCTTGTGCCCCTCTAATGGAGGTTGGCACACACCCACAAGTCTAGACTCGTGGCTTATTCCTTGCTTAGTCTGAGAACTCCTCAACAATGGCGAACATAACCTATTCTTGCTTCTTTTTCTATAAATCTTCTCCACAACCCTTCAATGCACAAAAAAACACAAATACACACTAATTAGTGATTAAATCTGAGAAAAGTAATGCTCAATGTAAGATAATAATACTTCATATTACTATAACACAAGCACTTATCAGATGTATTGTATTGTTGAGCTTTCACAAAATTTTGATGGTGACTACGGACTTTAGTCCGACATTGAAGTGGTCCGGCCTGATGGAAGGCGGTGTAGTCAACCTTGAGTTTAATCCTGGTCAAGAGGTGTGTAGAGCCATTGACAGGGTTTGGTTCTATTAAGAAATACGGGTCACCACATAGGGATCTCAGTTCCCAACGTCAAGGTTATGAAGCCTTTGATGGCTCTTAATCTAGTCGTGATGGTGGCTAAGTCGGGGAGTGTTTTTCGGCCAATGATTTGAGATCGGTTTTACATGTTATTTTGAATTGTGATAAGGTGGCGAAGCCCGGCTGTCACTCTAAGGAGGGTAATCTCTCACAAAATTTCATATTTCCTTAGAAAATTGAATAAATGATGATTCGTGATGAATTTATGTTTTAAAAGCTCTTTAAAGTTGTATTTTGCCAAAATTCTAGTATTTTTGAAAGTTGGGAAATTATTTGAGAAATTGATCTTTACGTACTTTATATACGCTATATTTAATTATTTGAAATTATTGAGCCACTGCCGAGCAACTGAAATGTGTTACAGTTGCAGGAGCAAGACCCTACTAGATTGCCTCTGTGAGTATAAAACCGGTCAGGGTTGAGTTCAGGGTTCAATGGGTCTTTTTCATTTCTACTATTAGTGTTATTATCTTGTAGCAGTGGTACCCGTAAATTTGGAGAAATTATGTTTGTTGTATTCGTGTATTTGAACTTGTAGTTGTTAAAAGGTTGTTAATCGTGTTTGTAAGTTTGATTTGTTTTTTCAGGGGTGTCAGTTTTCCAATTAAAAGAAATTTTAACTGATGGGTGCCACATTTACCTCAGTAGAAAGCGTGGTCAATTTCCCAGTGATGATTAGACTATGAGAAGCATCATAACCTACCACGGGGACTCGTGCTCATCCATGCGACATCAAGAGAAGAGTGTTGGAGCCTTATTTGTGAAGAGAAATGCATAGCAAAAACACTGTAGCAGTATTATAGCAAAAACACTATTCATGTGACCTGGTGAAATTTCCAGCCGGTCGTGTGGGTAGTTATGCAGCCCACACGGGTGCATGAAGGGTCACACAGTCGTGTGGAGGCATGTGACAGACATAGATTTTTTACTATAAATATCCCTTTTGCTCTCTATTCTTTGGAGACTTTTTGATAGTGTTTGAAGGGCAAAGTGGCTATGGTTTTGAGAGGAGATCTTTGGTGAATTTGGAGGTGTTTTTCACCAACTTTGATAGATTCCTTTTTCGTCATAGCATTAAGGGAGCCATCGGTGACCTAGCTTCATAGAGGAATCTTTCAAGGCATTGAGCGACCCATTAAGGCCATTATCATGAATTCAAGAGGGTTTTATTGTATGATTTTCATTGATTTACATTACATTATTTGTTGTGTAATTTGGCCCATGGAGGGCTAAACCCTAGTAGATATTTGGGTAGTAATCATGTGCGTGCTTACTTGAGTGAGATTTACTAGTTTTGTGTCAAAATTAATCCCTAAAATCTGCAGCCAAACACGGTCATTAGCATGGTATCAACACGGGTGTGCTTACATCGGGAAAGGGTTATTTAAGCCTTAAAATTAGATCTCAAAGGAATTTTCTTCTCTCTCTCTGGAGGCGTGGGTTAGGGTAGTTATCGGCACTGTTCAGGGCAAGCGTGGAAAAGGAGGATCATTGGCGACAACCATTGTCAAGCCTTCTCCGACGTGATTGTGAAGCAAGAAGTCAGTTTAATGGATAATCTCTATTTCTCTTATTACTTTCCTATGATTGTTTGTATGACAATGAGGGGCTAATCATCTTTCAGTGCCTAAGATTATGAACCTTGATTTCTAATGCTTTGATTTTAGTGTGATCAATTCTTAAGTTTCCTTGTGGTCTTCCTTTTATTTATATTGCTTATTGTTCTATGTGTTTCTTACCTTGATGCTTGTATGTTGCTAGCTTAATGAGGGACTCGCCGATTAGCCGCGTAAGCGTTGATTTTTCACTGCTATTTCCCTCATTGGTTGCCATTGCATTTTAAGTTGCTATTTAACCTTATATCGATTCGCTATCTAGAGGGTAATCTCTACTAGTCTAGCTAAGGCGCACATTAGGAAAGGGGTTGTGTTTGCTTTAAGCCTTCGGCATAGATCTATGTTATCAAACCCTCCAAAGGTTTTCATTACGGCCCAAGAAAAACTCTTGAATCATTGCCTAGTCATTGCATTTGTCAAGAGGATAAATCCAAGGCACTGTCCTTTTCGCGGCTATCTCTTCAACCTAAAACCCAATATCTTCTTCTTTCCCTATTATTCTATTCTTTAGTTGTCACACCCCGACCCACAGGTTCTAAGCATGACATACCGGCACGACAACCCAGGTGAGGTCCAACACTGCCTCAACCCTAGGTGGCCGTAAGGCTAACCTGTTCCCGGTATAATACATCTATAATCACAATACAACACTCAACAACAAATATTTATATTACTCATACAAGGTATCACACACTGATACTCATAACAAGGAACACGTAAGGAAGATAATAACAACCACTCCAAATAGAGGATACACTCCTCATAATAAACATGGGCTAGACTGGCATACAAAGTGTTCAAGTATGGATAGACATGATAGGTTTCAAGAATATATTATGGATCCCTAATGATACATGCCAAGACATAAATAACATACAAAACCAAAAAATGAGGAGACAGTAATGACCCTAGCCAAGCACTTCACGTCATCACCCCTGCTCTGCGCTATCACCTTGGAGGAGAAAAGAAGGGGTGAGTAACTAGGTTACTGACACGACCTTTTGCGTGTGTACCGCAAGTGCACGGCCTTGTCGAAGTAATAAAATTACCCCGGTGAGTGGGTAGTCGAATCCACAGGGAATAGGGATTAAAAATACGAGAAATTTCTATTCAGTCGTACGATATATGAGAAAACAATAATCGGAGTGATAAGTGGATTTATGGAAATTAGAATAAAAGCAAGGGAAATGAAAAGAAAGGTGAAAGAAAGAAAAGTGCAAGTAAAGAGTAAAAGAGAGAGACTAGCAATGAATGAAAATAGGGTATCCAGACAAGTTACCTCTAGGACTTATGCTTTTAGTGCAAGACTATGCTATTATACTTTCCTATTGATGTTAATTGAGTCGAGGAAAATCCTTAAACACACGATCCCAAACCTAATGTCAACCGTGACTAACCCCAGCACTATGTCCCAGCAATAGGATTCACGTTAACCCTTCACTCTGTTGATTGCTCAACTAAGCCCCAAGGGAGTATTTCTACCTAAGCCTAACACTACGTGGAATTGTTTTAAGTTCTAGTGACTCCTAGTGATAAAACCTGTTCCTATGTGTAGTAGTTCTAACCCTTTGGTCCAGGTGGAAGAACCCTAGTCTAAATTAAGCCCAGTGCATAGGATTCACGTCACCCCAAAGCCTTGGGGGAGTATGTCTACCTAGTACTTCACTCTATTTCGACTGCTAATAAATCAAGGAATCGGAGGTAGGGAGAAATCACATCGGAAGGGAAAGGGGTACGGTGCTACCTCACAACTCTCCCTCTCAACCCTCTTCAATTTTAAGTAGTCTAATCCTATAGGAGTTGTCACACCTCCAAAGGATAACCTAGATTGTTCTCAATCCTTAGTGTCACGGCTAAGAGAAAACAATAGCAAAAGATAATTAAAATCAAAACTCGAATTTATTCATCAAAATTGGAAAAGCATAATAACATTGTCATAGAAACATAATTATCCTAGAGTTTTACAAGTCCGAATACCCACGAGGGGTTTAGATCCTCATGGAGCTATACATGTTCATCAATTTATAAAAGAAAGCACAAACTAAAGACATCAATGAAAACCCCCTCGCGTATGGTGTGGCCGTGGTCTTGTGCGGCCGTCGAACGTCGGTGACGATGCCGATGGCGCGCTCCAATCCTCTACAAAATCCTCTCCGAAACCCTAGCCGCACCCTCCAGAAGTTGAGAAGAAAGATAGGTCAAAAGATGCCCAAAAAAGTCTCCAAATCGGGCTTTAAATAGGCTAAGTGCGGCTTTAATTTTGAACTTATCGGGGCTTCACATGGCCGTGTGGAATTTCCACACGCCCGTGTGAAGCTTCTGTCTTTCCTGAAAAATTACTTCACACGGCCGTGTGGAATTTCCACATGCCCGTGTGAAGTCTCTTGCTTGCTGGAAAATATTTCACACAGCCGTGTGTTAATTCCACATACCCGTGTGAACTCTCTGGACTCCCGATCTTTGGCCGAAAATGCACAGTAACTTGCTACAGTGACTTGCTACAGTAACAAACCACAGTGCTGCTCAAGTAACTTGCCGAAATGCTTCCGGATACGTTGTTCTTCACCGAGGCCATTGAATTGGGCACACAATCAATGGTAGATCGTGTCGATTGCTTCAAGTCTTCTCTTTGGTAGAGTTCTCCTAAGCTACACAAGTCGGACTTGTTGTGAATGTGACTGCCCTTGTGCCCCTCCAAAAGGAGGTTGGCACACACTCACAAGTCCGGGCTTGTGCCTTGTCCTTGTTTGGTCGGAAAAATCCCCAACAACGGCGAACACGATCTAATTTTGTTCCTATTCTCCAAATTAGCTCCATAAACCTACAATGCGCAATAGTAAACAAATGCACATATTTAGTGATAAAATCTGATTAAATTAATGCTTATTGCAAGATAATAATGCTTTGCATCATTACAACACGAGCACTCATCAGTTACTCAGTGAGGGGTTAGTCATAGGACTATAGTTCAAGCATGATCAAATCGAAATAAAACATCATAAAAATATTTCAATACTCAATATGAATGAAATATGCTTTGAGTAATAAATATCTCATAAGAACATAGCTTTTCTTATTGAAATACAAATAGAGGTTCTTTGAAATCATCATGAAAACAAATGCCATCCTGGACCTAGCATAAGCACAATTCTCATCGATAGATTCAAATATCAAGATACTTATAAATAATTAACATCGCCGATCATAAATCAACAATAATGTCCAGAATGGCCTCAAAAACTCTCCGTCACTAACCATGGCCTTGGTTAGGTCTGGAGCTACCAAGATGCACGTATCTTGGCATTTGGCGTTGGGAAGTTCGTGTGGTGACTCCGAACAACCCAACTATATCCATGTCAGGGATCTACGCTCCCACCTGACATGGCATAACCGTTTTTGACAGTATTCCACGCCACCTCTATATAGGTCGGCCCGTGGAAACCATCCACTTCTTACTGCAGCAAGTTCTGGAGGTCAGTCCCATGTCACCAACAAAAAAATAAAAAAATAGCTTGGCCCGTAGGCTCAAAGTATACATCATGAAGATATCATAATTCTCAATAAGAGTGCATAAGTGTTTACAATAGCAATTCTCACCCCAAGAGAGATGGATTTTGTCATAGCATCGATAATGAAATCATTTTCATGAAATGCATCATACAAGGATATCTTTCGAAAATACAATTCAAATATTGTATTAACATAATGAAAAGCCAAATTTGCTTTCACATGCCTTTTTGTTCATCATAATGAGAACATCAAATCTCTTGGAAATATGTAGTGTAAAACACATACTTTGAATATAAAGTTCCAAACAATAAGCAATATATAAACTTTGCAAATAGTCATGCAATAAGCCAATACATAAATCATCCTGATTCTAAACATCATTCTAGGTTTTTGAAGAAGTTTAGCAATAAGGATTTTATAATTCAAAACAAGCAACTTAATATCAAGAAATATCAAGCATGAAACATAGTCCAACTTTGGTAATTTCCCACTCACAAACTTGGCGAGCACAATGCCTCGAGGTTACTTCTCCATCGGCACTTTTCCCTTACTTGAAGCCTCACCTCCTAGAAGCCATTAAACAACCAAACAAGCAACCAAACATCAACAAACACTTGATTAACTATGATGAAGAAAGAATGCTCAAAATGGGGAATGGTTTATTCTAGGGTTTTCTGAACACAATAGCAAAGTGTTCTAGCAAGGAGAAGACCTCTAACAACTCATAACACCAACAAGGAAGGCAAGAATGACCTATCATGGTTGCTTCTAGGATTTTCTGAACACCATAGCAAAGAGTTCTAGCAAGGAGAAGACCTCTCACCACTCATAAAACCATCAAAGAGGAAGAAAAGAGACAATAATCAAGCTCTCATAAGGGTTCACCAATAACCCTAACCATTCTCATCAAAGAACCAAGAAGAAGGAACAAATGGATGAAAGCATACCTTGATCAAATGGATGAGCAACTTGATGATCCAAGTTTCAAGCTCTAAAATATGCTCTAAATCATCCTTAGAACCTTAAGAGATGATGGAGGAAGAGAGGAGAAGGAGATAGAGGAGTTTGGAAGAGAAGAAATGAAGAAATGAAGCTAGGAATGGGTTTATATAAGCAAACTCGGGCCGGTGTGCGGGCTATGCGCGGTCCCCCACACCAGCCGCACACCACAGGCAGAAGGGTGTGCAGGTGGTGTGCGGCCCTGCACACCAGCCGCACACCCCTCCTCCCGGGGTGTGTGGCCTCTGTACACCCCCGCACAGAGGCCGCACAGCCCCGCGCAAATTTGTGCGGTCTGTCCACAGCCCACACCCTCTCTAAACTCCTCCAAACACCCTCAAAAATCTCTGAAACACTCAGGAAACAACTCTAAAGGCTCGACAAGAAAAATCAAAGAAAACTCAAAAGGAAAAACGACGACAACACTTAATACAATCGACACAACAAACAAGGGCAAAGAGACTGAAACTCCACATTAGTAGTATTAATTACCGTTATCCAATCTTTGAACCCGCTCAATATTAGAAAATGAGTGAGTATCGAGATCTATACCATTCCTTGTGGATTCGACTACCGGATCCTATTTGGTACACTTTACTACTTATATGACCCATGCATTTTTTGATAAGCAAGGGCGTATCAGTAGCTCTCAGCTTTAATGTCACTCTAAGGAAAAGCAATCATAACGCATATAAGATTGAAACTTAAATGTATACTTGACACGACCTTTTGCGTGCGTACCGCAAGTGCACGGCCTTGTCGAAGTAATAAAAGTTACCCCGGTGAGTGGGTAGTCGAATCCACAGGGAATAGGGATTTAAAATACGAGAAGCTGCTATTGAGTCGTGTGATGTACGAAAAGAAACAATGATCGGAGTGCTGAGTGAATTTATGGGAACTAGAGTAGATGCAAAGCAAATAAATCGAAAGATGAAAGAGAGAAAAGTGCAAGCAACGAGTAAAAAGAGAGAGACTAGTAATAAGTGAAAATAGGGTATCCGGACAAGTTACCTCTAGGACTTATGCTTCTAGTGCAAGACTATGCTATTATACCTTCCTATTGATGTTAATTGAGTCGAGGAAAATCCTGAAACACACGGTCCCAAATCTAAGGTCAACCGTGGCTAACCCCAACACTATGTCCCGGCAATAGGATTCACGTCAACCCTTCACTCTGTTGATTGCTCAACTAAGCCCCAGGGGAGTATTTCTACCTAAGCCTAACACTACGTGGGATTGCTTTAAGCTCTAGGGACTCCTAGTGATAAAACCTGTTCCTATGTGTGATAGTTCTAACCCTTTGGTCCAGGAGGAAGAACCATTGTCTAAATTAAGCCCCAGTGCGTAGGATTCACGTCACCCCAAAACCTTGGGGGAGTTTGTCTACCTAGCACCTCACCCTATTTCGACCTCTAATGACTCAAGGAATCGGAGGTAGGGAGAAATCACAACGGAAGGGAAAGGGGTACGGTGCTACCTCACAACTCTCCCTCTCAACCCTCTTCAATTTTAAGTAGTCTAATCCTATAGGAGTTGTCACACCTCCAAAGGATAACCTAGATTGTTCTCAATCCTTATTGTCACGGCTAAGAGAAAACAATAGCACAAGAAATCTAAAATTGAAACTCGAATTTATTCATCAATTAATGGAAAAGCATAATAACAATGTCAAAGAAACATAATTATCCTAGAGTTTTACAAGTCCGAATACCCACGAGGTGTTTAGCTCCTCATGGAGCTATACATGTTCATCAATTTATGAAAGAAAGAACAAACTAAAGACATCAATGAAAACCCCCTCGCGTATGGTGTGGCTGTGGTCTTGTGCGGCCGTCGAACGTCGGTGACGATGCCGATGACACGCTCCAATCCTCCACAAAGTCCTCTCCAAAACCCTAGCCGCACTCTCCAGAAGTTGGGGAGAAAGATAGGTCCAAAGATTCTTCAAAAAGTCTCCAAATCGGCTTTAAATAGGCTGAGTGCGGCTTTAAATTTGAAGTTATCGGGAATTCACACGGCCGTGTGGAATTTCCACACGGCCGTGTGTTAATTCCACACGCCCGTGTGACGTCTCTGGTTTGCTGGAAAATTAGTTCACACGGCCGTGTGTTAATTCCACACGCCCGTGTGAATTCTCTGGAACCTTGTCTCTTCGGTAGAAGTGCACAGTAACTTGCTACAGTGATTCACTGCAGTAACGAGCTACAGTGTTGCTGAAGTAACTCTCCGAAATGCTCCCGAATATGTTGTTTCTTCATCGAGGCCATTGAATTGGGCACACAATCAATGGTAGATCGTGCTTATTGCTTCGAGTCTCCTTCTTGGTGAAGTTTTCCTAAGCTACACGAGTTAGACTTGTTGTGAATGTGACTGCCTTTGTGCCCCTCCAAAGGAGGTTGGCACACACTCACAAGTCTAACCTCGTGCCTTGTTCCTTGCTTGGTCTGAAAACCTCCCAACAACGGCGAACACGACCTAACTTCGTTCTTCTTTTCCAACTTAGCTCCACGAAACCTACAATGCTCAAGAATACACAAATGCACATTATTTAGTGATAAAATCTGATAAAAGTATGTTCATTTGTAAGATAATAACGCTTCGTGTTACTACAACACAAGCACTTATCAAATCCCCCCACACTTAAGCTTTTGCTTGTCCTCAAGCAAAATAGAACGTGAAAGTACTTGGGAAAAACAATTGAATGTGCTCGGCCTTAGGTTCACCACAAGTATGCAAAAGAAGCATTCTACAAGTAAGGGGAAATCAAAACATTGCATAAGGTTATCATTGCTCTAGCTAAAAACTCGAATCAAAAAGGAAGAAGAACTCGAAAATATGTAGTGTGTGTGAACTCACTCAAGACAACCAACGAGTACTCCTCAAACTTTTGTTAACAAGGACTTATTTATATACGAAAAGAAAGAAAGGAAGTAGTAGCTTCACATAACCTCGAAGGTAGCCCTTTCCTAGGCGGCCGCCAAAGGTGGCTTTCACACTTTCGAGGAGGTAGCTCTTTCTACCGGGGTAGTAGCTTTCACGCATCCCATGAGATAGCTCTTTCTCTCATTAGGGCATAACTTGTATCCGACTTATGAGAGTAGCTACATACTTCATAGGTGGTAGCTCTTTCCACCCCAAATGCATAAAACAAAACAAATATTCACAAAGTCATATATATATATATATATTTTTTCTTTTCTTTTTCTCTTTTCCATATATATATATATATATATATTTTATTATATGCATTTTCCAAAGTAAAACTAAGAACGATGATAAACTAGTCCTTAAAAACTTCAAGATTGAGTTTCCAAAAGATTCCAAGAGTAAGTTGTGCAATATGAGAATATTGAGCAAAAAATTCCTAAATTCAAGTAGAAACTAGAGCATGATAGGATACAATGTTAAAAATTCTCCTAAACTATAAGAATACAACCGTCGCAACTAAGGTGAACCGCCATAGGCTACATGAACATGATCAATTGACCGCACAAGTAAAAGTGTGTGCAATGTGAATTCTCCCCCCGACATTTAAGATGTACATTGTCCCCAATGTACGCATGCAAGCATTATAACCAATAAAACAATGAAGAACAATTAGTGTGGAAGTTGCAATTGAAACATTACTCCCCTGAACTCCAAGTGTTGCGTTTCATGGAGCTAGGTCATTGAGAGTTGAGTCTCAATGGTTTTTGGAGCACACACGGTCCAATGACCGTGCCTATGACAATTCCTCAATTTCCTTAAATCCAAGACCATCTGCACACATACGCAAGGGTTCAGTATAGCTCAAAATAAAGCTCGAGTATATAAAGATATGATAATGAAGTACAACTCGAGACAAAACAAATAAAAACACACCCAGAAGGAGAGTCCTTTCTGGGTACTACAAGTCCAACAAAAATAAGAAAATAAAAGTGCGATAAAAGAAAGATAAAATCTACGACGCCTCAGCACCGGTGTCCTGATGTGTATCCTCTGGTGCTGCTGCTGCTGCTGGTGGTGGTGAATCTGATGCTGATGGAGATGGAGGCGGAGTCGGTGAGGGAACCCGTCGGGGTCGCACCACAGATCGCTCAAGCAACTGAATCACTGTGGCAAGCTGTGCTGATAAGTGAGCGAACTGTGATGCCTGAGTAGTCCTCAACTCGGCAAACCCTGCTGCCTGTGCGACCGTCAGCTCGGCTAACTCCTGCTGCATGATACCCACAGCACTCTCGAGGCGCTCGAACCTGTCCTGTCCTCGAGAAGGAGAAAAGATACGCACTGGAGGTGGCTCCGGTGCTGTGGGTGGTGCCTCGGCCTCTGCCCCTGCCTCTGTGTCCACTGGTGGTGGCTCTAAGGCTGCCTGTGAGCCCTCGGCCTGCTCTGTCTGGGGAATGGTCCATGTATAGACTAATGTCCCTGTCCTGCGGATCATCCCCATCATCCTCAGTGTGTCTGTGCCCAGAGGGATCGGTATACTGGTCTTCTCTGCCCCTCGTACTCCGTCTCTGAGACTCATCCCTATCAGGAGTCTCGAAATGTAGGGTCCTGCGAAGATCACTCCAACCTTAGGGTACTGGCCCTGATGGCGCAAATACTCTGCTAAGATGTGCCCTAAGTGGAGTGGTACCCTCTGAGCCATCGAATATAAATAAAGAAGCTCCTGGCGACTCAGAACCCCAGTGCTATCACCTCGGCCACTCACTGATCTACTAAGAATGGCATGTAAGTATCTGTAGGTCGGGCGAGACAAGCACTTGGCCTTTGAGATCCCTGGCTCATACTGGCCTTCTCCGCACAAATGTCTGTATGCCCTCTGCGGGGTAAGACTGCCCGGGTAGTCTGTAGGAAGATCCCTGTACTCCTCGGTCTGTGTATAGGCCTCATCGTATAGTCCCAGATGGATCGAAAACTGGGTCAAGCTGAAGCTGAAATGCTGGCCTAATACCCTGAACTGAATGGTATCAGGAGTGGAACAATCCCTGTATGATCTGTCAAACTCAAATGAGGCCAGGAACTCCAGTGTCACCCCTCGAATGGCTGGGTCTCTAATCCTCAATAATCTCCTCCAGCCACCCACTGAGAGTAGCTCCTCAACCTCCTCGGCAATACCGTCATCCCCTGGATCTCTCTGATAATGCTCAGGTCGGGGTATCGTGACTGTCCGAAACGGAGTGTGGATAATCTATCAAACCTGGTCTGGTGCTCAGGTATACTGAACTCTGTCTCCTCTGGAGGGGGTGTGGGCTCACGGGGTCGCTTCCCAGCCGACTTCTTGGACCTGGAAGTCATATCTGCAAGATTGAAGAAGAAAATAGTTAAAAGCAGTTCAAGAACACAATCTGCAGAAATCCACACGGCCGTGTGTTAATTCCACACGCCCGTGTGGATCTTCTGGCGGACAGAGCCTCACGACCGTGGGTTGAAGAATCCAAAAATACATTTTAAAACGTTCTAATTTCATTCAAAATACATTCGCATGAATGATAGGCATTAAAAACAAGTGAAATAATAAAAAAAGAACGAATCAAATCAAGAATTTACGAAGAAAAAGGCTTTGAATTTCTTACCGACGGTGAAGATGAAGAAGTAATGATAATCGGCCTGAAAAACTCAACCTACGATCTCTGAAGGCTCGGAAATGGGTGGAGAATCGAAATAGAGCGTTCAAGAGAAGTTTTGGAGTGGAAAAAGATCGAAACACAAGTGAAATCCAAAAGAAAACGCGCGGCTTTTGAAGTTCTAGGGATTCACACGGCTGTGTGCCTCTGAAATTAGGGTTCACAGGGGCCAACACACGCCCCTGTGCAAACTCTGGTCACTCTCTGAACTACCCCACACGGCCGTGTGGAAATTCCACACGGCCGTGTGCCTTCACAAGGATATCCACAGGGGCTGGTACACGGCCCTGTGGCTTCTCGGGAAAACACAGAAGCTCTCTGAAAAATGTCACACGGCCGTGTGTTAATTCCACACGGCCGTGTGCCCAACCTGGCCAAGAACACAAGGCCGGTCACAGGGGCCGACACACGCCCCTGTGGCCTCTCTGATTTGCCCGAGAAATCTAAGTGTTTCACACGGCCGTGTGTTAATTCCACACGGCCGTGTGCCAATCACAAGCTCTTCCACAGGGGCTGGTACACGCCCCTGTGTTTTCTCGGGAAAAAGGAATTTTTCTGCAGAGTTTTCACACGGCCGTGTGTTAATTCTGCACGGCCGTGTGCCTTAGCACAGTGGCACTCACAGGGGCACCCACACGTCCCTGTGAACTCTCTGGAAAAGAGTTGAAGTTCTGCGAAACTTTCACACGGCCGTGTGTTAATTCCACACGGCCGTGTGCCCCTTCTGAAGTTTTTCACAGGGGCAAAGTCACGCCCCTGTGTCTTCTCTGGTTGAGCTCCAATTGGTAACACACGGCCGTGTGTTAATTCCACACGGTCGTGTGTTTTCTCTGGTTTACTTAGAAAATTTTACAGACTCTCAGAAAAATTTAGAAACTCTTTAAAAATACTTAGAGCCTGTAAAAACCATAAAATTACAACCAGAAACCAAAGAAAACACACTCAACCAACCTAAACTTCATCAATTATCGTTAAGGCACACGAAATTCATCAAAAACCCACAAGAAAATCGCAGCGTAAGCACATGAAAAATTCAGGACACCAAAACTAAGACTTTTTATTCAATCTAAAGCTAACTAGGTCCTAGAAAAACTGTAAAGCCTTGGGTTGCCTCCCATGAAGCGCTTGTTGAACGTCACTAAGCTTGACGTACCTGGCTTACCTCAAGGCGGTTGATGAATGGAAGTTGCCCTCTTCCCTACAACCTGGAAGCATGCATTACATAACCTTTGTAAAGTAGAGGGGGAGTTGTCGAGTTTGTTACCACAAAAGGGTGAATCACCCTTACTCCTTGAATGTTCATTTCCCTTGTTGTTAGGGTTCTTCTTGTGGCGTCTTTTCGACCTTTTCATCCTCCGAAGCATTTTCTTCATACGCTCCGTTTCTTGCTTGAAGTCATACTTGATTAGACCAATGGAGAGCACTTCTTCTTCAATCTCCAAGTCTTGGTCCGGCCACCCTTCATATGGATCTGGGTTCATCATTTCCTGCACATAATCATCTATTAGTTCATCGGTGGTGTCAAGGAAATATAAAGTGTCATCAAAATCGAGAGAGTGTCTCATGGCTTCGGCGAGTCGGTATGTGAGCTTGTCTTCTCCTACTCGCAATGTGAGCTCCCCGCCGTCCATGTCGATCAAGGCCTTGGAAGTACGCAAGAATGGCCTTCCAAGGATCAATGGAACCTCGACATCCTCATCGACATCCAACACTACGAAGTCAACAGGAAATATGTATTTGTCGACTTTCACCAACACATCTTCCACAATCCCTCTCGGATGCCTCACTGATCGGTCCGCGAGTTGAAGTGTCATCCGAGTGGGTCTTGGCTCGCCCAAGCCTAGCTTTTGGAAGAACGTGTAAGGCATGACATTGATGCTTGCCCCTGAGTCGGCCAATGCCATCTCTTCACCCATGTTGCCAATGTTACATGGTATTATGAAACTCCCGGGATCTTTTCTTTTGCTCGGCATGTTCTTTTGCAATACGGCCAAGCAATTGGCATCGAGTATCACAGATGCACTCTCCTCCAATTTCCTCTTGTTGGTTAGGAGGTCTTTCAAGAACTTCGCGTACTTAGGCATTTGGGCTAATGCTTCCGCGAATGGTATGTTGATGTGCAACTGTTTGAAAATTCCCAGAAATTTCTTGTATTGTTCATTATCTTGGTCATTCTTTAATCGTGAAGGATAGGGGATCCTTGGCTTGTAGGGTGGGGATGCCACCTCTTTTTCCTTCGTTACTCCTTCCTCTACCTCCACTACCTCGGGTGTCTCTTGGGCCTTCTCTAGAGGGAGATTTCTCTCGACCTCTTTCCCACTCCTCAAGGTGATTGCTTTCAATTGTTCCCTCGGATTTGTTTCCGTATTACTAGGCAAACTCCCTTGAGGCCTTTCCGCTAATGTCTTCGCAATTTGCCCCACTTGATTCTCCAAATTATGTAAGAAGGCGGTATGATTGCGAAGTGTAGCTTCCACCGACTGGAATCTAGCATCCGATGAAGAAACAAACCGTGTGAGAGCTCTTTCTAGATCAGTCATCTTTCCTTCTATCCCTGTCACTCGGCTTTCTAAATTCGGTGCTTGTTGGTTCTGAAATCCTGGTGGTGTGTTATTCTTTCGTTGTGACTGTCCTTGGTTGCTCCATGAGAAATTTGGGTGATTCCTCCACCCTGGATTGTAAGTGCCACTATACGGGTTGCCTTGGCCTTGTCCTCTGTAGTTATTTCCCACAAAATCAGCCTGCTCCACCATACTAGCGCCCCCAATAGCAATCGGACAATCACTTGAAGCATGACCTCCCCCACAACCGTTACATGTAGTGATGGCCACAACTCTTGGTGAAGTTAGAGCATCCAACTTCTTACTCAATGATTCTACTTGTGCCACCAAAGATGTAACTGCATCAACATCATGAATTCTGGCTACCTTCCTTCTGTCCCTTGTGTTCCATTGATAGCTATTCATCGCCATCTCTTCAATAAGGTGCCGGGCTTCATCGGGGGTCTTGCCTCCCAGAGTCCCTCCTGCCACTGCATCTAAAAGTTGCTTAGTGCTTGGATTCAACCCATTATAAAAAGTATGAATGATCATCCACTCGGGGAATCCGTGTTGCGGGCACTTCCGGAGGAGCTCCTTGAACCTATCCCATGTCTCGAATAGAGACTCCAATTCCACTTGCATGAAGGATGAGATATCATTCCGGAGCCTTGCTAATTTTCCGGGCGGGAAATACCTGGCCAAGAATGCCTCGGCCATCTCTTCCCATGTAGTGATAGATGGTCTCGGTAATGAATGTAACCAATGTCTTGCTTTCCCCTTCAATGAAAATGGGAAGGCTCTCAATCTGATTACGTCGTCCGTTACCCCATTGATCTTCAACATGTCGCACACTTCAAGAAAATTCTCTAAATGGTTGTTGGGATCTTCATCGGCCAACCCATTAAACTGTGCGGACTGTTGCAACATTTGAATGAACGACGGCTTCAACTCAAAGTTATTTGCGGTAATTGGGGGCCTCACAATGCTTGATTGGGTCCCCATTACCGCGGGTCTAGCAAAATCAGCCAATGTCCTTTGTTATTCGTTCTGTTCTACCATAGCTTCCGACCCTTCTGAATCTATGCTGGCTTGCTCGGATTGTTCTTCCACAGGCTCTTTCCCTTTACGGTGTATTCTCCTTCCAATGTTCGGGTCTCCTTCAACAAGAATCGAAGGGTTCCCGCGGGTCATAACCTGAAGCCAACACAAAGAAAAGAAAAATAAGAACGATGATAGTTAAAGAAAGTATGAAATAGTCAACGAAGTGAATTACTAAAATAGCAAAAACAAGTATCAAAAATACGCCTATTCCCCGTCAACGGCGCCAAAAACTTGACACGACCTTTTGCGTGCATACCGCAAGTGCACGGCCTTGTCGAAGTAATAAAAATTACCCCGGTGAGTGGGTAGTCGAATCCACAGGGAATAGGGATTTAAAATACGAGAAGTTGCTATTGAGTCGTGTGATGTACGAAAAGAAACAATGATCGGAGTGATGAGTGAATTTATGGGAACTAGAGTAGATGCAAAGCAAATAAATCGAAAGATGAAAGAGAGAAAAGTGCAAGCAACGAGTAAAAAGAGAGAGACTAGTAATAAGTGAAAATAGGGTATCCGGACAAGTTACCTCTAGGACTTATGCTTCTAGTGCAAGACTATGCTATTATACCTTCCTATTGATGTTAATTGAGTTGAGGAAAATCCTGAAACACACGGTCCCAAATCTAAGGTCAACCGTGGCTAACCCCAACACTATGTCCCGGCAATAGGATTCACGTCAACCCTTCACTCTGTTGATTGCTCAACTAAGCCCCAGGGGAGTATTTCTACCTAAGCCTAACACTACGTGGGATTGCTTTAAGCTCTAGGGACTCCTAGTGATAAAACCTGTTCCTATGTGTGATAGTTCTAACCCTTTGGTCCAGGAGGAAGAACCATTGTCTAAATTAAGCCCCAGTGCGTAGGATTCACGTCACCCCAAAACCTTGGGGGAGTTTGTCTACCTAGCACCTCACCCTATTTCGACCTCTAATGACTCAAGGAATCGGAGGTAGGGAGAAATCACAACGGAAGGGAAAGGGGTACGGTGCTACCTCACAACTCTCCCTCTCAACCCTCTTCAATTTTAAGTAGTCTAATCCTATAGGAGTTGTCACACCTCCAAAGGATAACCTAGATTGTTCTCAATCCTTATTGTCACGGCTAAGAGAAAACAATAGCACAAGAAATCTAAAATTGAAACTCGAATTTATTCATCAATTAATGGAAAAGCATAATAACAATGTCAAAGAAACATAATTATCCTAGAGTTTTACAAGTCCGAATACCCACGAGGGGTTTAGCTCCTCATGGAGCTATACATGTTCATCAATTTTTGAAAGAAAGAACAAACTAAAGACATCAATGAAAACCCCCTCGCGTATGGTGTGGCTGTGGTCTTGTGCGGCCGTCGAACGTCGGTGACGATGCCGATGACACGCTCCAATCTTCCACAAAGTCCTCTCCAAAACCCTGGCCGCACTCTCCAGAAGTTGGGGAGAAAGATAGGTCCAAAGATTCTTCAAAAAGTCTCCAAATCGGCTTTAAATAGGCTGAGTGCGGCTTTAAATTTGAAGTTATCGGGAATTCACACGGCCTTGTGGAATTTCCACACGCCCGTGTGAAGTTTCTGTCTTTCCTGAAAAATTACATCACACGGCCGTGTGTTAATTCCACACGCCCGTGTGAAGTTTCTGGCTTGCTGGAAAATCAATCCACACGGCCGTGTGTTAATTCCACACGGCCGTGTGACGTCTCTGGTTTGCTGGAAAATTAGTTCACACGGCCGTGTGTTAATTCCACACGCCCGTGTGAATTCTCTGGAACCTTGTCTCTTCGGCAGAAGTGTACAGTAACTTGCTACAGTGCTTCGCTGCAGTAACGAGCTACAGTGTTGCTGAAGTAACTCTCCGAAATGCTCCCGAATATGTTGTTTCTTCATCGAGGCCATTGAATTGGGCACACAATCAATGGTAGATCGTGCCTATTGCTTCGAGCCTCCTTCTTGGTGAAGTTTTCCTAAGCTACACGAGTTAGACTTGTTGTGAATGTGACTGCCTTTGTGCCCCTCCAAAGGAGGTTGGCACACACTCACAAGTCTAACCTCGTGCCTTGTTCCTTGCTTGGTCTGAAAACCTCCCAACAACGGCGAACACGACCTAACTTCATTCTTCTTTTCCAACTTAGCTCCACGAAACCTACAATGCTCAAGAATACACAAATGCACACTATTTAGTGATAAAATCTGATAAAAGTATGTTCATTTGTAAGATAATAACTCTTCGCGTTACTACAACACAAGCACTTATCAATACTCAATTAAAGGAAACACAATAAAAGTCAATAAAACAATTAATCCTAGGTTTTACATGTCCAAGTACCCACTAGGGTTTAGCTCTCCATGGAGCAATACAATATGCAATCAATTAATGAATGAAAACACATGAAAACTATAAAGAAAGCCCGTTTTAGATCCATGTCAATGATCTTCAAGGGATGCTTCATCTTCTACAAGTGTTCCTCCAATGAAGCTAGGGCACACCTTTGAATCGATGTCATCGGCGGCTTCCCTGATGACTATAACGATGAAGGAATCTATGAAAGATCATGAAGAAGTGCTCCCTTGGGTGTAAAGACCTTCTCTCCAAAACCCTAGCCGACTTCACACCAAAACTTGTAGAAAAGATGTAAAACCCTTGGTTGAGCGGCTTTTTATATATGAAAATTAGGGGTCCACAGGGCGTAGCGATGCATGTGTAGAGGGTGTGTGAAGTTCTATCGGGTTGCTATAGTTACTTGGTAAATGCCTGTGGGAGGCCACATGGCCATGTGGAAGGGTATGTTGCATTCTTTCGATCCAAACGGCTAAAATAATTCCTGAAAACTACCCCCAAGCTAGTACACATGCACATGATTACCTCTGTGCCCTCTTGATATGTTAATTGGCTTCTAAAATCTTCAGGAGTTGGCACATATGTTCATGTAGATGATCCAACTTGAACTTTCATCCTTGAAGTTTATGAGATCATCTTAGAAAATTCTCTACAACCCTTTCTTTGCTTCTTTCTCATCAATGCCCTTCACATGCCCAAATTACATAAAAGAACACAAAACACATGCTATTAATGGAAACATCAGAATATAATCATGCTCAAAGTGGATAAAAGATATGATCAAATATATATCAAACAAGCACTTATCAAAAAGCCCAAGGGAATAAGCCTCCACTGAAGACTGCCACATCCCTGAAGACTAGAGAGGCAGCTTCTTGCTCGTCTAATGGATCCAAAGCCAAAGCGGAGGCCATACGCACTGTTGATATACTCCTTGAATCTCTAATAGGTAAAAAGGTTGTCAATGACAAGAAAGATTTAGTTACACTTGTTCCATACAAACCTCCTACTAAGGGTTAGCGGTATTGTGAGACCCATTTAAGGGTTTAAATAGATTTCCTATCAATAAAGAAGAAATATGCCGATTTTGGTAGGCGGAACTAGATCGAGCAGGCAACCATTTTGATCTATCTGAACACACGTGTTGACAAGTAATTCTTTCTCCCTTGGCAGTATGATTATTTATTATGTTCAGAGTTTGCTTAGCATCTTTGTATTAATAAATTATATGTGTATGAATGTATTTTCTTGTATAACATAGTTGTCTTTCTGTGTAAAATACATGTTTCATCTTCTAAGAAAATCAGCAAAAGGAACATGGGCGTGTTGAGCCCTTGTTCTGCATTGGACACTATAATCTGACCGTTTTTTCACACTGTAATTGTGCCGAATACTGTCTTTTTGCACAATAACCTATTTTCCTGAACAAATACACAATAATACCCATAGTAGCACCGAATCACAATAAATAAACACTCAAAGACAAGATAAATACATGAAAAGTGTATGAAAATATATATATAGAATGCACTCATCATTTCATATATATGAGCTTATTTTCTTATTTACTACCTACAAGTCATGCATAACCTAATGAATTCCTATGTATTACTATATGTTTATGTTTATTAGTAGCCTTTCTTGTTTGATATAATTTGCAAAGTAACTGACATTATCTGCATTAATTATGTTATGTAGCTTTGTCATTTGGAGGGATAATTGTGGGTTTATGACCCTCTATGACATGTACATTGTCCTCGAAAAAAAAGAATAGGTCCTCGATGATGTTGTTTAATTCTTGGTCCTCATGATTCACTAGGAATTGCTTATGAATATGTTGATGCACAAGAGGCACAAGGATACAAAAATTATTCTGATACCATCAGGCTCCACAGTCACTACCATTTGCTTACCGTTGATCTTACCAAGCAAAAGTGCCCACTACTCGTCGCTCATCTCAGACATATATGACAATGATGTTGTGCTCATGGTAAGTGACTCTCGCATACTTTCAATGCGTGTAACCCACATTTATGTACTCTTTATTGTTAGATGTTTGTTAATTTTAAGCATGATCTATTTGAATTGTTCATCAAAATTAACACAGGGCACAACAAGTTCAAAGACTTACCTTTGGAGCATAACCAATTGTGCCATTAATAAGAACCCAACACCCATGACTGCCGAGTTTAAAGTGTCCAAAATATGGAACAACTTTTGGTAATATTAAATAAATAGAATTTACAAAATCATAAGCAAAGAATTGCAATGACAACCAATAATATTAAATAATACACAGTTCGGTTACATAATACATAGAAACTATAAAACAATACACAGGTAATACAAACAATAAACAACAATTAGTTGCGTAAAAAACAAAAGCAAACCAACTCGCTTTGATTTTGCATGTAATCTTCAGTTCGCTATTAATGCATTACGTGATCATCGATTATGTCGAGGTTGGTGGCATCGACTGCAATGTAAAACATAGATGTTGAAAACTTGTGACTCTATTCTCTTCCTTCATAGACAGCCGGGTCTTTTTTTTTATGTTGGAGGACGTAGTTGGAGTTCATGGTTGTAGTCACATGGCTTGTCACTGTCAAGGATTGGGTATATAAGTTCGGCATACTCATGATAATAACAGTCAGCTGTGAAGTAATCGTCTGTGTAACAGTGCATATTCGTGTCTGTTTGGATGATCACAGCACATGCATGCTTGAAAGGAAGACCATGTGCCTTCCATCTTCTTCATGAGCATTTATGGATCTATAGGCTGATAGCACTATTGTGTTCATCAACCACTTCATACATGTCAAGGTCCGATTAGCCTACCCTAAGATAATGACTGTCTGCGGCAATTTGTTTAACCTTCTTGTGTATTGATAAGCAAAGGTATGTATCTCACCTGTTTGATACTTTGTGTCTGTCTAATAGCATAATCATAAGTTTAAACCTGTTGACCAATGTAAAAAATACACATTAAGTAAACATAATACATAGAAAATAGAAACAATAAAGTTAAACCCAATTTAGTAAATGGTAACTTTAGTAATACACACGAACTTGTAGTAGTACACAGGTCCGCAAGGTAATACACTTGAAAAAAATATTTTTGTGCTAACCTTACCTAATCAACCATGCTAATCACCGGAAGATGCCGCGCTTCTTTAATGCAGGCATTGAAGGACTCCGCCATGTTGGAGTACATCTCGCACCATCACACATCCTTAAAAAAAACACAAACCAATGAGCAACGCCAGACTTGTGTAGTGCCCAATCATGCGCAACCATTGATATAGATGCAAGTTCACTAATGGTATCATCCAACTTCTTTGATGTGTAAGCGTACATAATTTTGATGGCTACTTCCTAACACTATTTTGTAAGTGCTTTACCAAGTCTATCATTGGGCTTCATGAAGTTTGCCTCCAAATGTTGTAAACAATACCCATACAACGATGAGGGGAACACTCTCACAATGACCTTCACAAGACCCTTGGATTAGTTGGAGATTAATGTGATAATTATATTGTAATCATCTTGACCAAACAGTGCCTTCCCGATAGTAGCGAGAAACCAAGTCCAATTATTGTCAGTTTTGTTGTCAATGATAGCAAATGCTACATGGAAAATACCTTTATTACCATTTTTACCTATTTCACCTAACAGTACCCCACCGTACGTTACCAAGCAAGTGAGTTTTATAAAAAAAAGTAATAGCCTGTAGACCTACATGAACCCCAACTGACAGGGCAGAAAAGAGAAGAAAGCCGGCTTAAACTGCTCTTCATCATTATCAATGGTGACAATACTACCAAGATTCATCTCCACCATTTTATCTGCATACCATAGAAGCAAATCATATCTAATTACCTCTGTACCACAAATGACAGCCCTGTCAACCTCCTTCCCCATCCAAGCACGTTTATATGGTAGGCGAACACTATGTTCCTACAGTATGTCATTCTGTATATCGATAGCTCTATATAATGACTACTACTTTAGTTTCTGCATGACATGGTGATGGACCTACTTCTTGATAGCTTTTGTGTGTAATGTAGTACCAATACCCCCATCACAAATGTGCATTTGTTGTATTATCTTCACTTGGAATGTGTCTACATTCCCATCCTTTGATGTATGCACACTCAACGGTCAATCCAGAGAAGCATACCTGACCGTTACATGGACTTTATTTGTTTTTACAAAGATAAAGTCAAAATTTTATATTATGATATTGCTGTACAGGGCATATTTGAACTAGTTTGCATTCTCAAAACATTAGCCTATTTTTAATGTCGATCCATTTGTTGTTTGAGGACATCTTGTAATACTGAGTCCCCCACAGGAGGATATTTGGACTAAAAAGACCCAACCTTAACGTTCATGCTTTCAGGGAAGGATTCTCTGTGATAATGCATGACACAAAGAGAATAACAAGTCACATACCACGTACAATACACAGGAAATTATGTATTATGTACATAAACAAGTTGTAATACACATAAAGCATTAATAATACACAAGAACATAATACACAATAACCCAATGTAATACATAGGAAAATAGAAAATAACTAGTACCATCATCTTTGGTGAATTACAATTGTAATAAGGAGTATGAGTGTCCATTTGCTGACCCACTCACTTCCTCGATGATGATGTCCACTATAGTTTTCTTGAAGGTAAGATATATATGGTACCGCGTTGAAAGTCCACGTTTGTCTCAATTGGGCAAACATTGGTGTATGAGTTAGAACTTTACACTTACCCTAGATGTGTCGAGTTCCTAACGCTCACACAGCTCACCCATTACGGTCTCCTATATGCTAAGTGATGAGTGCATTCCATATATATATTTTCATACCCTTTTCAGGTATTATTGTGTATTTGTACAGGGAAACATGTTCCTGTGCAAAAGGACAGGATTTGGAACAATTACAATGTGAAAAGAGGGTCAGAATACAGTGTCCTAGGCAGAACACAGGCTTAACACGCCCGTGTTCCTTCCTTTGACTTTCTCAGAAGAATTCTTCATCATTTGAAGTGGGGGTACTATAGCAAATCATTGTAGCATGAATTTGGAGAAAAGCACGGTTTGCATGCTCCTAGCACGGCGTGTTCTATGGCGAACATGTGGGTGCTCTTCCTGACACGGGTGTATCAGTGTTAACTATTCTATAAATTTTGTATAGAACTTTTGTATTAAGACTGCTTTTATGCTATTCAACAAAGCAAGCTTTATGTTTATCAGTTATTCTACATGTCTATCAAAGGGTGTTATTTCCATATCCACTTGCTTCATCCCTTATAATCATTGGCTGTTTCATGTAACTTAGTCATCTTGTTCAAATAGTTATTGTAATTCTTTTTATTGAGCTTTTTCTTAACATATGAATGTTGATTGTACTTTAACAAAACTTGTAGTTTTAGGCCAATCATTATTTCAAATATAACCAACATCCACTTTAATAAGTCAATTGTTACATACATTCCAGGAGTGGTAAAACCAACCATGAAATTTGTCAATTTTATCAACCCTTATATATCATTTGAATATAGTTAGCTAACAAGAATTGAAAAAACAAACATTCATAGTTCTAATATATATATATATATAATTTATGGTTTGGAAAATTTAATTTCAAATTATTCTTGTTTTTATTTATACAAATTGTTGTTGGATCAAAGTTCAATAATTAATCAATTGTTGAATACATAACTTGTTCAATCTTTTATAGGTTATATATGAATAGTAGATTGACTCGTTGATCTTGAGGTTTATTTCATAGTTGATATATTATTAATTTGAAAACCAATTTAAGCTTTCTTTTCTAGGTTTGGTTATGTTGAATGTTTGTTTTACTGTTTTTTGATAACTCTCTTCTCAAGTTTGTCCAAATTTACATAGATTCTTGTTGCAAAACTAGAAGCTAGATATATAATTCTTGTTAAATAATTTGAAATGTTCGTAAGTGTTGTTTATCTATTTTAGTATAGCAATAATTTTTTCTTTACATTTTGGATTTACCTTAGAAAGTTTTGACAATAGTACCAACAATGATGCGTACAACCCTTGATTGCATTTGTAGCAGCTCACCATTATTTAATTGAGGAAAGCAGGATTCCCATATATTATTCTACGTTCCTCACCCCTTTTTAATTTTAGAATTGTAAATGTTTGGAACATTGGGTAAGTATATATACATAAAATATACAAAATCTAATAAAAGATGTTTTCCTATTGCTTTCTTTAGCTCTTTGATGAAAACATCACTTTTTTGAATTGCTTTGTCAAATTTAGTTAATTGAATAATTGTAATTAGTCCTATAGAAATCAGGATATCTATGGTATTTGTATTTTCATTAATAGATTTTCTTTTGTTAGTAAGGAAAGGATAATATATATTATGCAAACTTGATAAAATATTATAAACTCTAGTTTTAATCAGGAAAAGTGACAAAAAGAACTTTTACCTATTAAATAATAAAATTTATCAAAATTTCATATGGTGCCATCTTTTCTTGACTAAGATATTGAAAGTAATACATTGGGTAAGGCTGTAGGATCATCAATAATTAGCTTCAGCACTGTGTTAAATGCAAGGAAGATGCCAAAATTCTGTCATGGTTGATAAATTTCTGGTAGTTGCTCTAATAACTTGGATTCTTTATATGTGATACATTGTTCCTTCAATTAGCTTGTCTTGAAAGTTTGAATAGGCATTTCCTTTGACCTAGAGATGAATTGCATTATCCTAACAAAGGCAATTTTGTAGTCATTCTTTTTTCAAAAAAAAAAAATATAACAAAATAATATTAAAAAAAGGAATTAATAGGATAGTATATGTTGAATACCTTTGCATCTATTACTGAGAAAGTTATACCAAGAAATTTCTCTGAAATACATATGTGACAATCCCATATTTTTGCTATTCTAATTTTCTTTGCTTGATTTTGGTCAGGAGGCTTTAGTTGTGTAATTTCCTTAAAACTCATTGTTAATTATCTGAAAAACAACAAAGATAACATTTATTAAATAATTTTTTATTTATATTTATTTTTTTTTATAAAAAATTTAAGAATAATAGGAGATAACTGACCTATTAACAACAATTGTTTTTTATGTATATGGTTGTAGCTATGATGGAACTTAATTTCAAAGTCCATGATTTCAATTGATTTATATGGTATAATAAATTTTCTTAGAGAAAAGATTCCTTATTTTGTTTGTATTTTCCTAGCATCATGAAGTGTCAAAATCTTTAATCCTACAATGGAGGATATTTTGGCAATATAACATAAAGTTGTCAATGTGAAAATACAAGCTTGGGTAGAACAAACCTATCAAATCAATTGTTTGGCCTTTACTTTTGGTTATAGTCATGGCATTTGAAAGTTTAGCAAGGAGTTGCTTTTGACTCATGATGAATGACAATTTAGCTTTGTGTACATGCATAATAATTCTAGGAATATAAACTATACAACCTATGTTAGATCAAGAAATAATTCTTATTTCTAGAATGTTTGGATGTGTTTGTGTAATTACCAATATTGTTCCCTTATGACTTATTTTCTTGGTTAATGTTCCTTATCAACATTATCACACAGCCTAATTTTAAAGTAAGCTCATAATTATGTATACTCGTAAACTTGAATGCATTTAGGAATTTAGTTGAGTGTGATTGAGCATTAATTTTAGTAGATATAGAAGCTTTGGAGGTGTAGTCTGAGCTTAACCACTTATGTTTAGGAGCTTCAATTATTTGGTTAATTATTTTGTGTAGTATATCTACAATTTCACTTTATACTATGACTTTAGCTCTTTGCCTTAAGTATTTTGGCTTCCTATAGTTCAGCTGAAATTTTTATCCATCTCTTTCCTCCTAATCACCATCATTTCTTTGATAGATGCAATTGTACCATCACCATCTATAATAAGCATTCTACAAATTCCCTTAGTTGATTTTTACTTTGTTCATCAAAGTTGTTTTTTTTGAAATCTCATGTTGGTCTCAAGTTTTAATACTTTGCATTCTTTTCAAAGATGTGATTGCGTTATAGTTTCATATATAATGTTTGTTCAAGTTCCATATTAGATAACTAACAAAATTTGTCAAAAATCTTCACCAAGTACTACTCTTTTTCCTCCAAAAAAGTTTTGTCTTTCCAACAAGGTAATTCCTATGAACCAGAGGAGCTTCATCCCAAATAATCATAGTTGTCTTTACAATTAATTTAGCTAGCTATGTTTTCTTGCTAATACTATATGTAGAGCATTTTGCAACATTTATAGGAATTTTGAATCCAGAGTGGGTGGTTCTACCATCAGGGAATAAAAAGTGATGTAATTCTTGATGATGCAATGATCAGTACAATCTTAGCTTTAGAATGAATACCATTAATGATAGTATTCCATAAGAAGGGTTTTTCACTCCTATCATGGCCATATACAAAGAATATTTTTCCGTCACTAATTATAGTTTTTGTATTTTGTTATATATAGCTACTTGTTCAGGATGTAAGTTTGCAAGCATTGATAGGTGGTCTCTTTGAAGCTAAGGAATATTGTAGTTTAACTTTTTTAGAAATAGACAATCAGTTAAATTCCTCATGTACGTGATTGTGACTGAGGTATATCATTCTCCTCAAGGGATGAAGAGTGATTATTTAGAAAATCTTCAAGAACAACAAATAGACAGTTCTTCAAGTACTCTAGTTTATTATAATTAGGCCTATCAAAAGCTTTCTGAAGTTTTTAGTATATGCTATCTAATAGAAGTTATCAATGTCTATAAAAAGCACCGTTTTCAGGTCTCTTACCTAACAAAATAAGATTATGGTTACAAAAAAGTTGTCTTAGTTTTGCACCAATGGCCCATTGAGCAACTTGTCAAGACGTTTAACAAGCATGAGTTATCTCCTAATATAGCAAGGATAAAGCAAGCTTCTCTGAAAGTTACATTTACAACTACATTAACTGTTCAAAGATCCTCATAATTCATTTCACTTTTGATTTCATTAAGCAATAAGCACAAGCAATATAATTCTCTCTTAGTTGGATGCACATCAATTATGTTGCCAATTGATCTGTTGCTCATCCTATACTTCCATTTCTTCTCTTTTTAGTGCCAAGTGAATTTTGTTGGGAAGTCAAGATATAAAAGCGATCTTCCTCTTTTTTCTATTTTATTTGTAGCCATCTACTTTGTGACAAATGATTTTTGATATCTAGAATTGAGATTATGCTAATAATAGATTACATATCATTAAAGTTGATATTACACTTTTCTGATAAGTGAACTAGTAATCTCTGAATAGATGGTACACTACTTTGTGACATAGCAATTAGGTTTGTTCATGTCAAGCTAATGGAAAAAATTTAAGTAAGTTTTCTTTGCCTTTTTTTTTTTAAATACCATTTTCTTTATTAAAGACAACCAAATTAAAATATAGTTAGAAGACAGCATTTCAAATTTAACAAATCAAGTTCATCCTATAGATGCAATATATATATATAAAAAATATTTGTAAGTTATTTTTAAACATATGATAATTCTTCTTGAAATTAAAAACATCATTAGATTCATTTCATTATAACACCGCTTCATTAGCACTAATGGATTTGTCAACTCATAGTAGTAAAACATATTTCAAAAACATACAAATGAATTTAGCCTAGGATGTTTTTTTTTTTTAGACAATGACTTAACTATCTAATTGAGAAATAAGTAGTTAATAAGATATTATATTATCATAATAGTTTCATAAAGATATTGATAACATTTGGAAATAATGTAATATCATATGGCATTTTGGATTATGTATAAACAAATAAATCTTGTGAGTATAATTAACTTTGTAAATTATTGAACTAAAGTATAAAAAAAATTAAGGCTTTACATAATTGCTTATTTTTTGCAGTACTAAAGGGATGGGTTCTCATTAGATTATTTATCAAATGCCATAACTTCATCTTAAAAGCTTTTGAAACTATATTAGTTTCGTCTTTAAGTCATTGTCCATTAATGAAACTCAATTCATCTATTATTTTTGTCTATTGAGGATAACAACATGTAATAAATAGTTTGAGGTGGCCAAAAAAAGAATATCTATAAATGGCAATTGTATCTTGTTATTTCTCAAACATATACCTATGCTACACCTAGTATAAAGCTTGCAAATAAAACAATGTTCTTCCCAGTACTGCTACCATGCATATTTTCTTCAATTATTGCATCTCTAACTGTCTTGTACATTTTAGTCCTCATTGATGCTTGATGTTATATATATATATATATGTGTGTGTGTGTGTGTGTGTGTGTGTGTGTGTGTGTGTGAGTGTGTTTGTGTGTGTGTGTGTGTGTGCGTGCGTGCGTGCGTGCGTGCGTGCGTGCGTGTGTGTGTGTGTGTGTGTGTGTTTTAATTTTATGTCTTCAATTATAGAACAATAGACTATTATAAACTATTGGAAAAGCTGACCTCCTCCAAAAGTATTATCCTCAACATTTATTTGCTAAATCAAAAGACATAATACTCTCTTATATTTAAATACTCCTTTCCTAGTTTGTTATGTATTGGAGATTCTTCATAATCAACACGGTCACTCCTTATAAAGGCAATGTACAACCTATGTTAATCCAAAATAAGTTAAAATAAATCCTATTGACCTTCTAGACTATCTACTACCTGTTGACCTTAGGCTATAGTTTCGATGTTTAGGGCTAGAGGGATCTTAAGAGCCCACAAATGGTGTACATAGCATTCTAAAGCCGATTATCATTGTACGTGGTGTGAACTAGCATCTAGAGTCATATTTCATAGTGTCACTAGACTGATCTAGGTTAAGGAGGGCTAGACGGGAGATTCTACACACATGACAAAAGATATTTTGAGTAAGGCAAGACTATCTTAGATGATTTTATGAAAATTGACATCTTGAACTCCTTACTTTTGCCATTGAAATTCTCCATTCCTTGAACCTAAGGTTGTATAATTAGCCACTGATCACTCTCTCTTGAATTTTCTCTTTTGTTTGCTTAAGGACATGCAAATGCCTAAGTGTGGGGATGTTATGGTGAATGTCGAAATGTGCAAGTCTTTGTTGTATTTTTTTTCTACACATTGAATGCATTTTTATGAATTGACGCCTCTTATTGACTTAATTTGTTATATTTTATCTATAGTGCATGAAATATGAGGAGTGTTTTCAAGGAAAATTGGGCATGTTTTGAAGAGGGGAAATGTAGCAATAATAATGTAGCAGTTTTTGCCATGGAAGTATTGTAGCACCCATCCGCATGGAATTTTGTGCACCTAGCACAGGACAAGTTGAAAGGTGTATGGGCACACAGGGGAGGCCGTGTGCATCATCTTTTTTCTAGATTCATGTTTTAACACTCAATGCGGGGGTTTTTATTTATGCCCATATGAGACCCCACACAGCGTAGACTATATAGACCCTTTTAAGGCTTTTTCAAGAGATCCTAGGAAACCATAGCCGTTAACACCTCTTGGAGCAACTTTCTCATTGTAGAAAGGATATTTGGGCTTGATTATGATGAGGAGAGGGTGGATCTTGAAGATCCAATGATGGAGAGCAATACATCCTTGAAGGGAGACACATTTTGGGAGGATTAGGGGTAGTGTTATTAGGTTCCTTCGACACTTTTCTTCCCTCACCATCATCTTCGAAGGGAAGTTTAGAATGATTATCTTGTGTTTTTTTTCTTTATTTTGTTGATTTTATTTCTATATTAAACTAAAACCCTAAGACCATAGGATGTCAGTGAACCTTAGGGAGAACATGTGATTATTGGATTTCTTGGTTTGGTCAATGCATTTATTTTGCTTGAGATTCAATCTATGATTCTTGTATGCCATGAATTACACTATGGAGAACTTTGTAATGCATGTTTGCATTGTGTATTTGAGGAAGGTGTTCCCTTTGCACTAGGTGACTGATAAGTGCTTGTGTTATAGTGACGCGAAGCGTTATTATCTTACTATGAGCATCTCTTTTATCAGATTTTATCACTAAATAGTGTGCATTTGTGTATTCTTGTACATTGTAGGTTTGTGGAGCCAAGTTAGAAAAGAAGAACAAAGTTAGATCGTGTTCGCCATTGTTGGGAGGTTTTCGGACCAAGCAAGGAACAAGGCACGAACTTGGACTTGTGAGTGTGTGCCAACCTCCTTTAGAGGGGCACAAAGGCAGTCACATTCACAACAAGTCTAACTCGTGTAGCCTAGGAGAACTTCACCAAGAAGGAGACTTGAAGCAATCAGCAAGATCTACTATTGATTGTGTGCCCAATTCAATGGCCTCGATGAAGAACAACATATTCGGGAGCGTTTCGGCGAGTACTATAGCAGCAATGTAGATTTGTTACTGGTCCAATCCACTGTAGCAAGTTACTGTGCATTTTCTGCCGAAGATCAAGTTTCCAGAGAATTCACACTGGCGTGTGGAATTAACACACGGCCGTGTGAATCATTTTCCAGCAAGCCAGAGACTTCACACGGGCGTATGGAAATTCCACACGGCCGTGTGAAGTAATTTTTCAGGAAGACAGAAACTTCGCACGGGCGTGTGGAAATTCGACATGGCCGTGTGAAGCCCTGATAAGTTCAAATTTAAAGCCGTACTCAGCCTATTTAAAGCCCGATTGGGAGACTTTTTGAGTATCTTTTGACCTATCTTTCTCTCCAACTTCGAGAGGATGCGGCTGGGGTTTCGGAGAGGACTTTGTGGAGGATTGGAGCACGCCAATGGCATCGTCATCGACATCCGACGGCAGCACAAGACCACGGCCACATCACACGCGAGGGGGTTTTCATTGATGTTCTTATTTTGCAATTTATTTTACACTTTAATGAACATGTATAGCTCCATGAGGAGCTAAACCCCATGTGGGTATTCGGACTTGTAAAACCCTGGGATCATTATTTTCCTATGACATTGTTATTAGGCTTTTCCATTATTGATGAATAAATTCGAGTTTCAGTTTTAATTATCATTTGCTATTGTTCTTCCTTAGCCGTGACACTAGGGTTGAGAACAATCTAGGTTATCTTTTGGAGTTGTGACAACTCCTATAGGATTAGACTACTTAAGATTGAAGAGGGTTGAGAGGGAGAGTTGTGAGGTAGCAATGTACCGCTTTCCCTTCCGGTGTGATTTCTCCCTACCTCCGTTTCCTTGGTTAATTAGCGGTCAAGATAGAGTTTTAGGGCTCAATCTAGACTAGGGTTCTTCCACCATTACCAAAGGGTTAGAACTACATAGAGGAACAGGTTTTATCACTAGGAATCCCTAGAGGTTAAAGCAATCCCACTTAGTGTTAGTGTTAGGAAGATAGACTCCCCTGGGGCTTAGTTGATAGGTCAACAAGAGTCAAGGGTTGTAGTGAATCCTAATACCGGGACATAATGTTGGGGTTAGTCACGGTTGACCTTAAGTTTTGGGACCGTGAGTTTAAGGATATCCTCGACTCAATTAACATCAATAGGAAAGTATAATAGCATAGTCTTGCACTAGAAGCATAAGTCCTAGAGGTAATTTGTCCGGATACCCTATCTCACCCATTGCTAGTCTTTCTCTTTTAACTTCTACTTGCTTTTCTCTTGTCTTTCATCTCTCTATTTACTTTCTTGTCATTTATTCTAATTGTTTCCATAAATTCACTCATCACTCTGATTATTTTTTTTCATACACCGCATAACTAAATAGTGAATTATGGTGTTCTAAATCCCTATTCCCTGTGGATTCGACAACCAACTCACCAGGGTAATTTTATTACTTCGACAAGGCCGTGCACTTGCGGTACACACACAAAAGGTCGTGTCAGTGACACATATATCAAAAGTTTTTGAGGTGTCATAATAATAGAGAATCTATTGCTGGTAAGCCCTCGGACTTAGGGAAATCCCTATGATAGAAACTCCTAAAAAGTAATGCAATTATAGGCGAATAAAATATGCATTGATTTAGACCGACTCTCATATGGGATTTGGGGCTAATTACAAAGATGTTTGAGTTAGTTCATCCTAGAAATCTCATGGACCAAGCATATCTTTGCAACTCCAAGCAAGTTTCCTAGATCATACTAGCAGCCTTATGGGGATCTACATCCAGGGGCCATCATATCCCACTGATTTTCGCTTGAAATATTGGTGCCTTTGCTTGAAGCATCAAATTCTTAGATTTCTTAGTTAGTGTTGGTTCAAAACACACTTAAGTTATCAATGCTAGATAATAGGTGAGGAGTGAGCAATAGGACATCCTTGATATCGAGAAATATGATTCTCATTCTTTGGCTTCAATTATTACTTAATGACCTGTACAGTTGTGACAAGCAACCTTCAGGCTGCTGATGGTTAGCGGCAGCAAGTGCATAGGTCATCAAGTAATAACTCGTACAAAAACATCAGGATTGTATTTCATGGGTCCAAGAAAAGTACTATTACTCACTCTTCACCTATTATCTAGCCATAAAGACTTAAGTGTTCTTTAGAAGCTACACTAACTAAGAAAACAAAGAGCTACAAGATTCAAGTAAAGACATAATCTCTAAGGTATAAATCAATAGGAGATGATAGTCTCTGGATGTGAATCCTTTTAGGGTTACTAGTGTGATCTAGGAATTTGGTTTGGTATTGCAAACCTATGTTTGGATAGCGAGATCTCTAAGATGAACTAACTCGAACACCTTCATGATTAGCTCCTAATCCCATATGAGAGTTGCTTAAATCAATTTATAACTAATTCTCCTATGATTGCATTACGTTCTAAGAGTCTCCATCATATGGATTTCCCTAAAGTGGAAGGCTTATAGGCACCCGAGTTCTCGGTCATGTCGACACTTTAAATCCCTATCAATCTATGCATGACCTAGTGCAAAGGGAATATCTTTCTCAAATACACAATTTAAACATGAATTATGGAGTAGTCCATGATGCAATCTAAGGTATATAAGTGCCATAGATTAAATCTCAAATAAATAATAATCATTAACCAAACCAAAATAACTAGTAATCTCATGTTCACCCCAAGGTTCATGTACATCTGGTGACCTTGGGGGTTTAGTTCAACATAAAATCCTAATCAACAAGATAAAACAAGATTAAGAACAATGAAAACATATCTAAACTCATGCTTTAAATGAAGGTAATAGGAGTGATGAATAAAGAAGACACCCAAGGATGCTGCCCCTATTCCATCCAAAATGCAGCTCTCTTCAAAGATGCTTGCTCACCTGTGTTAGATCTTCAAGATCCAAGTTGTCCACATCGTAATCACGGCCAAATCTCCTTTAGACAATTAGATACTTGCTCGAAGAGGAGCCGGGGGGCTATGGCTTACTAGGCTCTCCTAAAAAAGAACTAAAAGGGTCTATTTATAGTCCGATGTGTGTGGCATCATATGTGGACACATGGGAGCTTGCATATAGTGTTAAAACGCAAATTTGGAAAGTTGAACAATGCTTATGGCCTCCTGTGTGGGCGTACAAGTGCTCGCACACCTTTCAACTTATCTTGTGAAGACTACTGTAAGTGCCACATGAAATTGCATGTACCGTGCTATAGTGTACCAACCACATCATTGCAACTATAGTACTAATACAGTCCCTCTTCGAAACATGCTCGTTTTACCTAGAAAACACTCTTCGCTGTGTTTACGAGCCCTTATAACCTATTTCATACCCTGTAAACAAAATATAATAAAGTAAACCTAAAATGGACTTTGATCCATGGAAAGCACATGTGATGTGTATAAAATAATACTATGAAAACATGCACATTTTGAAACTCATCAGCTACCAAATAATGACCACTCTAACCTCCATATCGTGAATGTTCTTGAAGCTTGTGATACAGTTAAGTACAATAGAGTGGATGATAAAGCCTTTTACCCTTATGCATTATCCTTTTTCTCTAAGGGATAAGGCAAGGAATAGGCTAAACATATTGTCTCTTGATTTGATTATTACATGGGATGATCTAGTTAAAAAATTCTTGACAAAATTCTTCCTACCAACTAAAACAGTAAAGATGAGCATTGTAATCAACAACTTTGCTCAATATAAAGAGAGACTTTATATGAGACATAGGAAAGATATAAGGAATTATTAAAGAAATTGGGAATTTCAACAACTAATAGAATATTTTCTATTCCAATAGGTATAATCCAAGTGGTGGAATCATCCTAATCTATCATAGAAAAATAATTCATCTATGGCTGAATAAAGCAACCCACCATAATAGAAGCAAGTAAATTTGGAAGATGCAATGGCTCAGCTGGTTACGACTCTGTCTCAATTCATGAATGAACCTCACACAAATCTGCAAGATCGAAAACTAGTTAGCAAAGAACAATGTCGTACAATCACTTTGAGGAATGGGAAAGAATGGAAGATCCTAGAGAGAAAGTTAGAGTCTGCAAATCAGAAACCTGACAAATGAAACCCAGAAGTCAACAAGTCTGAAACCTAGATTCAAGCACCATTACCATAATATACATCTACGAGAATTCCTTTTCCTCAACATCTTTAGAAGAACAAGCTTGAGCAGTGATTTGTTGAATTCTTGAATGTATTTAAAACGCTTCACATCAATATTCCATTTGTTGATGCTCATGAACAGATGTCGATCTATATGAAACTTATGAAAGAAATTATTTCAAAGAAGAGGAAGCTTCAAGATTATGAGACAGTCATGCTTACTGAAAAATGTAGTGTGACCTTACAAAGGAAGTTGCCACCCAAACTCAAGTATCCAAGTAGTTTTACCATCTTATGTTTAAATTATAATGTGGTGCCTAAGAGGGCACTATGTGATCCAGGTGCCAATATCAATTTAATGCCTTTACCAATATTCTATAAACTTAGATTAGAGAGGCACATCCTACTGCAATCATATTACAACTAACAAATTGTTCTTTGAAGCTTCTTAGGGGAGTAATTGACGATGTTCTTGTCTTGGTAAATAAGTTTATATTTCCAATTGATTTTACTGTACTTCATATGGAAAAGACATGGACACACCAATTCTTCTTGGTAGACCCTTTTTTACTACTGGGAGAGTATTTATTGATGTAGAAAAAGGTGAATTAAGTTTCTGTGCCCAAGATGAATGATAAACGGCTAAATGTGTGTATTTTATATGTATTTATATTACTATTCATGTATTAATTGATGAATCGATGTATTTTTGTGCTTTAATTGGTTTTATTAATGTTACAGCCCTGAAGGAAGCCCAGGTGAGCTTGACGACACAATTGAGGAAAAAAACAACATCAAAAATGAAGTTCTTGAGCCTAGGGGAACTGTAGCAATAATGTAGCAAGCATTGTAGCATGAAGGAGCTATGAAATGGTGAAGTCTCGGAATTTTTTGAGTGGCATTCTGACAGTTGTGAAGAAGCACGCAAACGGGCTGAAGTATGTGTAGTTACTATAGTAGTTCAGTGTATCACTTCACAAAAATTTTGGCAGAAATCTCAGGCTCTTACAAGTTCATTCACCCCCGTGAACCAGACCATGAAGCCAACCTGAGAGCAGTTTTAAAAGAAGTTTTTATGGCTTTTTGGGCATTCATCCCCTCCTATTTTAGATCTCTCACCTCCATCTCTAGATCTACGGTATAGGAACATTAAAGAAGACATCTTTGCAGTGGAAATCAAAGAGAGAAGCAAGATTTGACAAGATCATCTGTCATCTCCTTCTGTAGAGGCTTGTAGAGGATAAGGAAAACACCCCTTTGATGGCACTGTTGGAAGCTTTCCATGGCTTGTTACTTCGCATTCATCACTTGAGGGAGTTTTATGTTGCTTTGTTTGGTTGTTTTTATGATTTTGAGCATGTATTTTGATAGCATGAACAACTAAATCTCAAGGTCATTGGATGTTGGTGAACCTTCGGGCGAACTTGTATAGTTTTTTATTGCAATTGGTGTGTTTGAGATTCAAGCTTTGTGTACTTTGAAGCATTGTTATACATGAGAACTCTGTATGTCATTTTCTAGATTGTACTTAGTGGTGTGACCAATGCCCTCATACTAGACTCACTTAGCTCGAAGGGGATTCATGTACAAATATGTTGTGATCATCGAGTATTTTGTACCCCTCCAAACATTAGAGTTGGACCTAGTTTGAGTATCGGTCCAAATTAGAGAATTCACCACTTTTAATATGATCGTAGGAGGATTTGGTCGAAGAAATTCCGTATCAATACTCGTATTGGATTAGGGGTCAATTGGTGTGACCATCGGGTTGACCTATCCTAGGAATCTCTTGGTCCAAACCACCAGTTGTATGGTAGTCTTAACATCCTTTTCACTTTATTAGCCCTAGGGGAATCTACATCCATGACAATTTTCACCCCTTTTTTTCACCCTTTTTTACCTCGACTGTAGACTTCCTTCTTGAGTTCTTTCTTTTTCTTTTGTAATTTAGAGCACTTACTCGAATTTGTAGGCTAAACAACACTCAAACAGGAAGTAAGGGTAGCTCCTTGGGCCCTGGGGAAATGATCCTCATGTGCTTGCAGGATAGGTATTACTTGATGACCCCGTGCACTTACAGGTGTTCACATCAATGAAGATGTGACTTCTTCCACAAAATATACTTAAGCAAGTGACTATTGCTTTAATATTGATGAGATATATGCCTTTGAGCCTAACTCAGTGAAATTAAAAATTCCATGGAAGTCAGTTTGGTTCAAGAGTATATCTAGCTTGGATTGATTTTTTGAGCCAAATAGGGGAAAGTACTTCTAACCATTGGGATAGAGTTTAGAACATCTCATTTCATCAGTTAAAGAACAACCAAACCTTAAATTAAAACCTTCACAAAGGCATCTCTATTGTGCATATTTAGGATAATCTACTATCTTAGTGATAAACGCCTAAACATACGTATTTTCCATGTATTCGGGTGTATGTATTACGTATTTTTCTATGAGTTGACACCCGTTTTTGGTCTGAATTGGTTTCTTTCATGTTACAGGTACTGATGTGACCCCTTCGAGCTGATTGATAGAATTTGAGAAGAAATCGGCGATGAAAACACTATTTCTGAGGGGGGGGTTACTGTAGCGACTACTGTAGCAGATCCTGTAGCACGACCCCTTTGGCGAAATGGCTAAGTCTGGAGGTCATGCGGTCTGGCATGCGGGCACTGCAGAGGCCGTATACGGTACTGTAGCAGTTTACTGTAGCGGCACTGTAGCAACTTACACGATTTCGGGTTTTTCTCGGGATTTTCTCTCCCCGCATGCGGGGTCGCATACGGGGCCGCATGACGTTCTGGATGATGTTTTTAAGGGTTTTGGGAAGTCATTTTGAGAGAGAGCTAGACCTTGAGCAAGCTTGACTTCACCACCTTCTTTGGGAGCTTGAGGCCGGCTTTTGGAGGCGATTTTTGAGGAGAGGACGACGGGGAGAGCACGAGACGACGACTCCACACCTTCGATTTGGATTTTAGAGGAAGTTTGACAAGGGAAGCCACTCCTTGGGTGGCGTCCTTGGAAGCGTCATTCGGCCTTGATCCTTTGAGGGAGTGTTCTTATTATGCTTTTGGTTGTTTCCATGTATTCATTTGCATACTTTGTGATCATGAGCAACTAAACCCCAAGGTCACCGGATGTAGGTGAACCTTGGGGGTGAACTTGTGTATTTTGGATGATTCCTTTCTAGTTTATGCATGTGTGTTGGTTTGAGATCCTTGTTTGGTGGTTCTTGAATGCCTTGATATGTATGAGAACTCTATATGTCAATTCCTAGACAATGCTAGGTTGCATGACCATTGCCCTAGTATTAGGCTCACCAAGCTTGGAAGGGAATACATGTACGAATACGCCGTGACCATCGGGTATTTGTACCCCTCCAATTGTTAGGGTTGTCCTTGATTGTGTTTCAACCCTAGCTTGGGGAAATCCATTAAACCCATTGCAATCGTACAAGGATTTGGGCGGAAGAAATTCCGTATTCCAATACTTGTACCGGATTAGGGACCAAACACCGTGACCATCGGGTTGGTCTAATTTAGGGTTTTCCGGTCCAAACCACCCACGTGCATGCTAGTTAAGGTATCCTTAGCACTTTAGTAGCCCCCGAGGGAATCCTCATCCGTGACCATTTCCTCGCCCTGATTTCCCTCAGTATTTGTATTTATTATTTGTATGCTTTTCACACATCCGTAGATTATTTGTAGTTATCTCCTTTGAGTGTTTGCTAGGTTAAACAACATTGTGATAAGGAAGTAAGAATAGCTCCTCGGGCCCTTGGGAATACGACCCCCTCGTGCTCGCGCGAGGGGTATTACTTGGCGACCCCGTGCACTTGCGGGTGAGCGATTCAAACGCATTCTCACCAAGTTTTTGGCGCCGTTGCCGGGGACCCACGAGGAATATTCGGAAAACTTAAAACGTGTTGATTTGACCATTTTTGCTTTTGTTCGTTTTTACCATCCTTGTTTATATTTCATCATTACTTCTTTTGCTTGTGTTGATATTAGCTATTTTTGCAAGGTACCCCTCTTATGACACGGGCGGATCAAGCAACTCTAGTTGAGCCCGACAACGAGATCGAACGCACTTTTCATCATCGGTTAAGAGAGGTTACCGAGTGTTCTAGGCAACAAGAGGTTCGGGTCGAGTCTAGTGAACCATCAGTTATGGCCGAACCAAGGAGGACCTTATCCGATTTCGAGAGACCACAATTTACCGGGGAGGAATTCAGTGTACAAGTACCCACCGTCCCGGCGAATAACTTTGAGATCAAGGCGAGCACGATTGGGATGATACAAAGCTCAGTCCAGTTTGATGGTCTACCTGATGAAGACCCGCATGCCCATCTTTCCCGATTCCTGCAGATCTGCTCCACCTTCAAGATTAATTCAGTATCAGATGATGCTATCAGATTGCGATTGTTTCCATTCAGTTTGAGGGGAGCAGCATACAGATGGCTCACTTCCTTAGCTCCCGGGTCCATCACCACCTGGAAGGAAATGGTCGAGAAATTCTTGGCTCGGTATTTCCCGCCGAGCAAGGCCGCAAGATTGAGACAAGAGATTTCCTCTTTCAGGCAGGGGGATTCTGAAACCCTATTTGAAGCACATGAGCGATTTAAAGACTTGTTACGTAGGTGCCCTCATCATGGCTTCCCTGCTTGGATGCGAGTACAGATGCTCTGTAATGGCTTGAATTACGGTACAAGGCAACTCATAGATGCCGCAGCAGGTGGCTCTTTGAGTGACAAACTTCCTGAAGAAGCTGAGAAATTGATTGACAGCATGGCGAACAATGAGTGCCACTGGAGCACTCGACAAAAGGGACCAAGGGTGGCCGGACTATTCGAAGTGAATGAGACCACTGCATTGACTGCAAAAGTTGAGGCCTTATCGAAGAATGTCATAGATAACAATGCGGCAGTCAGTGCATTGACACAGAAGTTTGAGCAGTTTATGTTGGGGTCCAGTTCTTCCCCTAAGGCGGTGTTGTCCTGTGATACTTGCGGTGCTGGGCATGCAACTTCGCAGTGCCCCATATTTATTGCCCCTTCTGCACCCGTGGAATCAGTGGATTATGTTGGCGGAGGACCTAGGGGACCGGGGAACCAGTACAGCAACAGTTATAATTCGGGGTGGAGGAATCCCCCGAACATGTCCTGGAATCAAGGCCAATTCCAACAGAGACCTCCACCACCTCAGGGCTCCCAGTTTCAACCCCAGCAGGTCCAAGAGAAGAAATACTCGACTGAGGATGTATTGGCACGATTCATGATCACTACGGAGGCCAAGTTCCAAAATGTGGACAAGAGATTGGATGAATTTGGTACTGTACTGAGAAATGTCCAAGCCTCCATTCAGTCTCTTGAGACCCAGGTGGGACAGCTTGCTAGGGCACAGTCAGATCGTCCCTTGGGTAGCATGCCGAGCAACACTGAATGCAACCCGAGAGAACACTTGAAGGCAGTGACGCTCAGGAGTGGGAAGCAGTTGGAGGTAAGGACCGGGGATGGTCCAAGTACCTCCAACGATAGGGTAGCCGACCGGGAAGACCCTAAGCCAAGTAATGATCAAATTGATGATTTGGAGGGAAAGCACAATGGAAATGTTCCAAGTCCTTTGACTAGGAAGGAGCCTGAGTATAAACCTGTGGTACCATATCCCTCTAGGCTCAAACAAGATAAAGAGGACGCCCAATTCAAGAAATTTTTGAATATCTTCAAGCAGCTTCACATAAACATTCCCTTGGTGGAGGCACTTTCACAAATGCCGAAATACGCTAAATTCATGAAGGACCTCCTTACCAATAAGAGGAAGCTTGAAGACTTGGAGACGGTGACTCTATCCGGAAATTGCTCGGCCATTATCCAAAAGAAATTACCTAAGAAACTCAATGATCCGGGTAGTTTCATCATCCCTTGTGTGATCGGGGACGGAATGCAAGAAAGTGCCTTGGCCGACTCGGGAGCTAGCATTAATGTTATGCCGTATAACTTGTTTTTGAGGTTGGGGTTAGATAATTTGAGACCCACACAAATGACTCTGCAACTCGCGGATCGTTCAGTGCGAAGACCCCGGGGAATTGTTGAAGATGTCCTAGTTCGGGTAGATAAATTGATCATCCCTGTTGACTTTGTAATTCTGGATGTGGATGACGATGTGGAGGTTCCGTTGATCCTTGGTCGTCCATTTCTTAACACCGCCGGCGCACTAATTGATGTAAAAGGAGGAAAAATGACTTTGAGGGTCGGAGATGAACAAGTGGTCTTCACCCTCCCCGATGCTATGAAACGTACACTTGATCACGATGATACTCTCTATTTCACGGATACAACTGATGTGATTATCTCCGACTGTGTGCAGGAAGTCCTCGCTTTGAACCCATTGGAGGAGTACTTTGAAGATTTCGGGGATGATGTTGCGGACGATGAGCCTCCCCCTCCACCAATGCAACAGCTAGCACAAGTAGAGGTTAAATCTTCACCACATTCCAATGATAAGAGAACCTTGAAGAAGTTGTGGAGGAAGAAAAAAGAGAAGCAAAAGCGGGGGGTGAATGTTTCTACAATGTCACCCGCGGAGGTTGACCACTTGTTCTTCAATGACCGGGGGAAATTCAAAATTTTTTCATGCCTCTCATTGAACTTTCCGGGTAACAACTCTTCATCAAAATTTGGAGGTATTTCTCACCCCTTTGTTCCACCCTGAATTGAGGTAAACCATGTCGAGCTAAAGACATTAAAAAAGCGCTTCTTGGGAGGCAACCCAAGTCTTTAAATTCATTGCATTTATTTTTCTTCTTAGTTGTCATTGTTGTGTTTGTGTGTTTTTCGTATTTTTTGTGTGTGGTGCTTGTGAGTTTGAGTCTTGTTGATTTTTGGTGCTTGTGGTTGTTGTTTAGCCGAATTGCATAATTTATTTCATCTTGTTGCACCATAGATTTCATGATCTTTGTATTTTTTCTTGAGTGTTGGTGCCTCATTCTCCATGTTTTTAATGATTTTTGTGTGTTTTCGGCTTTGTTTTCATGTGATTTTTGAGTGTTGAGAGTGTTCGGAGCTAAAAAAAATTCCTGGGCCTTGTGCGGCCTACCATGCGGCCGCACAAGGGGCCGCATATTTTTTCCAGAGAAGTATGCGGCCTGCTATGCGGCCGCATAGCAGGCCGCATGAATTTTCCCGAGAGGTATGCGGCCTGCTATGCGGCCGCATAGCAGGCCGCATGGTTTTTCCCGAGAGCCATGCGGGCAACCATGCGGCCGCATGGGGGGCCGCATGGTCACCCGACCTTCATCTCCCCCTCTTCACTCCATTCCCTCACTATTCACTCCATTTTCATCAAACTTCTTTTCTTTTCTCCTTCATCTCTCCACCATTTTTCTTCATTCTTTTTGCATCCAAACACTCTCTTCAACCTAGCAAACAACTTTTTGGAAGATTTTCAAGGTTTTATCAAGGTTTAAGCCGATTTTCACTTCATCTTCTCATTGGTGCCCTAGTTCAAGGTTTGTGTTCCTATCACTCATTCTTTGGTTTTTTATGGTTGAAATGATGGGAAAACATGATGATTTACATGGTGAATGCTTCTTGTAATCATTTCTCTTGAATTCCAAGCTTTGTACATTTAGATTATCACTTTTACAAGGAGAAACTCTACCAAAAATTTCCCCGAAATTACTGTAGCACTAGCCAAAAATCAGCCTTTGTTCTTCATTAACCAATTTTCTCAAGTTTTTTTTGGCTTGATGATGGTTCTCTTGTCTTGTAGGGATGCCGATCAAACACGTGGCTTCCAAGCGTGTTAGGAGAAGCTCTCCACCACCCGTTTGCGAGCCTACATTCAAGAATGATGCCCACAAGGCAAGGTTCGCTTTCTTGTCAAGGAGGAAGTTTGGCACGGTGCGAGTTATCGATTGGGAGGCTTTGAAGACATTGGACATTGATGATACCGTTCGAGGCCTCATCTCCCGTGATGGATGGGATGATATTCTTGAGATCGATGAGCCCACTTATCGGGAGTTGACCTTGGAGGTGTTGAGTACATTTGAGGTACCCGGGCATGCTCCTCATTTGCGCCAGGCTAGCACCATTACTTTCAGAGCCTTTGGTAAGCGGCACAAGATCACCGACGACCAGTTGGCCATTTACCTTGGGTTTCACACTTATGAGTCCCTTGCCGATTCAGAGCTCAGGGCTTTACCTCGTGACTTCCCACGCTCGGTGTCCCCTAGTTCCCTTTGGAGGTCTATTGCTCGCTCGTCATCTTCGAAGAAGGCTTCTTTGATGGCCGACCCCGTTCACAGGTACTTACAGGCCCTACTATCCAGAAGTGTGAGCGGTCGCGCTGATTCTACTGGGGTGGTTTCTCGTACCGATCTACTTATTATGTACAGTATTCTTCAGCGGTACCCCATCCACATGGGCCATCTGTTCGCCGGACTTATTGAGCATCAGGGGACTTCTACTCGCCTTGGGGCTATATTTGCCGGGCCGTATATTACACGCATCATCAGGGGCCTAGGACTGATTGAGCACACCCAGGGCATGAGCATTGTGAGCACCGTGGCACCACTTAGTCTGTCGATCTTGCTTCATATTGGGATAGTTGAGAGGTCGGGAGACACTTACCGCCTCCCGCGCAGTGGAGGCACGAGTTCCCATGACCCCGACACCTCTCGGGATTCTGAGTCAGGATCAGAGTCTGATTCAGAGTCCGCCCCTGTACCCGACGCAGCACCTAGCGGGAGTCGACCATCACTTGAGGAGAGTTTCGCGGAGTTCCGCATCGAGGTCCGTCAGCAGTTGCAGACCCTTGGGACCTCTCAGGAGGCGTTGACAGCATCAGTGCATGATTTAGCCATATCACAGGGCCGCATCGAGAGCAGCATGGCCGAGATCTTATCATACATGCGCGGCGCTTCATCTTCTGTCGGCACCTCCTCCACAGCCACCACGTGCTTTGCGCCATCACTCCCTCCGGATCTCTAGACCCACAGCACCACTTTAGTTTTTCTTTCTGTTGTTTATACTGGTTTTTATTTCTAGACTTGTTGGTTTGTATTGTTATACTTTTCAGTTAGCAAGGGTCCTGACCCTTCTAAACTGTATTTTCCCGTTTTTGATTCGTGCTTTCTTGTCCGGCTCTCTATTTATTTCTTGGGATGTGATATGTTTCCTCTCTATTTTCAGGACTAATCATTGTAGAGGATTCACGCCCCTTGCACCTCACAACTTTCCCCCGGTCCAGGCACACGTGGAGTTCATCTCATCGACCAATTGGGGAAGTTTCTTTACCTCATTCCCGTATTTCTATGTTTATATTTTTTATCTCGCACCTTACTCTGCTGATTCATGTACATTGAGCGCAATGTACAACTTTAGGTGTGGGGATGGGGTACTTTACTAGTTTTGCATGCATGAATACCGATGATAGCTATGATTTTAGGGTTTTGTACTTCCTAGCTTAAAAGAATGATAGAAATGAGCTGTATTTTTATACTGTGCTTGAATGATGCCCTGTTTTATTTTTAGTGCTTTCTCATGCTCTATCATGATTGCTCCTACCTTATACACTCCAACCAACCCATTATGATGATTTTGGTATTGGACTGTTAAATTCTTTCTTCAATATTCTTTTAAGAGCTTGTGAGTTCCTGTTTTGTTTTCTGTAGCCTTAAGTGAACTTGTGTGACAGGTGTCCAAGGGACTGAGATACAGTGTGTACAGTAAAAAAAAAAAAAAAAAAAAAAAAAAAAAAGTGGAGTCTATGGCAGTATTCCTCTGCTGGCACAGCATGAATGCGTCTATGTAGGCTGTAATTGAGTAGGTTGGGTGGCTCTTGTGCCTAATCAGCATGTGCATCCTTCTGAAAGATTTCTTGTGCAGCCTATGTTAGCCGGACTCAGAAAAAAAAAAAAAAAAAAAAAAAAGTATATTTGTAAATAGGTAAATAAGTATCTCTGTTGCGTCCCCTGGAACTTCTTACACAGTCGCTTAAGTGCTAGAGTTTTATTCAGGAACTCAAAAGACTTTTAACTGAGTATTGAAGAGGTCTTTAACTGCCTAATACCATTCTCACCATATGTGGGGTGAATGGACCCCTGGGGTAATCCAGGGTGTGGAGGTTAAGGTTGGGAGCCAGCACACACTCACGGAAGCACTTTGAATAAAACAGGGCTACCATTACTTGATCACTCACTGTACAGCTCACTTTCTAGATTTCTTTTCACTTGTGCTAGTGGAGTGCTTTACCGTTGAGCTTGAGGTCGTATGTTTAGTCGTTTATCACCGTGCCCCTGTTCTTCATGTGTGTTTGCTTGGGGACAAGCAAATGCTTAGGTGTGGGGATGTTTGATAAACGCCTAAACATACGTATTTTCCATGTATTCGGGTGTATGTATTACGTATTTTTCTATGAGTTGACACCCGTTTTTGGTCTGAATTGGTTTCTTTCATGTTACAGGTACTGATGTGACCCCTTCGAGCTGATTGATAGAATTTGAGAAGAAATCGGCGATGAAAACACTATTTCTGAGGGGGGTTACTGTAGCGACTACTGTAGCAGATCCTGTAGCACGACCCCTTTGGCGAAATGGCTAAGTCTGGAGGTCATGCGGTCTGGCATGCGGGCACTGCAGAGGCCGCATACGGTACTGTAGCAGTTTTACTGTAGCATATGGTACTGTAGCAACTTACACGATTTCGGGTTTTTCTCGGGATTTTCTCTCCCCGCATGCGGGGTCGCATACGGGGCCGCATGACGTTCTGGATGATGTTTTTAAGGGTTTTGGGAAGTCATTTTGAGAGAGAGCTAGACCTTGAGCAAGCTTGACTTCACCACCTTCTTTGGGAGCTTGAGGCCGGCTTTTGGAGGCGATTTTTGAGGAGAGGACGACGGGGAGAGCACGAGACGACGACTCCACACCTTCGATTTGGATTTTAGAGGACGTTTGACAAGGGAAGCCACTCCTTGGGTGGCGTCCTTGGAAGCGTCATTCAGCCTTGATCCTTTGAGGGAGTGTTCTTATTATGCTTTTGGTTGTTTCCATGTATTCATTTGCATACTTTGTGATCATGAGCAACTAAACCCCAAGGTCACCGGATGTAGGTGAACCTTGGGGGTGAACTTGTGTATTTTGGATGATTCCTTTCTAGTTTATGCATGTGTGTTGGTTTGAGATCCTTGTTTGGTGGTTCTTGAATGCCTTGATATGTATGAGAACTCTATATGTCAATTCCTAGACAATGCTAGGTTGCATGACCATTGCCCTAGTATTAGGCTCACCAAGCTTGGAAGGGAATACATGTACGAATACGCCGTGACCATCGGGTATTTGTACCCCTCCAATTGTTAGGGTTGTCCTTGATTGTGTTTCAACCCTAGCTTGGGGAAATCCATTAAACCCATTGCAATCGTACAAGGATTTGGGCGGAAGAAATTCCGTATTCCAATACTTGTACCGGATTAGGGACCAAACACCGTGACCATCGGGTTGGTCTAATTTAGGGTTTTCCGGTCCAAACCACCCACGTGCATGCTAGTTAGGGTATCCTTAGCACTTTAGTAGCCCCCGAGGGAATCCTCATCCGTGACCATTTCCTCGCCCTGATTTCCCTCAGTATTTGTATTTATTATTTGTATGCTTTTCACACATCCGTAGATTATTTGTAGTTATCTCCTTTGAGTGTTTGCTAGGTTAAACAACATTGTGATAAGGAAGTAAGAATAGCTCCTCGGGCCCTTGGGAATACGACCCCCTCGTGCTCGCGCGAGGGGTATTACTTGGCGACCCCGTGCACTTGCGGGTGAGCGATTCAAACGCATTCTCACCACTTAGCAATGATCATTTGTTCAGCATTTTCTCTTGAAGAAGAAGATAAAGTATTGAGAATATTGAGGGCTCACAAGTTAGTGAATTGGTTGTCATTAGCTAATATCAGAATAATTTGGCTATCTATGTGCATGCATTGAATATACTTCGAAGATAACAATAAGCCATTTGTAAAAGCACAGAGAATGTTAAACATAACCATAATAGAAGTTTCAAGAAAAGAAATATTAAAGTGGTTGGATATCGGAGTGATTTATCCAATCTAAGATAGATCATCGGTGAGCTAGTGCAAGTAGTGGCCAAGAAAGAAAGTATGACAATGATCAAGAATGAAAACAATGAGCTAATCTCTATAAGAACAATCACTGGTTGGAGGATCTACATTGACTATAGGTAGGTAAACAAAGCTACACAAAAGGATCACTTTCTTTTGCCTTTTATTAATCAAATGTTAGATCGATTGTTGGGACATGAATATTACTGCTTCTTCGATGGTTACTTATGTTATAATCAAATTTTCATCACTCTAGAAGACCAAAAGAAGGCCACATTTACATGTCTATATGGCACTTTTACCTTTAGAAGGGTGTCATTTGGACCATGTAATGCACCATGCATTTTCCAAAGATGTATGATGCCTATTATCTTAGAAAAGGTAGAGCATATAATGAAGGTATTTGTGGAGGACTTCTCTGTTGTTGGAAGTTTGTTTGATAATTGCTTCAAAAATTTACAATTGGTACTGAAACTATGTGAAGAAATAAACCTAGTGTTACATTAGTAAAGTGCCATTTCATAGTTCATGAAGGTATAGTACAAGGTCACAAGATTCATCCAAGGGCATTGTAGTTGATTGAGCTTGTATTGAAACAATAGAAAAGTTATCACTCCCAACATCAGTAAAAGGAGTCAAAAGTTTTCTTGTTCATGCTGGGTTATAGAAAAGGTTTTTTACGGACTTTTGTAAGATCGCGAATCCATTATCTCATCTTCTTATGCAAGAAGTTCCTTGTGTCTTTGATCAATAATGTGAACGTGCCTTTGATGAGTGCATGCTATATAGACATTTTACATAACCTATTTGCATGATTAGCTTTTCTTTTAGCATGTAATTATGTGTGATTCGATGCTACTTTGGGTAATTGTGCTTCATTGTATAGGAAAGCAGGTCTTTGGGCAAGAGAATAAGATTTAAAATAAATTCAACTCAAAATGAGCTCAACTGCACTGTAACACGGGAAGCATGGTCAGAAAGCACTCTAGTGCTTCTACCCATGCAAATCTCAGTACTTAGAGAATTCATTAGAAGAAGAGAAATTATTGCAACAAAAGTAATGTAGCAAGACACTATAACAAAAGCATGGTTTCAGGGCCCAAAGCACGGTCGTGAACTGGAAGCATGGTCAGGAAGCACACTTGTGCTTCTACTTGTGCAGATTATAGGTTCACTAGTCATTGCATTGAAAACACATCCCAAGACATCTCGTATGGAGCATGACCATGCTTCCATCAAGAACAATATTTTAAAGCCTAAAGTTAGGGCTTTAAAGGGGGATTCGATTTCTATGCTTCTGTATAGTGGCTAGGATGGCTCCTGGGGCAATTAGGACTAGATCTAGACTGAGAGACCACTGTGGGAGTAGAACAAAGTCATCTAGAACTTCATTGGGCATTCATCAATGAGATTTGGGAAGCAAGAAGGGAGTTCATGGATTCTCTTTTATTTTTTTCCTTGATCTTTGATGTACTCTCCGTAAGTAAATAGATCGTAGAAAGTAATAAAGTAGTAATCCGTGAAGGGTAGGGTTATCAAACCATAGGGATTGGGATTCCTAGTACTCAGTTTTCCTTTTATATCTAGTTGGTTAATAAATGGATTCGTTGGAACTAACTAAAGTGAATTGAAATAAGATGGATGAAAGGCTAGTGAAGACAAATAAAATTTACTGACAATGAGAAGTAATGCCCTAGACTAATTCCAAAGTGCATTAGTGTACTAACTTGCTTCCAATACTATCTTAGTCTCCCCAGAAAGTGTGGTGAAGTCTGATCTTAACCTCCGGTGAATATGAAAAAGTGGCTCTCCTCAAGAAAGTCTAGATTTGGGAAATAAATAGAACTTTTTGGGCTCAACATGGCCTAAGCACAGGTGTGCTTAAGCTGTGCTTCTCTTGGGGTTTTGGTGGAAATTGGCTAATTATACACCCAGAGAAATGCATGGGGAGAGAGCATGGTCTTGCTCTGCCTGTACTCAGCCAAGCACGCTCGTGAGAGGAGCATTGAACCCGTGGTTTAGGTTGAGTGTAGAAAGCCCTAGAAATCTCAAGAAATGCATCAGGAGAGCATGGCAGTGCTTTGCACGTGCTCAACCTAAGCATGCTTGTGAAAGGAACATTATAACTATACTTAGGCTGAAAGGAGAAAATTTTTTAAACTTGAGAAAAGAACGGGGAAGAAACATTCCCGTGCTTCGCCCTTGCTTGCCCTGGAGCACACTCATGCTTGCCTTATAGGTCAAATTTCCTGAAGACCGCAATAAGCATGGCTAAGAAGCATGACCATGCTCGAGCTGGGCTTAGCTTAAACCTCCAGACAGAGATTAGTGGCCAAAAATGATGACAAATATAGCAGGCTAAAAGGTGGAGAAGCAAAAGTAGGCCTTCGAATTTACAAATCATTAGACGATGAAGCCCAAAATGATCGAAGATTCCTACAAACCTTGAGATGAGACCCAACGCTAGTAGCTTAATGATGGATCGACTAGCGGATAAAGGATCTTCACAAAAGACCATAAAAAGAAAAAGAAGAGAGAAAGAAGAGAAGAAATAGAGAAGAAGATTGACAATAACCAACCTTTGAAAAGAAGACTTGAGAAGATGAACAGCCAGACCAATGTTAAAACATGCCCAAAGCACGAGCGTGCTGAGTGACACACCTCTTCTCAAGCATTAATGAAGGGAAAAAAATGATCAAACCTTTGGTCGTGCTTAGAGACTGTTCTGTTCACAAAATCTTTGGAAAAACACAAAGGAAGAGGAGCACAGGTATGCTTCGCCCATACTATCACACTGTGCTTTTCCCAGGTTTTCAAGAGCCAAACAAAGGATAAAAAGCACACCCATCATAGGGAAATGTAGGTTGTGCTTCCAATGAAGCATGGGCATGCTTCACATGCATACTCAAAATTCAGAGAATTGCATGGCATAAGAGAGTGATTTTGTGGAGGATTGGAGCGCGCCATCGGCATCGTCACCGACGTTCGACGGCCGCACAAGACCACGGCCACACCATACGCGAGGGGGTTTTCATTGATGTCTTTAGTTTGTGCTTTCTTTTATAAATTGATGAACATGTATAGCTCCATGAGGAGCTAAACCCCTAGTGGGTATTCGGACTTGTAAAACTCTAGGATAATTATGTTCCTATGACAATGTGATTATGCTTTTCCAATTTTGATGAATAAATTCGAGTTTTGATTTTAATTATCTTTTGCTATTGTTTTCTTTTAGCCGTGACACTAAGGATTGACAACAATCTAGGTTATCCTTTGGAGGTGTGACAACTCCTATAGGATTAGACTACTTAAAATTGAAGAGGGTTGAGAGGGAGAGTTGTGAGGTAGCACCGTACCCCTTTTCCCTTCCAATGTGATTTCTCCCTACCTCCGATTCCTTGATTTATTAGCGGTCGAAATAGAGTGAAGTGCTAGGTAGACATACTCCCCCAAGGCTTTGGGGTGACGTGAATCCTATGCACTGGGCCTTAATTTAGACTAGGGTTCTTCCACCTGGACCAAAGGGTTAGAACTACTACACATAGAAACAGGTTTTATCACTAGGAGTCCCTAGAACTTAAAGCAATTCCACGTAGTGTTAGGCTTAGGTAGAAATACTCCCCTGGGGCTTAGTTGAGCAATCAACAGAGTGAAGGGTTGACGTGAATCCTATTGCCGGGACATAGTGCTGGGGTTAGTCACGGTTGACCTTAGGTTTGGGACCGTGTGTTTAAGAATTTTCCTCGACTCAATTAACATCAATAGGAAAGTATAATAGCATAGTCTTGCACTAGAAGCATAAGTCCTAGAGGTAACTTGTCCGGATACCCTATTTTCATTCATTGCTAGTCTCTCTCTTTTACTCTTTACTTGCACTTTTCTTTCTTTCACCTTTCTATTCATTTCCCTTGCTTTTATTCTAATTTCCATAAATCCACTTATCACTTCGATTATTGTTTTCTCATATATCGTACGACTGAATAGCAATTTCTCGTATTTTTAATCCCTATTCCCTGTGGATTCGACTACCCACTCACCGGGGTAATTTTATTACTTCGACAAGGCCGTGCACTTGCGGTACACACGCAAAAGGTCATGTCAAAAGTATATATGTATAGATGTAAAAGAAAATAAAAGAGTGCAAGAAGAATAATGAGGGTAGGAGTGGTAATCGATATAATGATGGGGTACCTAGACAAAGCTCCCTCTAGGACTAATGCTTCTAGTGCAAAACTTGTATTATGCTCTACAATTGATGCCTATTGAGTCGAGGATATCCTTAAACACATGGTCCCAAACCTAAGGTCAACCGTGACTAACCCCAACATTATGTCCCAGCATTAGGATTCACTACGACCCTTGACTCTCATTAACCTGTCAACTAAGCCCGGGGAGTCTATCTTCCTATAGTCTAATCCTATAGGAGTTGTCACAACTCCAAAGGACAACCTAGATTGTTCTCAACCCTAGTGTCACGTCTAAAGAAAAACATTAACAAGATGAAATTAAGATCGAAACTCAATTTTTATTCATCAATAATGGAAAAGCATAATAACAATGTCAAAGAAACATAATAACCGTAGATTTTACAAGTCCGAATACCCACAAGGGGCTTAGCTCCTCATGGAGCTATACATGTTCATCAAAATATGAAAGAAAGCACAAAATAGAGACATCAATGAAAACCCCCTTGCGTATGGTGTGGCCATGGTCTTATGCGGCCGTCGGACGTCGGTGACGATGCCGATGACGCGCTCTAAACCTCCATGAAGTCCTCTCCAAAACCCTAGCCGCACTCTCCAGAAGTTGGGGAGAAAGGTAGGTCAAAAGACATCTCAAAATTATCCAAATCGCTCTTCATATTGTTGAGTGCGGCTTTAAAAATCGGACTTATCGGAACTTCACACGGCCTTGTGGAATGTCCACACGGGCATGTGAAGTTTCTGGCTTGCTGGAAATTAATTCACATGGCTGTGTGGAATTTCCACACACCCTGTGTGAATTCTCTGGAATTCTGAATTTCGGCCGAAGATGAACAGTAGCTTGCTACAGTATTTCCCTGCGCTGCTGCTGCGGTAATTGTCCTGAAATACTCCCGAATTCATCGTTCTTCATTGAGGTCGTTGAATTGGGCACACAATCAATGGTAGATCGTGCCGATTGCTTCAAATCTCCTAATTGGTGAAGTTCTCCTTGTTAGCATGAGTTAGATTTATTGTGAATGTGACTGTATTTGTGCCCCTCCAAAGGAGGTTGGGACACACTCACAAGTCTCTACTCATGCCGTGCTCCTTACTTAGTCCAAGAATCTTTCCAACAATGGCGAACACGATCTAACTTCATTCCTTTCTTTCACTTTATCTTCACAACCCTACAATGCACAAAAGTAAACAAATGCACACTTTTTAGTGATAAAATCTGATTAAATTAATGCTCATTGCAAGATAATAACGCTTTGCATTACTATAACATGAACACTTATCACCTAATTTACCCTTATAGATAGGAGGGCTATTGATATCCAATTTCTCGGCAATACCAATACAAGGAACCCCTTTTTTGTTCATCAAAGATCTAATACATGCGAGTAGGTCACGTCTACGTGTACAACTCAATAAAGAGCTACGGATTTCTCCTTCAAGTAGCTCTAGGCATGAAACACAATGAACAAAATCATAAATCAACCCAAACATAATATTAAGTGTAAATCATCCAAAAATACATGATGAACCCCCCAAGGTTGACCGACATCCGGTGACCTTGAGGACCTAGTGTGCCATCATACAAACAATAACAGCTAGGTAAAGTAAATCACTCAAAAATCTCATAAATGACACTCCCTAGATGAAATGATGAAGGAGAAGGTGGAGGTCCGGCCGAATGACGCTTTCCCCCACCCAATAGGAGAGTATAATAGCATTGTCTTGCACTAGAAGCACTAATCCTAGGGGTAGCTTAACTGGGTACCCTATTTCACTCATTGATTGTCCTTCTTTCACAGTTTTCTTGCACTCTCTTACCTTCCATATTTCTCTTTATTTTCTTCTTGCTTTTTATTACCTATGCACACACACAATTGATCTTGCTCTCGTTTTCCGTATTTCACATTAGTCAGATAGCAATCGCCTGTATCTTTGATCCCTACTCCCTGTGGATTCGAGTACCCTATCACCGGAGTACTATTATTACTTCGACAGCCCATGGGCATGCGGTACACACACGCAAGGGGTGTGTCAGCTAGAAACAATGCTTTTATGCCGTAGTTCTTATTCGGGAAGATGATTGATCATGGGTGTGCTTTGGATGACGCATGACCATGCTCTCCTTTGACCTAGGCTATTTCCAGGCAAGGATGCTCATGCTTTGACTTGTTAGCATGAGTGTGCTAATTGGCCAGCAAGGGCATGCTTTATATTTTTCATGACTCATTCATTAGCGCAGCAGTGCTTTTTTCAGTCAGCATAGTTTATGCAGCATAGGCATGCTGCAGCTGCATTTTCTTGCATGTTCACTTGTTTACTAAATTATTATGTAGGATAATACCAAAGAAGAAGACGTTCTCATCTGGGCTTGTGCCGAAGAGAGCAAGAGGCAAGAGTAGCTCACATGCCAACCCTACGGGCCCACTTTTGGTGTACCCACACATCAGGAACGATATGATCAGTTGAGTACCAGACATATCGGTGAGTCTTGTGAGAGAGATTAGGATGTTTTCATGATGTAGGGCTCACTAAGGAGGTCTGAGGTTTGTTGCGGGTCAGAGCATGGCTTCAGCTATTCTCTATCACAGATACCTCCAACAGAGAGCTGACGTTAGAGTTCCTAATGACTTTTGAGCTCGCAGGGGGAACGATCAATTTTCACAAGGATGATACAGTCCAGTTTCAGGTGTTTCAGACTATGCATTATATAAGCATGACAAAGTTTTCCATCCATATGGGAGTATATGACAAGGCATTCACTTGGGCACCAAAGTAAGATGCCCTTCTAATTAAGTGACCAGTAGAGAAGTCTCTCAAGTCTTATTGGCACCGTTTAAGCACCACTAGTGGCTACGAACCTCACCAGTCAAAGGCCACTAGCCTCCGTACCCTTGCCCTTAGGTACATTCATCACTTGCTGAGCCATCCTTTGATTGGATAGGGACATAGTACCGGAGTAGTGAGCCGAAGGGATTTCGACTACCTCCTCAGCATGGTTGATGGATTTCACTTGCACCTTAGATATGAGATCACCTATACTATGCATCATCAGGTGATTGATCTGAGAGTTGGAGTCATATTCGCTGGCCCCTATATCTCCTAACGAATTTAGGGATGGGTCTTTGGGGAGAAGGGGGTCAAAAGAATGAAGATCAATGGTGGTAGTGCCCCGATTAACCTAGACACCCTCTGGGTCATGAGGATGGTACAGGCTGTTTGGACTGCACACGAGACTCTCTTTAGTGTTATATGTGCTCCTGTTCCTTCTGTTGCACCAGCTTTTTCTCCATCCCTTTCGGTCTCTCACTCCTCCTAGACACCACCGACTCACCTTTCCACCAGCAACGTTGCACTATCGATAAGTTCCCCACTTTTTTAGGGTTGGCTGGTGATTGCTTCCTCACAAGTGTACACGATCACCAAGTAATACCTCGTATAAAGACACAAGGATCGTATTCCTCACGGTTAAGGATCTACTATTACTTATTCACCACCTACTTTCTAGTCAAATATCTTAAATGAGAGAATCTACTAAACTAGATACAAGAAAATAAATAAGAGATTGGCACACAAATTGAAGATTTAAGCAAGTGGCTATAAAGACATCAATGATGTGCAAAGGGCCAATGGATGTTAATCTCCTTAAGGGGTCATCCTGATACAAGGATGAAGAACAAATGATGCAAGGGTGATTTGGACCGAGGGATTTCTATATTAGATCAACACCAATATCTCGCCAGTTGAACCCTAATCCCATATGATTGCATTAGTAACAAGGAAATCCCATAATAAGAATAAACTCCTTCTAGATTTACTCTTAAGAATTGGAGGGCTACCAACATCCAATCTCTCAACATGTTGATATAGGCAACCCTTTTAATCCATTCAAGATCTAATACACGTGAGTAGCTCACATCGACGTGTACAACTCATAAAAGAATTACGGATCTCCCCATATGTAATTCTAGCATGAAGGCTTAATGGATTAAATCACAAATCAAACCCAAACAATATAATTAAGTAGCAATCATCCAAAATACAGTAAATCTACAAGTAGTTTATTCTTATTTTGGGATTTTCTTGTTCTTAATGCAATCATAGGAATGTTGATTTGGAAGAGATTCCGATCAACACTTGTATTAGATTAGGGTTCAACCGCTGATATATTGGGGTTGATCTAATCTAGAAATCCCTTGGTCTAAATCACCCTTGCGTGTATCCGCAAGTGCACGGGTCGGAGGGCTACCAATATCGAATCTTTTCGCATGTCGATACAACCAACCCCTTTTAATCCCTTCAAGATCTAATATACGTGAGTAGGTCACATCAACATGTACAACTAATAAAAGAATTACGGATCTCTCCATATATAATTCTAGCATGAATGCATAATGGATTAAATCACAAATCAAACCCAAACAATATAATTAAGTAGCAATCATCCAAAATACAAGAGAAGTTCATAGATGACACTCCCTAGATGAAAAGATGATGAAGATGAGGTAGATAGGGCCGACTGATGCTTCACTCTCCCATGGATGATTGAATGATGCTTCCCCTAGCCCAAGGTCGCTTCCCGGTCCTAAGGCTCCTTTCTTCTTTGGTGGTGGATCTCCCTTTGAAGGATGATGCTTTGAAGCCTCAAAAGCCCTTGAATTCACCTTGAAAGATCCTTGCCATTTCTAGGTTTTCTTCTCTTCTATGGTGGCCAAGCCCCTTTTTCCAACCCTAAAAGACTCCTTTTATACTCCCCAAGCCATATGGGCCGTATCGAGGCTGTATGAAGACCATACGAAGCCAAAATAATGAGAAATCACTATACACTAGGGTCAATAACGGGTGCCATACGGGTCTGATAAGGACCTGTATGGAGGCCACATGAGTTAGGCAAAAGTTTGTCTCAATAAATATCCATGTGTTGTAGCGTTCAGCCAAAGAAATACAAGGGAAGAGAGCACAGTCATGCTCTGCCAATGCCCAGCTAAGCATGCTCAAAAAAGGAGCATTGAACCTGTGCTTCGGCTGACTGTAGAAAGCCCTACAAATCCTGAGATATGCATAGCCCCTAAAAGACATAGAGCTTCCACTTTTTCATTAGAACTATTTGGCCATCGTCATTTTGTAGATTTAGAAACATCAAAGATATTTTGTCACACCCACCCCTTCTACCGAGGTAAATGTGGCACCCATCAGTTAAAATTTCTTTTAACTGGAAAACTGACACTCATGAAACACCAAATCAAACTTACAAAAACTCTATTAACACTTTTTAAACAAACTATAGATTCAAATACACGAATATAACACTCATAAGTACTCCCACATGCGGGTACAACCGCTACAAAATCATAACAACAACAGTAGAAAGGAAAGGGACCCACTAAACTCTGAACCAAGCCCTGGCTGGCTCTATACTCGCACAGGCAATCTATCAGGGTCCTGCTCCTGCAACTGTGGCACATTTTAGTTGGTCGGTAGTGGCTCAATAATTTCGAATAGTTAAATACAGCGTATATAAAGTATATAAACATCAATTTTTCTCAAATAATTTCCAAACTCTCCAAAATACTAGAATTTTGGCAGAATACCAATTTAAAGAACTTTTAAAACATAAATTCACCATAAATCATCATTAAATCAATTTCTAAGGAAATATAAACTTTTTGTGAGAGACTGCCCTCCTAAGAGCGACAGCTGGGCTTCGCCCCCTCATCACAATTCAAAACATCTTTTGCAAAAACAAACTATAAAACCATTCTCAAAACATTGGCCTAAAAAAACCCTCCCAAACTTAGCCGTCGTCGCGACTAGGTTGAGAGCCATCAAGGTCTTCATAACCTTGACGTTGGCCACTGAGATCCCCGTGTGGTGACCCCGGGTTTCTCAACAGAACCAAACCCTGTCAATGGCTCCGCGCACCTCTTGACCAGGGTTAAACTCAGGGTTAACCACGCCGCCTCCCATCAGGCCGGACCGTGGGACCCCACACTGCAGTGTCAGACTAAAGTACGTAGTCACCATCCAAATCCGAACAATATCCACCGTACAATACATACATTTCTATGCCAGGAATGAAAACCAGTTTCACAAACATTGTCGGTAAAACATTTTAATATACGCACATAATTTCACAATTCATCCCCAGTCAAAGCATATGTAACCATTAAAATAAATATATGAAATGAATAATTAAAATCATGCGCACGTACATATTTTCACTATTCAAAAATACGTATGATTATACCAAACGGATGTATAAATACGATTGCCAATATTTCAATATACGTATCATTCATCATTATACATAATTAAACATAATAAAATGATATAATTAAACAGTTGTTTCCAAAATAATTAAATCATATATATACGTATTTCCACTATTTGAAGATATGTATAATTATACGAAAAATACAAATCAATACGATGGTCATGACAAGTCAACGACAAATAAATATAAGTATCTTTTAACAATATACACAATTAAACATAGTAAAATAAAATAATTAAATAATAATTTCCAAAATACTGGCTGTTAAATAATGATTTCATAATAATCACAATTACCGATTATTCAAAATAATAATAATAATATTTAACCATTTATTCAAAAATAATAGCCACTACCAACTCACCTGGTCTCCCTTGGGTTTCTTGCTAGACCTGGAACTCCCTCCTAAGCCTGGACAATACCTATCGGGGTAACAAAATAAAATAATTAAATAATAATCTAAAGACACAACTTAACCCAAAAGAAATTATAATAAACAAGTAACAGACTCTCTAATTGGCCCACTTACTCCAATCGGTTAAAACCCGACCTCGCATATTTATACCGGTCTCCAATTGCTCTTAAACCGCCTCAATTTGGGCTAAACCCTCCTGAACCAACCTCAATTTCTCTGAACCAAGTTCAATTTAAACCAACCAACATTAAACCAATCAAATTCTTATATAATTTCCTGTTGAACCAACTTGGTTCAACTGAACCAATTTCCTTCAATTGGTTCAGCCCAAAGCCATTAACTCAAAACCTGAACCAAGTCCAAACCCATCTCAACTTGATTTGATCAATCCTTGACCAACTCAAATCAATTGGACCCAACCAAATCCAACTCTCATCCAAACCCAACTCCAACCCAATTAAATGAACTTGACTCAACCAAATCAACCAACTTCACTTGATTTGGTCAAGCCCAACTAAATCAATCCAAACCCACTTGACTTGATCCAACCAAATCAATTTGATTTAACTTAACCAATTCCGATTCTCATCCAACCATCTTCATTAACATTTAAATCATCATTATTATCAACTTAATTAACCCAAAACCAACCCTAATCTCGGTGCTACAGTAATCTACAGTAAATCCGAAAATTTCTTCATCAATCCAAGCAAAATCTCACTCAAATACAAATGTTTTTCAACACACAATCATCTCAAATTAACTACTTCATCTTCTCCACCAACATTCTTTCATAAAATCCATCATTTTTCCTCTCCATTAAACCAACAACACATACATACATACATACATGCATACATCTCAACCAAAAAGATGGTTACCAAGCAATGCAAGTCTCCGGCGAGCTCCCTCCGGTGTTCTCCAAACTTTCCTCTTCAAAATTTTCCATTTTTCCTTTATTTTCTCTATCTCTCACTCTCGGGTTACTGTAGCAGCAAGGATGAGAAGAAGATGAATTGATGAAGAAAGGCCCTTCATTCTAGACTTTTCTCTCCATAAAATCTTCAGCCGAAATTTACCAATAGTCCCTGAAAATATAATCTATAATAAAAAGGTCCCTGAAAATTTCTCCAACGATCCCTAAATTATGAAACAGTATGTCCGAAAGGTCCATGAAAACTTATCTTTCAGTCCTTAATCTTTGGAAACAGTTCAGATCCACCCTTTTTAATTACTTTTAAACCCAAAATCTTATATGAACTCTTACAATAAGGTCCTTGTTATTCCCTCTTGGGTTTTTCTGAAAAATTGATCTGCAGGAAAATTCTTACTGTAACTGTTATAATACCCTGAATATACTTTTCAACAGGTATCCAAAGGTACAGGGTATTACATATTTCATGAATCTGTAGTTATGAGAAATCTAATCCTTTAGCGAAGATTAAAACTGTGTTATTCTCATTAACATGAAATTTTTTAACTATTAGAGATCCAGGATTAGAAGAATTTATCCAACAAACTGAGGTTGTTGTTGTTCCCTTAGCAACGGAATTTTATGTAAATATGTTTGAATCTAGTTAAGTGTCTTTCTATGGGGAAAATCAATGCAATTTGAACATTCTATCATCAACCATTTTTATAAACTTATGGATTGAATAACTTTAACAATGTTTGGCTTAGCTTCATTAGAGCCAAAAATTGAAACTTGTAACTCATATTAGTGATCCTAATAAAGATAGGGTAATTTTGCTATATGCTATGGTAACAGGTAAATCAATTGATATCGGAAGAATCATTCAACAATCTGTTAGGCCCTCTAGAAGAGCATCAATAACTAAAGGCTTACGACATCCTTCTTTGATCATGGCTTTACATAGAAATGCCAGTGTTACTTGATAGATAAAAAAAAATTATTACAACCTAAAAATCCTATTAATTCGACTCACCATTTGAAAGTGACACACGTGATAGTTCATCTAGGCCATCTAGACCACAAAGATTCTCTTTATCTCAATCTCACAGCTCCACGGAGGAACAATTTGATAGATTAGAGATGGCGGTAGACAAACAAAGGTAAGAGTTAAATCAAATGTTTTCTAATCAAGTAACATTTAAGTCTAGCCTAGTGCAATTTTTTAATCAATGTGGCTTAAACATGGGACATAATGAAGTTAAGTTCCCATCAGCTCCAATCTTTCAAGAACTCCCACCACTAGTTGATGACAATGTAGAGGATAAGAGTTGAGATATTCTATAGAGTTTTTAATCTTATTTTATTCATTTTATTCCTTCTTTTTTATAACATTGAGGATATTGGTTCTTTCAATTTTGGTGTTTTGAATGGTGTTACTTATTGAAGGTTACCTACCTCAAGTGTACTGATCATTAAGTAATACCCTGTACGTAACACAGGGGTGTATTCCACGAGGCTAAGGATCTACTAGCACTTTCCTCTGGTCTATTTCATAACCTAAAACTTCAAATGATGACAAGTAACTACAAAAGGGGAAAACTAACTAAAATGATATAAGGTCTACTGCAACACACAATTGGTATTTAAGGGAAAACTAAACATGAGAAGCGGTGATTTGGACAAAGAAGCCCCCTAGGATTGTCACTGAGCCCTAAACTAATGACGATATAAGTAATGTTGTGATGCCAGTTCAGACTGAGATATCACTAAAATAGATTAACACCAAAATCCTTGGTGATTAACCCCTAATCCCATACAAGTGTTGACCAAAATCCTTTCCAAATCCCTTAGTGTATTGACATAAAATACCCTTTTCAATCTACTTAGATCTGGTGCAAGTGAGCTTCCCGTATCGCCAAGTACAATCCAGAATGATCTACAGAGCTCTCATGTAATTCAAGACATTATAAACCACATTATATTGAATCACAAACTACAAGTTTCTACAAGAGAAATTAATCATCCAACACTACATAAACAAAGATTACCATCCAAAGTTACAAAGAACAACCCTAGGGTTCAACAAGTCAAAACACCAAATAAGATAGTTCCTCATGAAAAAGAAAACTTATACTACAAAAAGGAAAGTACACATAATAAAATACGTGTGAAATACTTCCTCTATGTTGAGATCTCCTTTGATGCGTGAGGTTCTTGAAGTTTTGCTGATGACGACACCAAGCACTCTGCACAAATGGCTCCTCTGGTGCCTTGAAAATTCCCCCAAGCTCCTTCTCTTTTGATTTCCTCCCTCTTGGTGAAGGATGTGTCATAGATCACTGGAAAATAGCCCCAAGAAAAGGGTGGGGTGGCGGCCAAAAGGCCATGAGAAAAATCCTACTTTTTTGCCCTAACTCGGCATTTTTATAGTTTCCAATTGCATGCGCCCTATATACAACCCACATGGGGCTTCAAAATGCCATTTATCAAGCCTTGTAGGTGCCATGCTGGGAGGTCACATGGTCTTCTAGAAAAGCCATGCGGGCTCCCCGTAGGCTCCATGTAGGCTGAAGGACACTCTCATGGGTGCTACAGTACTGCTACTTCAAAAATCACCCGTTTTTGCAACAAATTTCGTCCAAAATAAGTTCTTGGTCTCCAAAATAAGTTCTTTAGGACTACAAAGCAAATAAAACCAAATTAATTGTAAAAAGGGCATTGATACAATAAAATTACATGCAAAGAATATAAAAGTTGTACAAGAAAACATGTACATTTAGACACTGATCACTTACTTTATTATATTTCATAATGCTCATTTCTCATAATATTAGGCTTGATTTTCATACTAAGAATGAGTTGTTTATGTATTTGTCTAGTATGCGAAACAATGAATGCAAATGATAATATCTATTATGGATTGTCTCTTTGTTGACTACAGTGTTTTATTTTTCTTCTTTTAGAGTTTCCTTAAATATTTAGTACACTCAGCCATGCTTGCAAAGTTTCATAGGTACCAAGAGCCTATGGATACAAATTAGGAGCTTACAAAACTATGAAGGCTATAGGATTAGTTGTTTATGCAAATAGAAAAGATTGTAAAAAAGGCTACCACCTTTGAAGAGTGAAACCCATTCTTAAGTAGTCAAATATTGTGCATGACAAGTGCAATTGCTAGCCTACTGAGAGAAATGGCCACCTTATGGGCTGTGTGCATGTATTGACCAAAATTTAAAAAAAATTCAAAATAAAAAAAAAGAAAATAGAAAGGAAGTTAAAAGAGCCATGAATTGTATAAACCAATCTAGGTTGAAGAATGTTGAAATCTTATAGACTTGATACACACAAACATAAGGTATTTTTAAAGAACTAAAGTTTATTCTATCTAGACTTGATTGTATTATTATTCTTTCCTAATACACGATTTACATTCTTAATTTTTTTGGTTCCTTGAAGTTTAGCTTAAAGTCACATAGCTATCTAGTGCACTCACACTGATGCTTAGCTTGTAAATAATTTAGGTGTTCCATCAAAGGAAGAGACAACGATGCCTTTTAAACTACAAGGCACTTTGCATCATACACCAAATTGAAGCGCTTTGGAAAACTCTAGTTTTTTATCTGTTGAGAAATCAGACCAATCATCAATCTGTACTTCATTTGATGTAAATAAAAATATAAATTCTCTTGTAAACAAAGAGAATGATCAGCTAATAGAAAGAATTTCATAAAAAGAATTGAATACTAATATTCTTAAAGATATGAAGACATGCTTATATCCACTGGTTACACCAACGAGCGGACAGCTCATGAAGTTAAAGGGATATGGGACATAGTGTCAAGAGTTGGAAGGAGAAATAGATAAACAACAAGGAAAATGATAGGCAAAGGGCTTCCATTGACTCTAAGAGAAGCAGAAATTATTTTTAAGGCTTTGGGCATTATCCTTCCACTACTAATATCTATGTCACTACAAGAAACATGCGGATAGAATGAATTTGACGCTCTCTGATAAGTGTCTAAATGTATATATTTTATTATACATATTTTATACACTTAGCATGTATTTTTGTATGAATAGATGCCCGTTTTGTGCTTCATCGAGTGCTATTTGGTTTACAGGGCATGTAGGAACCATGGAGAACACGAGAACATAATTAGGGCAGAAAAGAGAAGAAAACCAGGGCGCAGTACTGTAGCAGGAGTACTGTAGCAGAGTTAATGTAGTTGGAGAGCTGTAACAGAATCACTGTAACTGTCACTGTAGCACATGGGGATTTTTCATGGTTGGAATCCAATTCGAGGCATACGGCCTTTAGGAGGCCGTATGGGAGGCCGTCTGCCCCAAGAAAGACATTTATTTGCCTACGTTATACCACCCCCCATATGATCCAGTATGTCTTGGGGGTATAAAAGAGTATTTCTAGGGCTTCTCAAGGACGCTTGGGCAGCATTGGAAAGAAGGGAAGAAGGAGAACGAAGATATCATTCAAAGGCGACGATCTTGAGCCAAGGAAGAAGGCAAGGGCTTTATCATCAATGTGGGAAAGCTTCACCATCAAGGAAGCAAGGTTCCAAGCTAAGAGAAACGTCATTCGGCCTCTCTTGGATGGGGGAAAGCGTCATTCTGCTAGACTTTTTATAAGTGCTCGTGTTATAGTAATGCAAAGTGTTATTATCTTGCAATGAGCATTGATTTAATCAGATTTCATCACTAAAAAATGTGCAATTGTTTACTTTTGTGCATTGTAGGGTTGTGAATATAAAATGAAGAAAAGGAACGAAGTTAGATCGTGCTTGCCATTGTTGGGAAGATTTTCGGACTAAGCAAGGAACGAGGCATGAGCATAGATTTATGAGTGTGTGCCAACCTCCTTTGGAGGGGCACAAAGGCAATCACATTCACAATAAGTCTAACTCATGCTAACAATGAAGACTTCACCAATTAGGAGACTCGAAGCAATCGGCATGATCTACCATTGATTGTGTGCCCAATTTAAGGGCCTCGATGAAGAACGACGAATTCGGAAGCGTTTTGGCAGCACTGTAGCAAAGACATTGTAGCAAGTTACTGTTTACTGTCGGCCGAAATTCAGCATTACAGAAATTTCACATGGGCATGTGGAAATTCCACACGGCCGTGTGAAATCCTGATTTCAGCAATTTTAAAGCCGCGACTCAACATTATAAAAGCCCGATTTGGAGACTTTTTGAGAGATCTTTTGACCTATCTTTCTCCCCAACTTCTGGAGTGCAGCTAGGGTTTTTTAGAGGACTTCGTGGATGTTTAGAGCGCGTCTTCGGCATCGTCACCGACCTCCGGCGACCGTACAAGAACACGCCCACACCATACGCAAGGGGGTTTTCATCGATGTCTTTATTTTGTGCTTTCTTATATACTTTGATGAACATGTATAGCTCCATGAGGAGCTAAACCCCTTGTGGGTATTCGGACTTGTAAACTCTAGGGTTATTATGTTTTTTTGACATTGTTATTATGCTTTTCCATTATTGATGAATAAGAATTGAGTTTCAATCTTGATTTTATCTTGCTATTGTTTTCCCTTAGATGTGACACTAGGGTTGAGAACAATCTAGGTTTTCCTTAGGAGGTGTGACAACTCCTATAGGATTAGACTCTTTAAGATTGAAGAGGGTTGAGAGGGAGAGTTGTGAGGTAGCGATGTACCCCTTTCCCCTCCGGTGTGATTTCTCCCTACCTCCGTTTCCTTGATTTATTAGCTGTCGAGCTAGAGTGAAGTGCTAGGTATATATACTCCCCTGGGGCTTAGTTACGTGAGTAACAGAGTGAAGGGTTGAAGTGAATCCTACGCACTGGGGCTTAATCGAGACTAGGGTTCTTCCTCCTGGACCAAAGGGTTAGAACTACACATAGGAACAGGTCTTATCACTAGGAGTCCCTAGAACTTAATGCAATTCCACATAGTGTGAGGTTTAGGTAGATGTACTCCCCTGGGGCTTAATCGTGCGAGCGATAGAGTGAAGGGTCGATGTGAATCCTAATACCGGGGCATAATGTTGGGGTTAGTCACGGTTGTCCTTAGGTTTGGGACCATGAGTCTGAGGATTTCCTCGACTCAATTGGCATCAATAGGAGAGTATAATAGCATAGTTTTGTACTAGAAGCATAGATCCTAGAGGTAGCTTGTCCGGATACCCCGCTTCATTCATTGTTAAATCCTCTCTATTCTCTTTTACTTGCACTTTCTCATCTTCCGTTTTCCTATTTAATTTCTCGTCTTTTAGTATAATTGTTTCCATAATTCACTCATCGAATCAATTGATCACTTTTCCGTACTTTGCATAGTTTTAATAGTGAAATCTCGTATTCTAACTCCCTATTCCCTGTGGATTCGACTACCCTCTCACCGGGGTAACTTTTATTACTTCGACAAACCCGTGCACTTTCGGGCCGCCTGTCAACCTTCACCTTCCTCTTCATCATTCCACCTAGGGAGTGTCATTTATGAACTTTGAGCTTGATTTTTCCTACTTTGTTGTGATTGTTTGTATGATCGCACACTAGACCCCCAAGGCCAACGGATGTTGGTGAACCTTGGGGGGTTCATCATGTATCTTTTATGATTTGCACTTAATTATATATTTTGGGTTGATTTATGATTTAGTTCATTGAGCTTCATGTCTAGAACTACTCAAAGGAGAAATCCGTAGTTCTTTCTTGAGTTATACACGTAGATGTGACCTACTCGCGTGTATTAGATCTTTAATGAACCAAAAAGGGTTTCTTGTATTGATATGCTGGGAAATTGGGTATCAATAACCCTCCGATCTTTAAGGGTAAACTAGGATTTAGTGTACCCTTATTTTGGGATTTCCTTGTACTTAATGCAATTATAGGAATGTTGGTTAGAAGGAAATTCCAATCGACATTCGTATGGGATTAGGGTTCAATCACCTAGAAATTGGGGTTGATCTAATCTTGAGATCCCTTTTTCTAAATCACCCATACTATTTTATTTATTATTCATCCATGTATCATGATGACCAATCAAGGGGATCCACATCCATAGTCCTTAGCCCCATCGAATTCGATCCTCGTGCTTTTGCATAAGGTATTACTTGGCGACCCTATACACTTGCGGGCAAGCAATCAAGTTTTTGGTGCCGTTGCTAGGGACATCTGAGGAATTCTAGGAAACTTCTAGCTTATTGATCTAGCCATTTATTTACTTGCTAGTTTCTTCTTTTTGATTTTCTTTTCTTTTGATCGTAACTTCTATCTATCTCTCTTGATTTTGCAAGGTACCGTGCATGGCAAATTTAAACCCTACACTAGGAAATGGATCTATTATGACTGATATTTGGTAAGAGTGGATATCACCTAAACAACACTTGTCATACATTCTGGATAATGTTTTTTTCACATTTAAGCCGTGGGGAGGTTCAACACTAGAAACCAAGGTTGACACATTGAAGGCACTATTCACAAGTATATGAATAATGGGGTGGTTCCACAAAATGAGCTTGTTGGTATCCTTAATGAGTTACTACTGTGAAAATTAGAGGAATTGCGAGCACCCTAGTCAAGTTGAATGGTTGAAATAACAGAGGATCGAGGAGATACAGAAGAATGTGTTGTGCAGCATGTCTTTGGCATAGATGACAGTTCGGATCAAAGTTCAGTGTCAATGCAAGAGGAGGATCCAGAATAGTGTGATAAACTGAGAAACAAGAGCTTAAGGCCTTCAACAGAGGAGGCACCTGAGTTGGTGCTGAAAAAGCTACCTGAACACCTTGAACACGCCTTTCTTGCGGAAGGGACCCAGCTTCCAGTTATTATTGCTATGAATCTAATAGCAGAGCAGAAGAAAGATTTAGTGAATGTTTTAAAAAAGCATAAGAAAGCAATTTCGTGGAAGATAGCTAACATAAAGGGGATCAATCCGTCCTTTTGCACTCACAAAATTCTGATGGAAGATAATCACAAACCTTCAGTTTTACCTTAAAGAAGACATAATCTGAATATGAAGGATGTGCTAAGAGCTGAAGTCATCAAGCTTCTTGATGTAGGCATTATCTACCCAATATCTGACAGTGAATGGGTGAGCCCAGTGCAAGTAGTGCCTAAAAAGGGGGGAATGACTGTGATCACCAATGAGAAAGATGAGTTAATTCTGACCCGAACCATCACTGGGTGACATGTTTGCATTGACTATAGAAAATTGAATGACGCCACTCGGAAAGACCATTTCCCGCTACCATTCATTGACCAGATGCTTGAGCGACTAGCAGGGCATTCCTATTACTGTTTCTTGGGTGGTTTTTCTAGGTAATTTCAAATCCCCATTGCACCGGAAAATCAGGAAAAGACAACATTCACATGTCCTTATGGAACATTTGCCTATCGCCGAATGCCTTTGGGACTTTGCAATGCCCCTACTACTTTTCAAAGATGCATGATGGCAATTTTTGAAGACATAGTGGAAGATTTCATGGAGGTGTTTATGGATGATTTTTCTATCTTCGGTGACACATTCGATTTATGCCTCAAAAATCTAAAGCGGGTTCTTGTCAGGTGTGAGGAAACTAATCTTGTGCTAAGTTGGGAGAAATGTCATTTCATGGTACAAGAAGGGATAGTCTTGGGTCACGAAATCTCAAAAAAAAGAATTGAGGTAGACAAGGCAAAGATCTTCATCATAGAAAAGCTGCCTCCCCCAAATTCAGTGAAAGTCATTAGAAGTTTTCTAGGAAATGCAGGTTTCTATAGAAGATTCATCAAGGATTTCTCAAAAATTGCTAGACCCTTGACAAAGTTGCTAGAAAAAGATGTCCCATTCGAGTTTGGCGATGACTGCATGAAAGCTTTTCTTGCACTCAAGGAAAAGCTAGTTCAAGAACCTATAATGGTGGCTCCAGATTGGGACTCCCCATTTGAACTGATGTGTGATGCAAGTGATTTTGCAGTGCGTGCAGTCCTTGGGCAGCGATGGGTCAGACATTTCCATCCCATCTATTATGCAACCAAAACATTGACTGGTTCTCAGGAAAATTACACTACTACTGAAAAAGAACTGCTAGCCGTGGTGTTCGCTTTCGATAAATTTCAGTCCTATTCGGTTATTTCAAAAGTAGTGGTATACACAGATCGTTCAGCCTTGCACTATCTACTTAGTAAGTCAGTTGCTAAACCAAGACTAATCAGATGGGTGTTGTTGCTTCAGGAGTTCGATCTCGAGATCAAGGACAAGCGGGGGACAGAGAATCTTGTGGTAGATCATTTATCCCATCTAGAGAACCCCGACATTGAGGTCCCAAGAGGAAAAGACATCAATGACTCATTCACTGAAGAACACTTGTACAATATTCAGATAGTGGATGGGAAAGAGCCGCCATGGTTTGCTAATTTTGCCAACTACCTAGTTGGGGGAGTTCTCCCAAAATGGCTCATATTTCAACAATGGAAGAAGTTCTTTTCAGATCTCAAGCACTACATATGGAAAGATCCTTACCTTTTTAGGGTTTGTTCCGATCAGGTTATTCGAAGGTGTGTATCCCGAACAGAGGGTTTGAGTATTATGAGACATTGCCATTCAAGGACTACTATAGGCCACTACAGTGCAAACTGAATAACAAAGAAGATTTTTGATGCAGGTTTCTATTGGCCAACAGTATTTCAAGATACTCAGAGATTCATACAATCTTGCGATAGGTGTCAGCGGGTTGGCAACATATCTCGCCGGGATGAGATGCCCCAAAATTGGTACCAAACTTATGAAGTGTTTGATGTGTGGAGGATTGACTGTATGGGATACTTCCCCAATTTCCATAGATACAAGTTCATTCTTATGGCTGTTGATTTGTGTCTAAATGGGTAGAAGCACAGGTCCTACAAACAAGTGATGCTAGGGCAATGGTAAAGTTCTTAAAGAAACTATTCTCTAGATTTGGCGCACCCCGTGCAATCATCAGTGACAGAGGCGCTCGCTTCTGTAATGCCTAATTCGCGAAGATTCTGAAGCGTTATGGTGTTTACCACAAGATGGCAACACCATACCACCCGCAAACTAGTGGGCAAGTGGAAGTATCCAATCGGGATTTGGAGCGAATTCTAGAGAAGACTGATACTCAAAACAGAAGAGATCGGGCTGAACATTTGGATGACGTTCTTTGGGCTTACACGACAGCATATAAGACTCCTATAGGAACCACACCTTATAGGCTAGTCTATGGAAAAGCCTGTCACTTACCTGTTGAACTTGAGCACAAAGCTTACTGGGCCATTAAATTCCTAAATCTTGACTCTAATCTTATAGGTACCAAGAGGAAGCTACAATTGAATGAGTTGGATGAGTGGTGCTCTAATGCATATGAGAATTCGAGGCTTTACAAATAAAAAGTAAATGAGTACCACAACAGGCATATCAGGCATCCTAAATAATTTCAAGTAGGAGACCAGGTATTGCTATTCAATTCTAGGTTGAAACTATTTCCTGGGAAGCTTAGATCACGTTGGTCGGGTCCATACATTGTCACTCAAGTCTCCCCACATGGAGCTATTGAGGTAACCCACCCGAAAAAAGGTACCTTCAAGGTGAATGGGCAAAGATTAAAATTATACTTCAACAACAATGAAACATCAAGGTTGACCGGGGGTAACTTGAAGCTCTTCGAACCCCCGTGAGGTAAGGAAGAAGGTATGTGAGGCTCGTGACGTTAAACAAGCACTTATTGGGAGACAACCCAAGCAATCGGGGTTTTTCAACAATATTCGTATTCTAGGTGTTCACTTTACTTTTCTCATCGTCATTTTATTTATTAGTTTTGTATTAGAATAAGTCCATGTTCACATGTGTCTCACATTTTTATTATCGTCTTGAGTGTGGTTTTATCATTTTCATTGCTGTGTTTTGTGTGTTTTTGTCACCATTTCTTGCATTAGTTCGAGTCTTTTCATATTTCTTTCAAGTAGGAGGTGTTCTTAATCACTTCATGGCCTTCATTGGGTGTTTTGGGTTGCATTTGAAGGGTTTTTAGATTTTTCCCAGGTCCTCAAGGCCTCAAGGGGCCGTTTGGTGAGCCGTCTGCCCCTTGGTCGAGCACTTGGCCTAGGGCAAACGGCCCCTCTCATGGCCAATTGGGTGGCCGTCTGCCCCTTGGCTGAGCCTTTTGCTTAGGGTAAACGGCCCCCCCTTGAGGCCGTAAGGGGGGCAATGAGACACGGGCTGAAGGCCTTTTTCTCCACCTTTTTTATTTCTTCTTCTTTCTCTTCATTTCTTCTTCAACACACCCATTTCTCCTCTTCTTTCTCTCTCATTTCTTGGCCAAACCCTTCCATTTTTTTCTCCTAGTTCACCTCCAAAACACTTTGAGACTTCGATCTAGTGGTTTTCCAAGGTTTTAAAGCAAGTTTATTCAAGGTTTCGTCGGTAAGCTCTTTGGTGCCCTAACTCTATCTTTTTCATTTCTCTTCCATTCTTTGAGCTTCTTTGTGGATGATCTCAAGTATTTAGCTTGCATTTAATGTTGAGAATGTTGTATGACCAATTTCCATTGAATTTATGTACAAATTTTTGGATTTTCAAAAATGTGGGGAAATGCTTCATGTTGAATAATGTCCATACGGCCCCCATACGGCCCTATGGACCCTATTCACTTTTTTTTCACTTTATTTTCCCATTGTTTGCATTATATTTGATATTTGGCATTCTCTTGGATTACTTGAAGCTTGATGAGGCTTATTTACATTGTAGGGATGTCGAACTTCAAGAGAGTCGCCTCCAAACGTCCGAGGAATTCAACTCAACCCCCCGAAGAGCCTCATCTCACGCATGCACTCCACAAAGCAAGATACAAAGTTTTAAGGACCAAACCATTTGGCACACTTTGACACATTGAGTGGGGAATTTTGGGGACAATTGGAATTGCCGAGCAAGTAAAGGAGTTGCTATCACAAAACTGTTGGGCGAACCTATTCTCCGTTGAAGAACCAACCTTTCGCCAACTCACCTTGGAGGTTCTTAGTACTTTTGAAGTGACCCAAGATCTACGGACTCTCATGTCTTGAAAAAAAAGAGTTGTTCATTTTCAAGCCTTTGGGAGGACTTATGAAATGAGCCACTTGGAGTTCGCCAAGTATTTGGGGATTCATGATGAAAAATACACTAGCTCATTATCAGTCGGCCAACTCCACATTGATTTCCCATCATGCATGATTGTGAGGGAGTATTGGACCACCATAGCTCCAAGTGACACCAAGAACACCCAAAAAGCATCCCGAATGGTGGACCCTATACAGAGATATATTCATGCCTTGATTACTCATTACATCGGGGGTCGGCGGGACAGTACTGGAGTGGTTTCTCAGTCTGATCTACTACTAATCATATATGGGATTTTTAAGCAGTATCCTCTCCATATTGGGCACCTTGTGGCCAAGGCATTCATACATTAGCCATAGTTCACGCGTTTGGGTGCCATTTTCTTGGGTCCATACATCACTAGATTGATCCATGGCATGAAATTGTTGGACCGTACACGTGATATGACTATCGTAGGGTGTGTGGCACCCCTTGGTGCGGGAGATTCCAGTTTATTAGAGAAGAGAGGTGACCATTACAGGCTCTCCTGACACTCAGCTGCGGGAGATTCCAGTTTGCCAGCCAAAATAGACTTAGAGCGTAAGGACACGCCCACTCCCACTCTTGACACTACACTGCCACCGGATTTTGACGCTAGGTTGCGAGGTATGGAGGGTGACATTCTGGCCATTCGTTATGAGTAACACAAGATGCAAGGTTAACTCTATCAGATCCTAGAGGGACAGGGCCAGCTCATAGAGGACTTTGGCCAGTTCGCCAATTCCTCTCATGGCTCATCTTCACCGACTGCGACCGCATCCTGTGCCGCCACACCTGCACCATCCCTCAGCGATGACCAGTTTCATTTTTGAGCATGGACGCTTAGTTTGATTTCCGGAGTTCTAGTTTCTTTATATATTTCTGCATGTGTGTTTGTTTTGTTTGAATAAGTTGTAAAGGGTTATGCCCTAAACAACCCTTTGTAGAACTTTGTATACTTTTATCTGGCATGTGTGTTTGACTTCTCCCTAGTGTTTTGTATTTGCATTTTATTTATTTTTTGTGTAATGATGATGTCCCCCATATGCCTTGCAGGGCATTGAGGAAAGTTTGGTGAGCCTCTCCACATTTTGTGGAAGCCGAATCCGACAAGTATTGCTCGCCGTACAAGTTGTTCGGGTCACATCTCGCCATTTTTACAAGATAAACCGTGGAAGTTCGGTTTCACCCTCCCTTTTGTTTTTATTGCATATATTACCATGTTATTCATGATTAGTGTACATTGAGGGCAATGTACAATACTTGGTGTGGGGATGGGTGTATTACATGTATTAGGGCCATATTTGCATGCAAGTGTTATCAATGATGGCTTTGTACATTCTTGTGGGATCCTTCAAGCATGAACTAATGATTGATGTGAGTTACATATTTTTTGTGCTCTATTGAATCTTGTTTCACCTCTAATATTGTCTTATGCACTGAATTTTTTGTTGATGCCCTAGGAATAGCCAACTTGACTACTTTAACTCTCTTGTATGCTTAACACACAACCTTGAGTACTTGGCCTTAGAAGACTAAGTTCTATCCTTCAATGAACTCTTAAGAACTTCTAAACCTTGTTGAGCTAGTCCTAGTTTTGTAACTTGTAGTGCATTCTAAAGACATGATCTGGGGTGAATGAATGGAAAAAAAAGGAAAAAAGAGTCTACGTCAGTATTCCTCTGCTAATGAAGCATGAATGCGTCTATGTAGACTGTAATCGAGTAGTTGGGTGGCTCTTGTGCCTAACCAGTATGTGTACCCTCCAGAAAGATTTTGGTGCAGTCTACATTAGCCGTACTTGAAAAAAAAAGTGTATATACATGTAAATAAAACCCTAGTGATCACTTAGACTGCCTACTTGATGTTTTCAGAAGAAAAGGGATTTAGTTTCAAATTCAGGAGTTAGAAAGATCTTACTTGCTCATTGAAGTAGCACTTAGCATTTTAAGACCTAGTACTCTGTACATATGGAGTGATTAGCATCTAGAGCTATACTGACTGAAGTCATTAGGCTAGACCAAGTAAGGGCAAATGAGGCAAAAGATTTACTTACACGGCAAACACATATACGAGGTGAGACCGGAACTTTATGTTGTACTTATTGACTGTAACTCATCATCTAAATACCATTGTCCATTGCTTGTAGATTTTTACATTTACATGAGCCGGAGATAGTACATTTAGCCACTTATCTATCTCCTTATCTTTCATGATTTGTTTGCTTGGGGACAAACAAACGCTTAGGTGTGGGGATGTTTGATAAGTCTCTAAATGTATATATTTTATTATACATATTTTATACACTTAGCATGTATTTTAGTATGAATAGTTGCCCGTTTTGTGCTTAATTGAGTGTTATTTGCTTTACAGGGCATGTAGGAGCCACGGAGAACACAAGAACATAATTTGGGCAAAAAAGAGAAGAAAAATAGGTCGTAGTAGTAGAGTTACTGTAGCTGGGGAGTTGTAACAGAATCACTGTAACAGTCACTATAGCACATGGGGATTTTTCATGGGTGGAATCCAATTCAAGGCATACGGCCTCAAGGAGGCCCTCTACAACAAGAAAGACAGATTTCTTTGCCTACGCCATACCACACTCATGACCCCATTTTGGGGGCGGTATGGCTTGGGATTTGGTCGGTTTGAGCCCTTTTACACACCCCATACGGCCCCCATACGGCCCAGTATGGCTTGGGGGTATAAAAGAAAATTTCTAGGGCTTCTCAAGGATGCTTGGCCAGCATTTTAAAGAACGGAAGAAGGAGAACAAAGATATCATTAAAAGGCGACGATCTTGAGCCAAGGAAGAAGGCAATGGATTTATCATCAAAGGGGGAAAGCTTCATCATCAAGGGAGCAAGGTTCCAACCCAACGGAAGCATCATTCGGCCTCTCTTGGACGGGGGAAAGTGTCATTCAACTAGACCTCCACCTTCCTCTTCATCATTCCACCTAGGGAGTGTCATTTATGAACTTTGAGCTTGATTTTTCCTACTTTGTTGTGATTGTTTGTATGATGGAACACTAGACCCCCAAGGCCAATGGATGTTGGTGAACCTTGGGGGATTCGTCATGTATCTTGGATGATTTGCACTTAATTATATGTTCTGTGTTGATTTAAGATTTAGTTCATTGAGATTCATGTTTAGAACTACTCAAAGGAGAAATCCGTAGTTCTTTCTTGAGTTATACACGTAGATGTGACCTACATGCATGTATTAGATTTTTAATGAACTAAAACGGGTTTCTTGTGTTGATATGCCAAGAAATTGGGTATCAATTGCCCTCCGATCTTTAAGGGTGATAAACGTCTAAATGTATGTATTTTATACGTGTGCATGCGCATGCTTCTCGTATTTTGTTGATGAATCGATGCCCTTTTAGGTCTAAATTGGTTTATTTTGTGTTTCAGGTACAAAAGAAGCCTAGGTGAGCTGAACGACGCAATTTGAGAAGAAATTGACACCGAAATCGTCGTTTCGGGTTCCCTGACATTGTAGCAACACTGTAGCAGCCTGAAGCACGAAGATTTCAAGAAAATTCTAAGTCTAGGAATCCTCACGGCCGTGAGGTCATCCGCGAGCAGTTCACTGTAGTACTTTACTGTAGTAGTTTTACTGTAGCGGTTACTGTGCAAATCACATCTTTGCGGTTTCTTGCAGCCCGTATTACAGGCTCCCTCACGGGCCGTATATGGACCGTGAGGCCACCCGTGAGCTTGCCCGAACTCATCATTTAAAGGGGCTCTACTTGGGTTTTGAGGGGGCATCTTGGAGTTCTTCTTAGGGCCTCTCACCACCACCTTCGAATTGAGGAAGAAGAAGCTCTTGGAGGGCGATCTAGGCAAGGATTTGGCGAGGAGAGCAAGGTTTTGGGAAGATCCTTCATCCTAGGGCTTTCATTTGGAGGTTGAAGACTAGGGAAGCCACACCTTGGAGTGGCGTCTTTGGAACTTCACCGGCCTTCATCCTTTGAGCGAGTCCTTCTCATGCCTTTGTCGTTTGTTTCCATGCATTTATTGTTGTATTTAGTGAACATGAGCACTTAAACCCCAAGGTCACCGGATGTAGGTGAACCTTGGGGGTGAACTTGTGATGTTTTGGTTGATCTTGTTCTATACATTGTTTGTGGCTTGTTTGTGATCCATTGTTTGGTGTTTTACATGCTTGGTATGTATGAGAACTCTATGTATCAAAAGACTTAGGAAATGCTAGGTTGCATGACCATTGCCCTAGTGTTAGACTCACCAAACTTGGAAGGGAAATACGTATAAATACGCCGTGACCATCGGGTATTTGTACCCCTCCACTCCTAGGGTTGAGTACTCTTTTGTATTGTAACCCTAGTTTGAGAAAACCACTTCACCCTTTGCAATCGTAGGGGAAATCTTGGGTGGTATACGTACCGTATCCAATACCCGTACCGGATTAGGGGTCGACTTCCGTGACCATCGGGTTGACCTAGTCTAGGGTTTTCTCGGTCCAATTAGCCACTTGCATGTTAGTCCAAGCCTTCCTACTCACTTTAGTAGCCCCTAAGGGAATCCTCATCCGTGACCACTCCTAGCCCTATTTCTACCCCGTATCTTGCCCTCGTATGTTTGCTTTGATTATTTACTTCTTTAACTTCTTTGCATCATATTCACTCTTTTGAATCATTTCGGTCAAACAATATTGTAATAAGGAAGTAAGGGTAGCTTCTCGGGCCCCAGGGAATACGACCCCTGTGTCACGCACAGGGTATTACTTGACGACCCGTGCACTTGCGGGATAGCACTCATCAAAGGGTAAACTAGGGTTTAGTGTATCCTTATTTTTGGATCTCCTTGTACTTAATGCAATCGTAATAATGTTGGTTAGGAGGAAATTCCAATCGACATTCTTATGGGATTTAGGGTTCAATCGCCGAGAAATTGGCGTTGATCTAATCTTGAGATCCCTCGGTCTAAATCACCCATGCTATTTTATTTATTATTCATCCATGTATCATGATGACCCCTCAAGGGGATCCACACCCATAGGCCTTCGGACATTACTGTAGCACTTGCAACCATCTCACTTGCTCTTAAACTTGTATATCCATCTCATATTTGTTTTATTGTATTTAATTTAGTAGCCTTCCATGATTAAGACGTTGCGTTAGAGAGTAAGCGATGGAGGAGTAATAGTAGATCCTTAGCGCATGGAATTCAATCCTTGTGCTTTCGCATGAGGTATTACTTGTCGACCCCGTACACTTGCGGGCAAGCAATCACTCTGACACGACCCCTTGCGTGTATCCCGCAAGTGCACGGGTTTGTCGAAGTAATAAATTTACCTTGGTGAGAAGGTAGTCGAATCCACAGGGAATAGGGAGATAGAATATAAGGTTTCACTAATTAAGCTATGCAGAATACGGAGAACGATAATAAGATTGATGAGTGAAAATAATGCAAAGCAATAAACTAAGTAGAGAGATGGAAGAAAGAAGTGCAAGTAGGAAAATCGAGAAGGACTAACAATGAGTAAAAGGGGGTATCCGGACAAGCTACCTCTAGGGTCTATGTTTCAAGTGCAAGACTATGATATTATACTCTCCTATTGATGTCAATTGAGTCGAGGATATCCTAAGACTCACGGTCCCAAACCTAAGGACAACCGTGACTAACTCCAACACTATGCCCGGTGTAGGATTCACAACACCCTTCACTCTGTCACCTAGATGACTAAGCCCCAGGGGAGTCCATCTGCCTAAACCTCACACTATGTGGAGTTGCATTATGCTCTAGGGATTCCTAGTGATTAAACCTGTTCCTATACGTAATTCTAACCCTTTGGTCCAGGTGGAAGAACCCTAGTCTAGATTGAGCCCCAGCAAATAGGATTCACTACAACCCTCCACTCTATTACTTGCGTAACTAAGCCCTAGGGGAGTTTATCTACCTATTGCTTCACTCTATTTCGACCGCTATTAAATCAAGGAATCGGAGGTAGGGAGAAATCACATCGAAGGGGAAAGGGGTACATTGCTACCTCACAACTCTCCCTCTCAACCCTCTTTAATCTTGAGTAGTCTAATCCTATAGGAGTTGTCACACCTCCAAAGGAAAGCCTAGATTGCTCTCAACCCTAATGTCACGTTTAAGGGAAAACAATATGAAAGGATAATCAAGATTAAAAACTCAATTTTATTCATCAACGATGGAAAGCATAATAATCAATGTCAAAGAAACATAAGAAACCCTAAAGTTTACAAGTCCGAATACCCCACGAGGGGTTTAGCTCCTCATAGAGCTATACATGTTCATCAACGTGAGAAATAAAGCATAAAACATAGACATCAATGAAAAACCCCCTCGAATTGGTGTGGCCGTGGTCTTGTGCAAACGTCGAACCTCGAAATCGATGCCGACGACGCGCTCGAACCTCCACGAAATCCTCTCCGAAACCCTAGCCGCGCTCCAGAAAGTTGGGGAAAAGATAGGTTGAAAGATTATTAAAAAGGTTGCAAAAATCCCCTTTTATATTGTTGAATCACGGCTTTAAAATTGGACTTATCGGGGGCTTCACACGGCCGTGTGGAATTTCCACACGCCCGTGTGAAGCTTCTGTCTCGGCTAAAAAATTAATTTCACACGGCCGTGTGGAATTTCCACACGCCCGTGTGTCTTCACTGGATGGCTGAAATCGCAAAACACACGGCCGTGTGGAATTTCCACACGCCCGTGTGACTTCTCTGTCTGGCTGAAAAATGGCTCACACGGCCGTGTGGAATTTCCACACGCCCGTGTGACTTCTCTGGAACACTAATCTTCAGCTGAACAGGCTTGGTAACTTGCCGAAACGCCTTCCGGGTCCATTGTTCTTCATCGAGGCCATTACTTGGGCACACAAGCAACGGTAGGTCGCGCCGATTGCTTCAAGTCTTCTTCTTTCGCGAGATTCTCCTAAGTAACACGGATTGGACTTGTTGTGAATGTGACTGCCTTTGTGCCCCTCCAAAAGAGGTTGGCACACATCCACAAGTCCAAATACGTGCTTCGTTCCTTGCTTGGTCCGAGAACATCCCAACATTGGCGAACGCGACCTAATTTCATTCTTTTTCTCCAATTAGGCTCCACAATACCTTCAATGCACAAGAGAACACAAATGCACACATTTAGTGATAAAACCTGATAAAAGGTATGCTTAATGTAAGATAATAGCGCTTCGCGATACTATAACACAAGCACTTATCACACTCTAAATCCTAAGAATTCCAACATTTATACACACAATAGCTTGGAAACACCTGAAGAAATCAAGAGTTTGTAAAGGTATCACAATCACCTCGTTGCACTGGGCTACATTATGACTCTCAAGAGTGATGTTTACTTGTACACTTACGAGGTAATAAAAACTTTAAACAAAGATCTAAGTATTTGATGAAAAATAAATACAGACACAAATGTTCATTAATCTCATAAAAACATCCAAAAGACTCAGTCTAACATTCATACACATTGCATAAGAGACAATGCCCACATTCCCATGGAAATAATTGACACAATAACTTACTCATAAACCAAGATAAAGAAAGACTTTAACTGACATTTCAACATACATGAAATACAACATTAATGTCCAATATATATGTTAGAGTAGTAGTATATACATATACATATACTTTATACATGCTATGTTTATATATACTACATACTATTGTATCTATACTAATTGTATCTATTTATTGGCCTCTTGTCTTAATGAAATTCATCTCATAACTTATCAACCTCTCTCTCTCTCCCTCTCTCTCTTTCTCTCTCTCTATATATATATATATAACACTAACTTCAGTTAAGACCAACCATGCCTTACACAAAGGCTTGCTAAAAATGTCTCCTAGTGCTCTTCAGTACAAAAGAAAGTAACTTGAATATCTTACTTCTCTTCGTAATATCTCATAGCATGTTACTTGACCTTTATGGGCTTAGCTTAGCTGTACAAAACTGGATCCTTTAAAATTGATATAGCTGCACAATTACCACACATTATGACAATAGCTTTAGATATATCAAACTTCAGATAGTTCATTAGCTTTCTCAATCATATTGAATGATTTGTACATCCTTATAACAATATATTCAACATTTGCTGTGGATTGAGAAACTAGTCCCTATCTCTTTGAACTCCAACTAATCACTCTAGTTCCAATATTAAAATAATGTCCTGAAATACTTTTCATATCTTCATCATTTCTAGCCCAGTCGTTGTCTAAACCAAATAACTTCACTGATGTAACTCTGTTATATATGATTCCAAAGTGAGTTATACCTCTAATGTATCTACGAATTATATTTTCTGCCTTGTAATATTGTTAAGTTGGTGCTTGTAATGTTGTTTATATCTTCATTGATATCATCGACATACATCGAAATTATAAGAAAACCTTTTACATCTTCATTGATATATAATGTAGCTTCATTAGGACTTCTTTAGAATCCCATACAGCACAAATGAAAGTCCAATTTGCTATACTAGGTCTAGGTGCCTGCTTTAGCCTATATAAAGCTTTTTGAAGCTTGTAAACTCTGCTCTCCTGATGGCTCCTCAAAACCTTCAGGATGCTCAATAAAAAATATCTTCCTTCAAGTAACCATTTAAGAAAGCAAACTTGACATCTAACTAAAAAACATTCTAGCCACTTTGAGCAGCTATAGCAATCAAAAGTATAATTGTATCCAACCTAGCCACAGGTGCAAAAGTATAAAAAAATATGTACCCCATTCTTGTGCGTACCCTTGGACAAGAAGTCTTTCTTTGTGTTTATTTAATAAACCATCAGCATTGAGTTTAATTTTCACAACCCACTTGACTCCAAGGACTTTCTTACAGTCTGCTTGTCCACAAGAATCCAAGTGTTATTCATTTCTATCATGTTGAGCTCTCTTCCATTGCCTTCTTCCATTTCTCCGACTTCATGGCTTCCAAACAAGTGCTTGGCTCTAGTGCAGCTAAGTTACAATGTGCATCACCTCTTATTGGCTTTTACAACCTCTTGTTGGTATATGATCACCATTTTCTTCATTACTGATCTCCTTTCATATTCTTCTTCTTCTAATGAGTCTCGGCTTCAAGCAAAAGGATCAACAAATTGATGCAGTCTTTGCTACTTCCACATTGTTGGTCTCCAAATTCTAATTCTAATTTTCATCAACTCGAACCACTCTACTGATAATAATTTTTCATGAAGTAACATTATAAATTTTGTAACCCTTGCTAACAGAACTATAGTAAACTAAGATCACAACATCAGTTATCTTGTCCACCTTGTTTCTCTTCTCCTGTGGAATCCGAATGTAACAAACATTGCCTAAGATTTTTAGATGGTTTACATTTGGTTTAATGTCTATCAAAGCTTTTTTGGAGTGCAGTGATTTACTGCGTTAGTGCTCAAATGATTTTGAAGATATATATCCGTGTTCACTGCTTCAGCCTAAAAATATTTTGTCATTTTCTTTTCTAAAATGAGACCCCTTGCCATATTGAGAACTACTAAGTTTTTCCTTGAACATACTTATTATGTTGAGGAGAATATGGTGCTATGAGTTGTTGTTGAACTCCATGTTTCCAAAGAAAAATATGGAACTAGAAAGGTACTCTACTTCATTATCTAGCATAAAAACTTTGATTATCTCTCCAACTTCATTCTTTGCCATGGCTTTGAGCTTCACAAGAAAATCAAACACTTCAGTCTTATGCTTCATAAAAATAAACACATGCATATCTGCCGAAATCATCAATGAATTTGTGTGCATGGGGACACATATATCTGTATATACTAACTCAAACTTCCTTAATGCTCTCCTTGTCTGATGTGTAGGAAAGGGTTGCCTATGAGACTTCTCTTCTTCACAAACACTACATATATTTCTCGTAATATTGATAGTAGGCATGTTAATCACCATCTCGCAACCATTTTCTTCAAGGAATCAAGATTGCAATGCCCATATCTTCTGTGCCATACCAAAGTTTCATCAATGCTAGCATGATAAACTTCTTTATTTTTCTAATTAAATGGAAAACTATGACCTTGCATTTCAACCTCCATTAACTTGGTGCTATCTTTATCAATAATTTTACAAACTTTGTTATGGAAATTTATCACAAAACCAAACTTGAATAGTTAACCAACAATTATCAAATTTTGAGGAAGTGCTAGTACAAACAAAACAATGGAAATTAACTTTGTACCTTTAGGAGTGTTAATGAAAACAACCCCTGTTCCTCCCACTGAAACATACTCTCCATTCCAATTTTAACTTTGGAATTATAACTTCTATCAAGAACCTTGAAACTTCCAATATCTTCACACATGTGATGAGTGCATCCATTATCCAACAACCAATATCTCTCGCAAACATTTTCTGACTTTTCAAAAAAGGCCATAAACATGAGTTCATCTTCTACCTTTATTTCTTGTGCAATATGAACTTTTTGATGTTGTTCTATCTTATAAACTTTGTCAACATGGCCAAATTGTCTGCATCTTCTACAATGACACTTGGCTAAAACCAATAGTACTTTGGTGAATGATTTGTTTGTTTATAGTGCTGACAACGAGGGAATTCTTTCCATTTTTTAAACTATTTCCAATTTGATTACTACCATAAAAATTTTGCTTTGAAGGGCCTGAATATCTCCCAACATCTTTCTTAAATGATTTCTTCTAAAGCTTTGATTTCTCCACTGCAACAAGAGCACCATCTGCTTGTCTTTCTCTTGCTTCCTACTCTTCCTTTCTTATAGTTTTTCTCTACTCCACTGCATGAAGAGAACTCACGAGTTCCTTTATGATCATTGTTGACAAGTCTTTCAAATCCTCTAGAGAGGGCATCTTATGCACAAACCTTTTTGGATGGCTAACCAAAACCTTCTCCACAACTCGCTGGTCCGTCGAGTCTTCTTCAAGCAAATGAACTCAATCGATAATAACCATGACTCGATCAGTCAATTCCTTTAGTGATTCTCTATCCTTCATTTGCAACATATCAAATTCTCTTCCCAAGTTAAGAATTTGAATACTCCTTGCCTTTAGAACGCCTTCATACTCCTCCTTGAGTTTATCCTAGGCTGAATGGATCTATATTTACAATTGAATGTATGGCCGTAAATGTGTACTTCTGGGTTGTAGGTTCAATATAAAGCTTTCTTTGTGTTGTTGTTGGATGTTTTGGTAGAGGATTCACATCATCATTTTTTCCACTACTTCTTAAAGAGCATAAGCAAGTACCCTTTCATCTTCTCCTCCCATGCTGCATAATTCTGCGTAGGGATGAGCAAAATGTAGTACCCAATCCAGTATTAAAAACCAGATCAGATACCCAGTTTTTTGGATCGGTAAAAACTCGATCTTTATCTGGTTCGCTTTAAAGTAGATGCTGAAAACCAAGTATCCGATTTAAATCATATCAAATATTGGATATACGGATTAAAATTCAAGTTTTATCGGCCTTATAATTTTTTTATATATAATAACATTACATAAAAAACTTATAATTTATTAAAATCTTATATTATACTGTACACAACAAAAATAATAACAATTTTTTATCAATTTTAAACAATACGAAAGAAAATTAAACATTTTCATAAGCATCAAAAGTCTCATCAATAATGAAACTAGAAAGAAGACACAAATTGATGAGGGCTAAAAGAAAGAAATTAAAAAAAATAAATATATTTTAAAGGAATTATATTAGAGAATTGGTTTTTGTTTTTGTTTTTGTTTTTACTTTAGCCATCTAAACTTCAAATTTATTATATACTCTTAAATTGATTAAATTAGGGATTTTTTATATAATTTTAACTGTTGTAAAATTTAATTTATTAACGTATATATAACTCTTAAAGGATTAAATTATGAATTTGTATTTTTTTACTTTTAGCCCATATAAATTTTAAAATCATTAATATATATACACATACATATATAACTGGAATGCATTCAGGTAACCGATCATGTTTTCATTTTAAAAATTTGAATAGGGTATCCCATTCATTTTTAGATAACAGATACCCACAAAATTGAAGTCAAAAAATCAGATACCTAATCAATAGATCAGGTTCTTTTTGCTCATTCTTAATTCCGCTGCATTGAATAAAGGTGCTTTGATAGAAAGTTTGTTGTATCTACCATCTCAACATCCTTTAAAAATCAACTGTAGCTCTAATACTAATTAAAAGACTTAAAACAAAGAATCTAAGTATTTGATGTAAAACAAATACTAACACATATCTCATAAAAGCATCCAAAAGACTTAGTCTAACATTTATAGTCATTACATAATTATGCAATACCCACTTTTCCACTCAAATAGCTGACTCATTGATAAGTGCTCATTTTATAATAATGCAAAGTATTATTGTCTTACATTGAGCATTACTTTTAACATATTTTATCATTAAATTGTGTGCATTTGTGTACTTTTGTGCATTGTAGAGTTGTGGAGCTAGTTTGGAGAAAAAGTGCAAAGTTAGATCGTGTTCATCGTTGTTGGGCAATTCTCGAACCAAGCAAGGAACAAGGTAGGAGTCTAGACTTGTGGGTGTGTGCCAACCTCCCTTGGAGGGGCACAAAGGCAGTTACATTCACAATAAGTCTAACTCGTGTAGCATAGGAGAATTTCACCAAGGAGGAGGATTGAAGTAATCGACATGATCTACTATTGATTGTGTGCCCAATTCAATGGCCTCGATGAAGAATGATGAATCCAGGAGCATTTCAGCGAGAGTACTGTAGCAGCAAAGCAGCAAATTACAGCAGTAAAAACACTGTAGTAAGTTACTATTCATTGTTCGCCGAAAATCAGCAAAACAAAAACTTCACACGGGCGTATGGAAATTCCACACAACCATGTGAAATCCCGATTTTAAACGATTTGAAGCCGCGACTCAGCAATATTTAAAGGCCCTTTTGGTACTTTTTCTGGATCTTTTCGCCTAGTTTCTGTGGGGTCGCTGCTAGGGTTTGGAGAGGACTTTGTGGAGGATTGGAGCGCACCATCGGCATCGATATCGAAATTCCGACGGCCGCATAAGACTACGGACACACTACACAAGGGGGTTTTCATCTATGTTTTCGATTTGTATTCATTCATATACATTGATAGAGTTGTATAGCTCCATGAGGAGCTAAACCCCTTGTGGGTATTCGAACTTGTAAACCCTAGAATGATTATGTTTATATGACATGTTATTATGCTTTCTTTACTGATGAATTTAATGGAGTTTCAATCTTAATTGCATATTGTATTGATTTTCCCTTAGCCGTGACACTAGGGTTGAGAATCGTCTAGGTTATCCTTTGGAGGTGTGACAACTCCTATAGGGTTAGACTACTTGGAATTGGAGAGGATCAAGAGGGTGAGTCATGAGGTAGCGAAACGTCCCCTTTCCCCTTCAGTGTGATTTGCCCTAACTCCGTGTTCCACGAGTTCTTAGCGGTCGAAGTAGAGCGAAGTGTTGGGAGATGAACTCCCTAGGGGCTTAGTTGCACGGTCCTATTTCACTTATTGATTGTCCTTTTTTCACTTTTTGCTTGCACTCTCCTGTCTTCCATACTTCTCTTTTATTTCTTGTCTCTTTTAGTTACTCTTCTATACACACTGATTCTTTTTTCACTCTCCGTATATCGCACTAGCTAATTACCAAATGCTTGTATCTTTGATCCCTAGGTCCTGTGGATTCGAATACCCTCTCACCGGGGTACTATTATTACTGTGACAACCTGTGCACTTTCGGGCCCCTGTTAAAGTTTTTGGCGCTGTTGCTAGGGAGTAGGCGTATTTTAGACATTTTCTTTTTGCTATTTTAGCTATTCACTTCGCATTCTATTTCACATTTTCTTTATCTATCATCTTTCTTATTTGTTTTCTTTTCTTTGATTTCAGCTCCATGTTATGACCCATGGGAACCCTTCGATTCTTGTTGAAGGAGACCTGGACATTGGAAGAAGAACACATCGAAAAGGAAACGAACATGTGCAAGAATAGTTCAATCAAGCTGAAATAGAAACATATCGGTCAGAAACAATTTCAGAGCAGCATGAACAGAAGAGGACATTGTCCGATTTTGCTAGACCTGCAGTCTTGGGGACCCAATCAAGCATCGTGAGGCCCCCAATCACGGCTTAGAATTTTGAGCTAAAGCCAGGTTTCATCCAAATGTTGTAGCAGACTGCATAGTTTAATTGGTTGGCTAATGAAGATCCCAACAGTCATATCAAGAACTTTTTGGTGATGTGCGACATGCTGAAAATTAATGGAGTAATGGATGACGCAATCAGATTGGGAGCTTTCCCATTTTCCTTGAATTGGAAGAGCAAAGTAATGGTTGAACTCATTACCTAGAGCATCAATCACCACATGGAAGAAGATTGTAGAAGTATTCTTGGGTCGATATTTCCCTCCCGGAAAATTAGCAAAGCTTAGGAATGAGATCTCTTCCTTCATACAAACAGAATTGGAGTCTCTATTTGAGACATGGGATAGGTTAAAGGAGCTCCTGCGGAAGTGCCCATAACACGGATTCCCGGATTGGATGATCATTCATACTTTCTACAACGGGTTGAATCCAAGCACCAAACAGTTTCTAGATGCGGTGGCAGGGGGTACCTTAGGAAGCAAGACTCCCAGTGAAGCTCGACAACTTATAGAAGAGATGGCTTTGAATAGATATCAATGGAACTCAAGGGATATGAAGAAGGTTGCCGGTCTTCATGAGATTTATGCGGTTACATCGTTGGGGGCCCAAGTGGAATCGTTGAGTAATAAGTTAGATACTCTAACTTCACCAAGAGTGGCGGCCATCACAAATTATAACGGAGGTGGGTGAAGACATGCTTCAAGTGATTGTCCAATATCCATAGGTAATAGTACTTCTTCTTCTGTTGAACAAGTGGATTTTGTAGGCAATGCATTCAGAGGTTAAGGAAATCCCTACAGTGGTACCTACAATCTGGGGTGGAGGAATCACCGTAACTTGTCATGGAGCAATGATAAGTGCTTGTGTTATAGTAACGCGAAACGTTATTATCTTACAATGAACATATCTTTTATCAGATTTTATAACTAAATAGTGTGCATTTGTGTATTCTTATGCATTGTAGGTTTGTGGAGCCAATTTGGAGAAGAAGAACGAAGTTAGATCGTGTTCGCCGTTGTTGGGAGATTTTCGGACCAAGCAAGAAACAATGCACGAGCCTAGACTTGTGAGTGTGTGCCAACTTCCCTTGGAGGAGCACAAAGGCAGTCACATTCACAACATGTCTAACTCGTGTAGCTTAGGAGAACTTCACCAAGAAGGAGACTTGAAGCAATCGGCACGATCTACCATTAATTGTGTGCCCAATTCAATGGCCTCAATGAAGAACGATGGATTCGGGAGCATTTCGGTGAGACACTGTAGCAGCAATGTAGCAAGCTACTGTTCACTCATGCCGAAAATCACAATTCCAAAGAGTTCACACGAGCGTGTGGAAATTCCACACGGCCATGTGAATTAATTTTCCAGCAAGTTAGAGAGTTCACACTGCCGTGTGGAAATTCTACACGGCCGTGTGAAATTATTTTTCCGGAAGCCAGAAACTTCACATGGGCGTGTGGAAATTCCACACGGCCGTCTGAAGTCCCGATAAGTTCAAATTTAAAGCCACACTCAACATTATAAAAGCCCGATTTGGAGACTTTTTACACCATCTTTTGACCTATCTTTCTCCTGAACTTCTGGAGAGTGCCGCTAGGGTTTCAGAGAGAATTTTGTGGAGGATTGGAGCGCGTCATGGGCATCTACATCAACGTTCGATGGCCGCACAAGACCACGGCCACACCATATGCAAGGGGGTTTTCATCAATGTTTTCATTTTGTTTTTTCTTTCATATTTTGATGACCATGTATAGCTCTATGAGGAGCTAAACCTCTCGTGGGTGTTCGGACTTGTAAAACCCTAGGATTATTATGTTTCTATGACATTGCTATCATGCTTTTCCATTATTGATAAATAAATTGAGTTTCAATTTTAATTATCTTGTGCTATCGTTGTTCCCTTAGCCGTGACACTAAAGTTGAGAGCAATCTAGGTTATCCTTTGGAGGTGTGACAACTCCTATAGGGTTAGACTCCTTACGATTGAAGAGGGTTGAGAGAGAGAGTTATGAGGTAGCGACATAACCCTTTCCCTTCCGGTGTGATTTCCCCTACCTCCGTTTCCTTGGTTAATTAGCGGTCAAGATAAAGTGTTAGGGCTCCATCTAGACTAGGGTTCTTCCACCTGGACCAAAGGGTTAGAACTATATAGAGGAACAGGTTTTATCACTAGAAATCCCTGGAGCTTAAAGCAATCCCACATAGTGTTTGGGTTAGGAAGATAGACTCCCCTGGGGCTCAGTTGACAGGTCAACAAGAGTCAAGGGTCATAGTGAATCCTAATACCGGGACATAATGTTGGGGTTAGTCACGGTTGACCTTAAGTTTTGGGACCATGAGTTTAAGGATATCTTCAACTCAATTAACATCAATAGGAAAGTGTATGACACGACCTTTTGCGTGTGTACCGCAAGTGCACGGCCTTGTCGAAGTAATAAATTTACCTTGGTGAGAAGGTAGTCGAATCCACAGGGAATAGGGAGATAGAATATAAGGTTTCACTAATTAAGCTATGCGAAATACGGGAAACGATAATAGGATTGATGAGTGAAAAATAATGCAAAGCAATAAACTAAATAGAAGGATGAAAGTAAGAGGTGCAAATAGGAAAATCGAGAAGGACTTGCAATGAGTAAAAGGGGGTATCCGGACAAGCTACCTCTAGGATCTATGTTTCAAGTGTAAGACTATGATATTATACTCTCCTATTGATGTCAATTAAGTCGAGGAAATCCTAAGATTCATGGTCCCAAACCTAAGGACAACCGTGACTAACCCCAACGCTATGCCTTGGTATTAGGATTCACAACACCCTTCGCTCTGTCACCTAGATGATTAAGCCCCAGGGGAGTCCATCTACCTAAACCTCACACTATATGGGATTGCATTATGCTCTAGGGATTCCTAGTGATTAAACCTGTTCCTACAAAAATGGTTCTAACCCTTTGGTCCAGGTGGAAGAACCCTAGTCTAGATTAAGCCCCAGCATATAGGATTCACTACAACCCTTCACTCTATTGCTTGCGCAATTAAGCCCTAGGGGAGTTTATCTACCTATTGCTTTACTCTATTTCGACCGCTATTAAATCAAGGAATCGGAGGTAGGGAGAAATCACATCGGAAGGGAAAGGGGTACATTGCTACCTCACAACTCTCCCTCTCAACCCTCTTTAATCTTAAGTAGTCTAATCCTATAGGAGTTGTCACACCTCCAAAGGAAAACCTAGATTGCTCTCAACCCTAATGTCACGTTTAAGGGAAAACAATATCAAGAGATAATTAAGATTAAAACTCAATTTATTCATCAACGATGGAAAGCATAATAATCAATGTCAAAGAAACATAAGAACCCTAAAGTTTACAAGTCCGAATACCCCGCGAGGGGTTTAGCTCCTCATAGAGCTATACATGTTCATCAATGTGAAAATTAAAGCATAAAACATAGACATAGATGAAAACCCCCTCGAAGTTGGTGTGGCCGTGGTCTTGTGCAAACGTCGAACCTCGGAATCGATGCCGACGATGTGCTAGAACCTCCACGAAACCCTCTCCGAAACCCTAGCCGCACTCCAGAAAGTTGGGGAAAAGTTCGGTTCCAAGATCCCCCAAAAGGTTGCAAAAATCCCCTTTTATAATGTTGAATCGCGGCTTTAAAATTGGACTTATCGGGGGCTTCACACGGCCGTGTGGAATATCCACACGCCCGTGTGAAGCTTCTGTCTCGGCTGAAAAATTAATTTCACACGGCCGTGTGGAATTTCCACACGCCCGTGTGTCTTCACTGGATGGCTGAAATTACAAAACACACGGCCGTGTGGAATTTCCACACGCCCGTGTGACTTCTCTGGAACACTGGTCTTCAGCTGAACAGGCTTGGTAACTTGCCGAAACACCTCCCGGGTCCATTGTTCTTCATCGAGGCCATTACTTGGGCACACAAGCAACGGTAGGTCGCGCCGATTGCTTCAAGTCTTCTTCTTTCGCGAAATTCTCCTAAGTAACACGGATTGGACTTGTTGTGAATGTGACTGCCTTTGTGCCCCTCCAAAGGAGGTTGGCACACATCCACAAGTCCAAATACGTGTTTCGTTCCTTGCTTGGTCCGAGAACATCTCAACATTGGCAAACGCGACCTAATTTCATTCTTCTTCTCCAATTAGGCTCCACAATACCTTCAATGCACAAGAGAACACAAATGCACACATTTATTGATAAAATCTGATAAAAGGTATGCTTAATGTAAGATAATAGCGCTTCGCGATACTATAACACAAGCACTTATCAAACTCCCCCACACTTAAGCTTTTGCTTGTCCTCAAGCAAAAATAAAACGTGAAAGTACTTGGGAAGAACAATTGAAAGTGCTTGGCCTTAGGTTCACCAAAAGTGCAAAAGAAGCATTCTACAAGTAAGGGGAAATCAAAACATTGCATAAGGTTATCAATGCTCTAGCTAAAAACATGAATTAAAAAGGATAACAACTCGAAAACGTGTTAGTGTGTGCGACTTCACTCAAGAGAACCAACGAGTACTCCTCAAACTCTTGTTTACAAAGACTTATTTACGAACGAAAGAAATTAAGAGAGGAAGTAGTAGCTTCACACATCCTCGAAGGTAGCCCTTTCCTAGGCGGCCGCCAAAGGTGGCTTTCACTCTTTCGAGGAGGTAGCTCTTTCTACCGGGGTAGTAGCTTTCACGCATCCCATGAGATAGCTCTTTCTCTCATTAGGGCATAACTTGTATCCGACTTATGAGAGTAGCTACATACTTCATGGGTGGTAGCTCTTTCCACCTCAAATGCATACATAAAAGAAAGCAACTATTCACAAACTCACATTTTTCTTTTCATTTTCATTATTCTTTTTCTCTTTTTTTTTTTTTATATATATATGCATTTTCCAAAGTAAAACTAAGAACGATGATAAATTTGTCCTTTAAAACTTCAAGATCGAGTTTCCAAAAGATTTCAAGAGTGAGTAGTGCAATAGGGTGTAATCGAGCAAAAATCCCCTAAAATTCAAGTGGAACTAGAGCATGATAGGATACAATGTTAAAAATTCTCCTAAACTCTAAGAATACAACCGTTGCAACTAAGGTGAACCGCCATAGGCTACATTAGCATAAACAATTGAGCGCACAAGTAAAGGTGTGTGCAATGTGAACTCCCCCCCACACTTAAGATGTACATTGTCCTCAATGTACGCGTAGAAGCACAATAAAAGTGAAAACGATAAAAGCAACTAGTGTGGAAGTGGCAATTGAAACATTACTCCCCTGAACTCCAAGTGTTGCATTTGATGGAGCTAGGTCATTGAGAGATGAGTCTCAATGGTTTGTGGAGCACACACGATCCCATGACCGTGTCAATGACTATTCCTCAAAATCCTTACATCCAAGACCATCTGCGCACACATAAACGAGGGTTCAGTAAAGCTCAATAAAACTCGAGTATATAAAATGTAAAGCAATGAATACAACTCGAGACAAAATAAAAAACAAAATAAAAGCTATACTCAGAGGGAGAATCCCTTCTGAGTACTACAAGTCCAAAATAAAGTAAAGATATACAGAATGACAAATAAAAGAAAAGAATCTAAAATCTAGGACGCCTCAGCGTCGGTGTCCTGAGTGGTGGCCTCTGGTGCTGCTGGAGGCTCTGTATCTGCTGGTGGATCGGCTGATGTCGGTGCAGGTGGATCTGCTGGTGATGCGGGAGATGGAGGTGGTGGAGTGGAAACTCGAGGTCGGACCACGAAGGAGGAGGAGGCAATCTGCTCGAAGGTCTGTCGTAAGCTCTGGAACTGCGCCATCACCTCCTGGTGCTGTGAAATCTGTGTGGCCCTAACCTCAGCCACCTCGGTCTGTAGGATCCCCACTGCGCTCTCGAGGCGCTCCAGTCTTTCCTGGCCTCGAGACGGTGAAAACATCCGCACCGGAGGTGGCTCCGGTGCGGTGGGGGGTACCTCAGCCTCTGCCCCTGTCTCTGTGTCCTGCGGGGGTGGCTCCAATGCTGCCCGGGAGCCCTCGGCCTGCGCTGTCTGGGGAATGGTCCATGTATATACTCCTGGCCCTGTCCTGCGGATCATCCCCATCATCCTCAGTGTATCTGTGCCCAGAGGGATTGGTATACTGGTCTTCTCTGCCCCTCGTACTCCGTCTCTGAGACTCATCCCTATCAGGAGTCTCGAAATGTAGGGTCCTGAAAAGATCACTCCAACCCTAGGGTACTGGCCCTGATGGCGCAAATACTCTGCTAAGATGTGCCCTAAGTGGAGTGGTACCCTCTGAGCCATCGAATATAGATAAAGAAGCTCCTGGCGACTCAGAACCCCAGTACTATCACCTCGGCCACTCACTGATCTACTAAGAATGGCATGTAAGTATCTGTAGGCCGGGCGAGACAAGCACGTGGCCTTTGAGATTCCTGGCTCATACTGGCCTTCTCCGCACAAATCTCTGTATGCCCTCTGCGGGGTAAGACTGCCCGGGTAGTCTGTAGGAAGATCTCTGTACTCCTCGGTCTGTGTATAGGCCTCATCGTATAGTCCCAGATGGATCGAAAACTGGGTCAAGCTGAAGCTGAAATGCTGGCCTAATACCCTGAACTGAATGGTATCAGGAGTGAAAAAATCCCTGTATGACCTGTCAAACTCAAATGAAGCCAGGAACTCCAGTGTCACCCCTCGAATGGCTGGGTCTCTAATCCTCAATAATCTCCTCCAGCCACCCACCGAAAGTAGCTCCTCAACCTCCTCGGCAATACCGTCACCCCCCTGGATCTCTCTGATAATGCTCAGGTCGGGGTATCGTGACTGTCCGAAACGGAGTGGGGATAATCTATCAAACCTGGTCTGGTGCGCAGGTATACTGAACTCTGTCTCCTCTGGAGGGGGTGTGGGCTCACGGGGTCGCTTCCCAGCCGACTTCTTGGGTCTAGAAGACATTCCTGTAAGATTGGAAAAGAAAACAATCAAAATCAGTTCAAAATAACCAATCTGCAGAAATCCACACGCCCGTGTGTTAATTCCACACGCCCGTGTGGATCATCGGGCGGACAGAGTATAACGGCCGTGGGTTAAAAAAAAATTCAAAATTTACAATCTAATTCGCTTTAATTCATTCTTAAGCAACATTGCATACTCATAAATCAATTAATAAAGGCGAAATCATCAAAAGAACGAATTAAATTGAGAATCGACGAAGAAAAAGGCTTTGAAGTTCTTACCGACGGAGTGGATGAAGAAATACTAAGAATCGGCCGGAAAACTCCAATAAAATGCCTCAAAAATCCTCTGAGATGGTTGGCGAACTAGTGGAGAGGGTAGGAGAAGAGTTTAGAATGGAAATAGAAGAGGCACAAGTGAAAACCAAAAGGAATCGCGCGGCTTTTGGAGTTCTGGGGATTCACACGGCCGTGTCACGATTCCACACGCCCGTGTGCCTCTCAAATTAGGGTTCACAGGGGCCAACCCACGCCCCTGTGTGCATTCTGTTTGTTCTCTGACTACCCCACACGGCCGTGTGTTAATTCCACACGGCCGTGTGCCTTCACAAAGATATCCACAGGGGCTGGTACACGGCCCTGTGGAGTCTCGGGAGAACACAAAAGGTCTCTGAAAAACTTCACACGGCCGTGTGGAATTTCCACACGCCCGTGTGTCCAACCTGGCCAAGAACACAAGGCCGGTCACAGGGGCATGTCACACGCCCCTGTGACCTCTCTGGATTGCCCGAGAAAACTAAGTGTTTCACACGGCCGTGTGAATGAACCACACGGCCGTGTGCCTTGACAAGCTCTCCCACAGGGGCTCACACACGCCCCTGTGGTTTCTCGGGAAGTTTGGGGTTCTTTCTGCAGAGTTTCACACGGCCGTGTGGAAATTCCACACGGCCGTGTGCCTTGGCACAGCGGCACTCACAGGGGCATCCACACGCCCCTGTGGACTCTCTGGAAAAGAGTTGAAATTCTGCGGAATTTCGCACGGCCGTGTGTTAATTCCACACGGCCGTGTGCCCCTTCAGAAGTTTTTTCACAGGGGCAAAGTCACGCCCCTGTGTCTTCTCTGGTTGAGCTCCAATTGGTAACACACGGCCGTGTGTTAATTCCACACGGCCGTGTGTGTTCTCTGGTTTACTTAGAAAATTTTACAGACTCTCAGAAAAATTCAGAAACTCTTTTAAAACACTTAGAGCCTAGATAAACCATAAAAACATGACCAGAGATTATCGAAAACACACTCAACCGACTCAAACTTCGTCAATTAACGTTAAGGCACATGTAAATAATCGAAAATCCACAAGAAAACCCAGCATATGCACATGAAAATTGGGACACCATTGCTAAGACTTTTATTCAATCCTAAAACTAAACTAAGTACTAGAAAACTGTAAAAACGCTTGGGTTGCCTCCCAAGAAGCGCTTGTTTAACGTCACTTAGCTTGACATACCTGTCTTACCTTACGGAGGTTCATGAATGGAATTTGCCCTCTTCCCTAAAATTTGAAAGCAAGCATTGCATAATCGTTGCAAGGTAGAGGGAGAATTATCGAGTTTGTTACCACACATGGGTGAAACACCCTTACTCCGTGAATGCTCATCCCCTTTCTTGTTGGGGTTCTTGTTGTGGCGACGTCTCGACCGCTTCAATCTCCGAAGGACTTTCTTCCTAAGCTCCTTCTCCTTCTTGATGTCTATCTCAACTGAAACAAGCGCGAGCACTTCTTCCTCTTCAGTCTCTATGTCTTGGTCCGGCCACCCTTCATATGGATCCGGGTTAAACATATCCTGCATATATTCATCAATGCAATCATCAGTGACATCAAGATAATATAGAGCATCATCAAAATCAAGAGAATGTCGCATGGCTTCGGCGAGGCGGTAAGTGAGCTTGTCGTCCCCAACCCTAAGTGTGAGCTCTCCACCGTCCATGTCTATCAAAGCCTTGGAAGTGCGCAAGAACGGCCTCCCAAGGATCAGCGGTACCTCGACATCCTCGTCTACATCAAGCACTACAAAGTCGACCGGGAAAATGTACTTATCCACTTTCACCAACACATCTTCAACAACACCCCTCGGATGCCTCACCGATCTATCTGCAAGCTGAAGTGTCATCCGGGTAGGTCTAGGCTCGCCCAAGCCTAGCTTTTGGAAGAATGTGTAGGGCATGACATTGATGCTTGCCCCCGAGTCGGCTAGTGCCATCTCCTCACCCATATCACCAATATTGTATGGTATGATAAAACTTCCGGGGTCCTTCCTCTTGCTTGGCATATTCTTCTGTAGCACTGCCGAACAGTTTGCATCGAGGATGACGGATGCACTTTCCTCTAACTTCCTCTTATTGGTCAAGAGGTCTTTTAAGAACTTCGCGTACTTGGGCATTTGGGCTAATGCTTCCGCGAATGGAATGTTGATGTGCAATTGCTTGAAGACACCCAGAAATTTCTTGTATTGCTCATTGTCTTGGTCATTCTTCAATCGTGAAGGATAGGGAATTCTCGGCTTATAAGGTGGGGGTGCCACCTCTTTCTCCTTTGGTGCTTCATCCTCTATTTCCACGACTTCGGGTGAGTCCTTAGTCTTCTCAAGAGGGAGATGTCCCTCAACCTCCTTACCACTTCTCAAGGTTATTGCCTTTAGTTGTTCTCTTGGGTTGGTCTCCGTATTGCTAGGCAAACTACCTTGAGGTCTCTCCGCCAAAGTTTTCGCAATTTGTCCTACTTGGTTTTCCAAGTTGTGTAAGGAAGCGGTGTGATTGCGAAGAGTAGCTTCCACCGATTGGAACCTTGCATCCGAAGAAGAAACGAACCGTGTGAGGGCTCTCTCTAGATCAGTCATCTTTCCCTCCAACCCGGTCACTCGGCTTTCTAAATTCGGAGATTGTTGACTTTGAAATCCCGGTGGTGCACTATTTTTGTTCTGTTGTGACTGTCCTTGATTGCTCCAAGAGAAGTTCGGATGGTTCTTCCATCCCGGATTGTATGTACCACTATACGGGTTGCCTTGGCCTTGTCCTCGATATGAATTCCCCACAAAATCGGCCTGCTCCACCGCACTAGTGCCTCCAATAGCAATAGGACAATCGCTTGAAGCATGTCCTCCCCCACAACCGTTACAAGTAGTGATGGCCGCAATTCTTGGCGAAGCTAGAGCATCTAGCTTCTTACTCAACGATTCCACTTGTGCTGCCAATGATGTAACCGCATCAACCTCATGAATTCCGGCAACCTTTTTCCTATCCCTTGAGTTCCATTGATAACTATTCATAGCCATCTCCTCTACAAGGTGCCGAGCTTCACCGGGAGTCTTGCTTCCAAGAGTCCCTCCGCCCGCCGCATCTAAGAGTTGCTTTGTACTCGGATTCAACCCGTTGTAAAATGTGTGAATAATCATCCACTCGGGGAATCCATGTTGCGGACATTTGCGAAGGAGCTCTTTGAACCTGTCCCATGTCTCGAATAGAGACTCCAATTCCATCTGTACAAAGGATGATATCTCATTCCGGAGTCTTGCAGATTTCCCCGGTGGGAAGTATCTAGCCAAGAATGCCTCGGCCATCTCCTCCCACGTAGTAATGGAGGCTCTCGGTAATGAGTGCAACCAATGCCTTGCTTTTCCTTTCAATGAAAATGGGAAGGCTCTCAATCGAATTGCATCGTCCGTCACTCCATTTATCTTCAACATGTCACACACTTCCAAGAAATTTTCTATGTGACTATTAGGGTCTTCATCGGCTAACCCATTAAACTGTGCGGACTGCTGCAGCATCTGAATGAACGATGGCTTCAATTCGAAATTCATTGCTGTAATTGGGGGCCTGACAATGCTTGATTGGGTCCCCATAACTGCGGGTCTAGCAAAATCAGACAACGTTCGCTGCTGCTCGTTCTGTTCTGCCATTGTCTCTGACCCTTCTGTCTCAATATCGGCTTGATTTGATGCTTCTTGTGCAGGTTCTTTCCCTTTACGATGTGTTCTTTTTCCAATGTCTGGGTCTCCTTCAACAAGTATTGAAGGGTTCCCACGGGTCATAACCTGGAGCCGAAAATAAAGAAAAGAAAAATAAGAACAATGATAGGTAAAGAAAATATGAGATAGAGTGCGAAGTGAATAGCTAAAGTAGTGAAAAACAAATATCTAAAACGCCTATTCCCCGGCAACGGCGCCAAAAACTTGACACGACCTTTTGCGTGTGTACCGCAAGTGCACGGCCTTGTCGAAGTAATAAATTTACCTTGGTGAGAAGGTAGTCGAATCCACAGGGAATAGGGAGATAGAATATAAGGTTTCACTAATTAAGCTATGCGAAATACGGGAAACGATAATAGGATTGATGAGTGAAAAATAATGCAAAGCAATAAACTAAATAGAAGGATGAAAGTAAGAGGTGCAAATAGGAAAATCGAGAAGGACTTGCAATGAGTAAAAGGGGGTATCCGGACAAGCTACCTCTAGGATCTATGTTTCAAGTGCAAGACTATGATATTATACTCTCCTATTGATGTCAATTAAGTCGAGGAAATCCTAAGATTCACGGTCCCAAACCTAAGGACAACCGTGACTAACCCCAACGCTATGCCTTGGTATTAGGATTCACAACACCCTTCGCTCTGTCACCTAGATGATTAAGCCCCAGGGGAGTCCATCTACCTAAACCTCACACTATATGGGATTGCATTATGCTCTAGGGATTCCTAGTGATTAAACCTGTTCCTACAAAAATAGTTCTAACCCTTTGGTCCAGGTGGAAGAACCCTAGTCTAGATTAAGCCCCAGCATATAGGATTCACTACAACCCTTCACTCTATTGCTTGCGCAATTAAGCCCTAGGGGAGTTTATCTACCTATTGCTTTACTCTATTTCGACCGCTATTAAATCAAGGAATCGGAGGTAGGGAGAAATCACATCGGAAGGGAAAGGGGTACATTGCTACCTCACAACTCTCCCTCTCAACCCTCTTTAATCTTAAGTAGTCTAATCCTATAGGAGTTGTCACACCTCCAAAGGAAAACCTAGATTGCTCTCAACCCTAATGTCACGTTTAAGGGAAAACAATATCAAGAGATAATTAAGATTAAAACTCAATTTATTCATCAACGATGGAAAGCATAATAATCAATGTCAAAGAAACATAAGAACCCTAAAGTTTACAAGTCCGAATACCCCGCGAGGGGTTTAGCTCCTCATAGAGCTATACATGTTCATCAATGTGAAAATTAAAGCATAAAACATAGACATAGATGAAAACCCCCTCGAAGTTGGTGTGGCCGTGGTCTTGTGCAAACGTCGAACCTCGGAATCGATGCCGACGATGTGCTAGAACCTCCACGAAACCCTCTCCGAAACCCTAGCCGCACTCCAGAAAGTTGGGGAAAAGTTCGGTTCCAAGATCCCCCAAAAGGTTGCAAAAATCCCCTTTTATAATGTTGAATCGCGGCTTTAAAATTGGACTTATCGGGGGCTTCACACGGCCGTGTGGAATATCCACACGCCCGTGTGAAGCTTCTGTCTCGGCTGAAAAATTAATTTCACACGGCCGTGTGGAATTTCCACACGCCCGTGTGTCTTCACTGGATGGCTGAAATTGCAAAACACACGGCCGTGTGGAATTTCCACACGCCCGTGTGACTTCTCTGGAACACTGGTCTTCAGCTGAACAGGCTTGGTAACTTGCCGAAACACCTCCCGGGTCCATTGTTCTTCATCGAGGCCATTACTTGGGCACACAAGCAACGGTAGGTGGCGCCGATTGCTTCAAGTCTTCTTCTTTCGCGAAATTCTCCTAAGTAACACGAATTGGACTTGTTGTGAATGTGACTGCCTTTGTGCCCCTCCAAAGGAGGTTGGCACACATCCACAAGTCCAAATACGTGCTTCGTTCCTTGCTTGGTCCGAGAACATCTCAACATTGGCAAACGCGACCTAATTTCATTCTTCTTCTCCAATTAGGCTCCACAATACCTTCAATGCACAAGAGAACACAAATGCACACATTTAGTGATAAAATCTGATAAAAGGTATGCTTAATGTAAGATAATAGCGCTTCGCGATACTATAACACAAGCACTTATCAGTGTAATAGCATAGTCTTGCACTAGAAGCATAAGTCCTAGAGGTAGCTTGTCTGGATACCCTATTTCATCCATTGCTAGTTCTTCTCTTTTAACTTCTACTTGCTTTTCTCTTATCTTCCATCTCTCTATTTAATTTCCTATCTTTTAGTATAATTGATTTCATAATCTACTCACCAATTCAATTATCACTTTTCATACTCCGCACAACTAAATAATGAATTCTTGTGTCTTAAATCCCTATTCCCTGTGGATTCGACTACCCACTCACCAGCGTAATTTTATTACTTCGACAAGCCCGTGCACTTGCGGGATACACGCAAGGGGTCATGTCAAGCAATCAAGGGCAACAAAAGATTAATGCACTACCCGGCTTTCAACAGCAACAACAAGCGCCGAATTTGGAAAATCGGGTGACGGGGCTACAAACCAAGATGACTAACTTAGAGAAAGTGCTCAGAAGGTTTGTCCAATCATCGGATGTGAGATTTCAGTCGATATAGTCTACACTTCATAACCACACCGCATCGTTACACAACTTGGAGAACCAAGTTGGCCAAATTATGAAGTCTCTATCGGAGAGACCTCAAGGAAGTTGGCCAAGCAACACGGAGATGAATCCAAGGAAACAGTTGAAGGCAATTTCCTTGATAAGTAGCCGAGAGGTCGAGCGTAGTCTCCCTGTTGAGAATAAGAATGATGAAGTACCCCAAGTGGTGGAAGTGGAGGAAGCATCAAAAGAGAATGAGGTGGCACCCCCACCTTACAAACCGAGAATTCCATATCCTTCCCGCTTGAAGAATGATCAACAAGATAAGCAATACAAGATAGTTTTGGGGTTGTTTAAGTAGTTTCACATCAACATTCCTTTCGTGGAGGTATAATCACAAATGCCTAAATACGCGAAGTTCTTGAAGGACCTCTTGACCAACAAGAGGAAATTGGAGGAGAGTGCATCCATGATTCTAGATGCCACTTGCTCGGTGGTGTTGCAAAAAAATATGCCGAGCAAGAGAAAAGACCCCGGGAGCTTCATCATCCCATGCAACATTGGTGATTTGGGTGAGAAAATGGCACTAGCAAATTCGGGAGTGAGTATTAATGTCATGCCCTACACCTTCTTTCAGAAGCTAGGCTTGGGAGAGCCTAGGCCCAGTCGGATGACACTTCAGCTAGCTAATCATTCAGTTAGGCATCCGAGGGTCATTATGGAAGAGGTGCTCGTCAAGGTGGATAAATACATATTTTCTGTGGACTTTGTAGTGCTCGATGTGGATGAGGATGTCGATGTACCGCTGATTCTTGGGAGGCCGTTCTTGCGCACTTCCAAGGCACTCATAGACATGGACGGTGGAGAGCTCACTTTGAGGGTTGGAGACGACAAGCTCACCTATCGCCTCGCCGAAGCCATGAGACATTCTCTAGACTTTGATGGTACTCTTTATTATCTTGATGCTATTGATGAACTAATACATGAATATGTGTAGGAAATGATGAATCCAGACCCATATGAAGGATGGCCAGACCAAAACACGGAGATTGAAGATGTACTAGTACTTGGTCTCATTGAAGAAGTGAAGCCGGCCTCGGGAGTCATGAAGAAGGTGATCCGGAAGATGAGGAGGTCGAGAAGACGCCACAAGAAAAGCACCAATACAATTGGGGATGAGCATTCAAGGAGTAAGGGTGTCTCACCCTTGTGTGGTAACAAATTCGACAACTCTCCCACTACTCTACAAAGATTATGTTCTGCATGCTTTCACGTTGTAGGGAAGAGGACAATGTCTATTAATGAACCCTCATGAGGTAAGGCCAGGTACGTCAAGCTAAGTGACGTTAAATAAGCACTTCTTGGAGGCAACCCAAGCTTTTACTATTTTTCTAAGGTTTAGTTTAGTTCTAGCATGAATAAAAGTTTTAGTGTTGGTGTCCTGATTTTTCCATACATGTGCTGTAATTTTCTTGTGGATCGTAGATGTTTCCGTGTGCCTAAATGTTGATTGATAAAGTTTTGAGTCGTTTGAGTGTGGTTTCATGGATCTCTGGTCATGATTTTATCGACTATACAGGCTCTAAGTATTATGAATGTGTTTCTGAAATTTTCTGCAGAGTCTGTAATTTTATAAGTCATCTAGAGAAAATACACGGGCGTGAGGGATTTCCACACGGCCGTGTGAACCATCTCAGAGGTCGTCCCGAGCGTCATAGGGCTTGTGAGCGACCCTGTGAAGGACACACGGCTGTGTGAATTCCTACATAACTTGAACTCTCATTCCCGAGCATCACAGGAGCCATGTGGGTGCCCTTGTGAGTGCCCATGTGATAAGGCACATGGCCGTGTGAAACTCTGCAGAGACTTCCGTTCCATCCCGTGAAAACACAGGGGCGTGTGGGCACCCCTGTGTTAGAGCTTGTAAAAGGCACACGGCCGTGTGGATGTTTCACACAGCCATGTGGAACACTTAGAGATTTCTTGGGAGATCCATAGAGGGCACAAGGGCGTGTGGGTGCCCCTGTGGCTAGCCTTGTTCTTGGCCTTAGGCATTTTTCAGAGAGTACACAAGGGCCTGCGGCTGCCCCTGTGAGGCTCCTCTGTGAAGGCACACGGCCATGTGGGGGAGTTCAGAGAGCAACCAGGGTGAACACAGGAGCATGTGTTTGCCCCTATGATTTCCCCCACGCCTCTTCATCTATTCACTCTCAAACAAATCTCTGAACTTCATCCTCGCTCACCCGACTCTCTCATTTGTTTCTAGAGGTTTTAGACATTGTTCTCCGACCGATTTCAAAGTTTTCCTCATTCACACCGTTGGTAAGAACGTCAATCCCTTTTTCTTCGTCAAACTTGATTTAATTGGTTTCTTTCACAATCGTTTACTTGATTTGCATGCGCACACACTTGTTGGATGATTGTGGGAAGTGTGAGAACAAATTAAAGTGTAAAATATGAATTTTTAGCCCCATGGTCGTGCGGTTGCGTCTGCCTGAAGCTCCACAAGGGCGTGTGTAATTTCCACACGGCCGTGTGAATTTCTGCAGATTGATTTTTTGAATTGGATTTAATCGTTTTCTTTTTTCAATTTTGCTGTGTCTTCTAGATCAAAGAAGGCAATCGGTAAGCTTCCTCGCAAGCCATCATCCTCACCAGAGCAGATAGAGTTAAGTGTTCCCGAGCACCAGGCTCTTTTCAAGAGGTTATCGAGCTTGAGATTTGACCAGTCACGCTACCCTGACTTGAGCGCACTGAGAGCAGAACAGGAGATGATACTATTGCGGACGAGGTTGAGGAGTTACCTTCAGTTGGTAGCTGGGAGCGATTATTGCACATCAGAGAGCCAGCTATTCATGCACAGACATTAGAGGTCCTCGCATCCTTCGAGTTTGATCGTTCGTACTCCAGGTTTGGCTTGGTTGATGCTATTTAGTTTAGAGTCCTCGAACAGCACCACAGTATGGGTATCACGCAATTTTCAATCCGTTTAGGGTTATATGATGCAGTATACACTGGTACCGAGGAGTACGAGTGATTCTCAATAGATTACCCAGGCATTCTCACTCCCTAGAGGGCGTATCGAGCATTATGCGGCTAGGGGCAGTATGAGCCTGGGGTTTCGAATGCTACATGCCTATCCCGCACGGCCTACAGATATATACATGCAGTTTTGAGCAGATCAGTGAGCAGCCGGGGGGACAGTACAGGAGTGTTGAGCCGTCAGGAGTTGTTATACTTATAATGCATGGTATAGAGTGAGCCGTAGCATCTGGGACACATTCTAGCAGACTACTTGTGCCATCAGGGCCATTACGCCAAAGTGGGTGTCATCTTTGCAGGCCTCTATATTACGAGACTCTTCATTGGCATGGGATCCTTGATGGAGTGTGCGGAGCCGAGAAGACGACTGTACCGGCTCCCTTGGGCACGGAGACGATGAGACTCATGGTGATGATCCGTAGATCGAGACCGAGAGTCTATTCAATAATTGTTCCCCAATCAGAGACAGTAGAGGGGGAGTAAGTAGAGGGATCGCAGCCAACATTGGAGCCACCTCCAGTACAGGCAGATACACAGGCACCTTCCACAGCATCGGAGCCACCTCTAGGCCATATTTTCTCCCCATCTCGAGGCTAGGACAGGCTTGATTGCCTTGAGAGTGCTGTAGGGGTAGTACATAGTGAGGTGGCCGAGATCAAAGCTACCCAGACCATGCAGCATGACACGACCTTTTGCTTGCGTACCGCAAGTGCACGGCCTTGTCGAAGTAATAAAATTACCCTGGTGAGTGGGTAGTCGAATCGACAGGGAATAGGTATTTAGAACACAAGAATTTACTATTTAGTTATGCGGTGTACGAAAAGAAATAATTGGAGTGATGAGTGAATTTATGGAAACAATTAAAATAAACGACAAGAAAGTAAATAGAGAGATGAAAGATAAGAGAAAAGCAAGTAGAAGTTCAAAGAGAAAGACTAGCAATGGGTGAGATAGGGTATCCGGACAAGCTACCTCTAGCACTTATGCTTCTAGTGCAAGACTATGCTATTATACTTTCCTATTAATGTTAATTGAGTCGAGGATATGCTTAAACTCACGGTCCCAAAACTTAAGGTCAACCGTGACTAACCCCAACATTATGTCCCGGTATTAGGATTCACTACGACCCTTGACTCTTGTTGATCTGTCAACTAAGTCCCAGGGTAGTCTATCTTCATAACCCTAACACTACGTGGGATTGCTTTAAGCTCTATGGATTCCTAGTGATAAAACTTATTCCTCTATGTAGTTCTAACCCTTTGGTCCAGGTGGAAGAACCGTAGTCTAGATTGAGCCCTAAAACTCTATCTTGACCGCTAATTAACCAAAGAAACGGAGGTAGGGAGAAATCACAACGGAAGGGAAAGGGGTACATTGCTACCTCACAACTCTCCCTCTCAACCCTCTTCAGTCTTAAGTAGTCTAATCCTATAGGAGTTGTCACACCTCCAAAAGATAACCTAGATTGTTCTCAACCCTAGTGTCACGGCTAAGGAAGAACAATAGCAAAAGATAATTAAAACTGAAACTCGAATTTATTCATCAATATTGGAAAGCATAATAACAATGTCATAGAAACATAATGATCCTAGGGTTTTACAAGTCCGAATACCCACGAGGGGTTTAACTCCTCATGGAGCTATACATGTTCATCAAAGTGTAAAATAAATTGCAAAATAAGAACATCAATGAAAACCCCCTCGCGTGTGATGTGGCCGTGGCCTTATGCTGCCGTCGGATGTCGATGATGATGCCGTTGGCGTGCTCCAATCCTCCACAAAGTCCTCTCCAAAACCATAGCCGCACCCTCTCAAAGTTGGAGAGAAAGCTAGGTCAAAAGATTCTCAAAAAGTCTCCCAATCGAGCTTTAAATAGGCTGAGTGCGGCTTTAAATTTGAACTTATCAGGGCTTCACACGGCCGTGTGGAATTTCCACATGCCCGTGTGAAGTTTCTGTCTTCCTGGAAAATTACTTCACACGGCCGTGTGGAATTTCCACACGCCCGTGTGAAGTCTCTGGCTTGCTAGAAAATGATTCACACGGTCGTGTGTTAATTCCACACGCCCGTGTGAATTCTCTGGAAACTTGATCTTCAGCAGAAAATTTACAGTAACTTGCCGAAACGATCCCGAATATGTTGTTCTTCATCGAGGCCATTGAATTGGGCACACAATCAATGGTAGATCGTGCCGATTGCTTCAAGTCTCCTTCTTGGTGAAGTTCTCCTAGGCTACACGAGCTAGACTTGTTGTGAATGTGACTGCATTTGTGCCCCTCCAAAGGAGGTTGGCACACACTCAAAAGTCCAAGTTCGTGCCTTGTTCCTTGCTTGGTCCGAAAACCTCCCATCAACGGCGAACACGTCCTAACTTTGTTCTTCTTTTTCCAACTTGGCTCCACAAACCTACAACGTACAAGAATACACAAATGCACACTATTTAGTGATAAAATCTGATAAAAGAGATGCTAATAGTAAGATAATAACGCTTCGCGTCACTATAACACAAGCACTTATCACAGCAGTCATTGACGATGGCACAGTTCGATGCTATCCGACAGTTACTTGAGTGAGCTATGTCATCACCATTTGTGGTCCAGCCCCAAGCCTCGACTCCACCGCTTTTTCCATCACCAGAGGCCGATCCACCGATCCCAACAGAGCCTACAGCAGCTCCGGAGGCTCCAGTATAGGACATCGACGCTGAGGCATCGTAGTTTATTTTATTTTTCTTTTAGTTTCATTTTGTACTTTTATTTCATATTTTAGGACTTGTGGTACTCAAAAAGGATTCGCCTTCTGAATTAATTCTCTATTGCTTTTATTTTCCTTGAGTTGTATTTCATTGCTTTATCTCTATATACTCGAGTTTTATTTTGATTTTTTTTTTAGCTACACTGAACCCCTTGTGTACGTGTGCAGATGGTCTTGGATTTTGAATGTGAGGGATAGTCATAGGCACGGTCATGGGACCGTGTGTGATCCACAACCCATTGAGACTGAACTCTCAATGAACCTAGCCCTATCAAACGCAACACTTGGAGTTCAGGGGACTAATGTTTCAATTACCTACCCCTACATTAATTGTTTTAATTATTATACTTTTCATTGTGCTTGCATACATACATTGGGGACAATGTACATCTTAAGTGTGTGTGTGTGGGGGGGGGGGGGGGGTCACATTGCACACACCTTTACTTGTGCATTCAATTGCTTATGCTCATGTAGCCCATGACGGTTCACCTTAATTGCAACATTAGTATTGTTTGAGTCTAGGAGAATTTTTAACATTGTATCCTATCATGCTCTAGTTTTTACTTGAATTTTAGGGAATTTTTGCTCAATTATCTCATATTGCACTACTCACTCATGGAATCCTTTGGAAACTCAAGCTTGATGTTTAAGGACTAGTTTATTATCATTTTAGTGAGATTTTAGTTTTGTTTTGAAAAAAAAAAATTTGTGAGCTTGTGAATATTTGTCTAGTTTCATTTGTACATTTGGGGTCGAAATAGCTATCTCCTATGAAGTATGTAGCTACTCTCATAAGTCGAATACAAGTTATGCCCTAATGAGAGAAAGAGCTATCGCATGGGATGCGTGAAAGCTAATACCCCGGTGGAAAGAGCTACCTCCTCGAAAGTGTGAAAGCCACCTTTGGCGGCCACCTCGGAAAAGGCTGCCTTAGAGGTTGTGTGAATCTACTACCTCCTTACCTTTGTATATAAATAAGTCCTTGTAGTAAGAGTTTGACGAGTACTTTTTGGGTTATCTTGAGTGAGGTCGCACACAGTTACACATTTTCAAGTTGTTGTCTTTTTTTATTCAAGTTTTTAGCTAGAGCAATGATATCTTAATGCAATGTTTTGATTTCACCTTACTTACAAAATTCTTTCTTTGCATACTTTTAGTGGACCTAAGGCTGAGCACTTTCAATAGTTTTTTCCAAGTACTTTAATGTTTTATTTTTTTTTTTTGAGGACAAGCAAAAGCTTAAGTGTGGGAGAGTTTGATAAGTGCCCGTGTTATAATAATGCGAAGTGTTATTGCCTTTAATTGAGCATTACTTTTATCAGATTTTATCAATAAATTTTGTGCATTTGTGTACTTTTTTGCATTGTAGGGTTGTGGAGCTAGTTTGGAGAAAAAGAACAAAGTTAGATCATGTTCATCGTTGTTGGGGAATTCTTAGACCAAGAAGGAACAAGGCACGAGTCTAGACTTATGGGTGTGTGCCAACCTTCTTTGGAGGGGCACAAAGGCAGTTACATTCACAATAAGTATAACTTGTGTAGCATAGGAGAATTTCACCAAGGAGGAGGATTGAAGCTATCGACATGATCTACCATTGATTGTGTGCCCAATTCAACGGCCTCGATGAAGAACGATGAATTCAGGAGCATTTCGGCGAGAGTACAGTAGCAGCACTGTAACAAATTATTGTAACTTAAACACTGTAGCAAGTTACTGTTTACTGTTCACTAAAAATCAGCAAAACAGAAACTTCAAATGGGCGTGTGGAAATTTCACACAGCCGTGTGAAATCCTGATTTCAGCCGATTTGATGACGTGACTCAAAACCATTGAAAGGCCTTTTTGGGACTTTTTCTAGATCTTTTCGCCTAGTTTCTGGGGGGGGTCGTGGCTAGGGTTTGGAGAGGACGTTATGGAGGATTGGAGTGCGCCATCCGCATCGATATCGAAGTCCGGAGGTCAGACAAGATCATGGGTACGCTACACAAGGGTGTTTTCATCTATGTTTTCAATTTGTATTCATTGATATACATTGATAGAGTTGTATAGCTCCATGAAGAGCTAAACCCCTTGTGGGTATTCAGACTTGTAAACCCTAGGATGATTATGTTTCTATGACATGTTATTATGCTTTCTTTATTGATGAATTTAATGGAGTTTCAATCTTAATTGCATATTGTATTGATTTTCCCTTAGCCATGACAATAGGGTAGTTATCCTTTGCATGTGTGACAACTCCTATAGGGTTAGACTACTTGAGATTGGAGAGGGTCGAGAGGGTGAGTCATGAGGTAGCAAAACATCCCCTTTCCCCTCCGGTGTGATTTTCCCTACCTTCGTGTTCCACGAGTTCTTAGAGGTCGAAGTCGAGCGAAGTGTTAGGAGATGAACTCCCCTTGGGCTTAGTTGCGGGATCAACAAAGTGAAGGATTGTAGTGAATCCTAGTGCTGAGGCTTAATTGAGACTAAGGTTCTTTCACCTGGACCAAAGGGTTAGAGCTATACATAGGAACAAGGTGTTTCACTAGGAATCCCTAGAACTTAAAGCAATTCCGCATGGTGTGAGGCTTAGGAAGATGGACTCCCCTGGGACTTAGTTGACAAGACAACAAGAGTTAAGGGTCGTACTGAAACCTAATGCCGGGGCATAATAATTGGGATTAGTCACGGTTGACCTTAGGTTTAGTTACTCTTGCATACACACAATGATTCTGTTTTCACTCTTTGTACATCGCACTAGCTAATTAGCAAACGCTTACGTCTTTGATCGCTACTCCCTGTGGATTTGACTACCCTCTCACTGGGGTACTATTATCACTGCGACAACCCGTGCACTTTCGGGCCCCTGTCACTCATAAACCAAAATAAACAAAGACATTAACTAACACTTCAATATACATAAAGTACAACATTGACTTCCAATATGGATATATAACACTAACTGCAGTTGATACCAAACTTTCTTATTTAACCATGGACTTGCATTCTTTTTTCAGTCTTTAACAGTAACAAGGCCAAAACAGTTGTAACAGGAAATGTTAAGGATTTCTAAAAGACCATCAATCCTAGCAAGCTTTTGTTCTTTTTGTTTTTTATGTTGAAATGAAGCTTAACTCACCTTACCCTATTCTTAATAATTAATTCATTTTGTTTGATCTATATGTTTGAAAATATTTGATTTCTTTTTGCAGACAAGAGTTTGTGCATCTTATTGATTAGATGGATGCTGGTCATATGACTACGATGGAGTTAAAGCTGAGGGTGAAGGAGCATCATGTTGATCTTATTGGAAATCCCCACAAGAGAAAGGCTGGAATTTCGCCCAAGCTGGAAGCTTACTTCTATGCAAATCAAAGAACACCAACTTGAAAGCCATTTTTTGTCATGTTCTAGAAGTATGTTTAATGAAAGTTGCTACACACAGCCTCAAAAGAAATACGGAATACTAGTGGCGCGGAAAAAGATTCTATTTCTTCTTTCAGATAGAAATCATAATGTCATACCAAGTTTTGTTTCAATTTTTTTCCATAATAACTAAGTTCAAACAGGATGCTATTTATTAGAATTTATAGAATTTACAGAGAACATAGACAGTGTATGAAGCACCGAATAGTGCCAACTTCTAAAGTTGACAACAAAAATACAATTCACATCACAAGACCACCCAACATTGATGACAAAAGTAACAACCAGCACTATAACACTTATCTAGATATTTCAACTAGAAAGAGTTTTTTTTCTCTTATGTTCAGCAGCTTTAAGAACTTAACTAGAGATTTCAATGGACTTTATCTCATGTTTCTTGACCTTCTCCTTCTATACTGTGACAGTGAACACCCCATTCTCCATCGCCGCCTTCACCTAATCAACCTTTAAATTTTCCTGCAGCCTGAACTTCCTGAGGAACTTACCGCTGCTCCTCTCCACACGGTACCACTTGTCATTCTTCTCCTCTTGCTCCTTGCTTCGCTCTCCCCTGATCTGGAGGACCCTACTATTATGTCTTAAATTCCTTCTAGAAATTAATGACCAAAGAAATCAGATTTCCTTAAAATTTCAATCAAATAACTCTCACTCTATTGCTTCTCTGACTTCAATTTAATTAAGATTCTCCTCATGCTCCTTTCTTCGCTCTCCACTGATATGGAGGACCTTGCCCTTGCGAATGATCGACATCTTCACCAAAAGGTGGAAAAAAAGAGAGATATAATGAAAAGAAACGAATGCTAATGCTTAGCGTGTAGGGCATAAAAAGTCACTCAACGCTCTGTCGTAACCCTCTCTATAGGGAATTTATATAGCTTGGGACCGTCTTGGTTGCGGTTTTGGGAGTTATCTATTTTAGGCTGCAAGAACCCACCATGACTATGCACACAATTCAAGAAACCCATGGCTTTAGGCTACGTCTCGTGTCTTCGAGATCCCAGCAGAATAACGATCATCAATTTGACGCATCTCAAAGTCCTCCTTATTCTAGAAACCCTTCACCATTATTGGTTAGCGGGTGCCACATTGGAAAGCATCATTATCTAGCATTATTGATTTTAAATTCTTTGACTAAAATATTATTGTCACTTACTATTCCACTTTCAACTTCTACTTGCAATCATTTTAAAAATTATGTTCTCTCCAAAATTCCTATAAAAGTGACACTATTGATAATCCCATAATTTACCTTATCTCCTGATATCTTTATTAGATAAATATGTTATATCCACAGTAGTGGCTTCCAAATTCTTGATATTTATTTAAAACAATGTTTTCTAGGACAAAATTAAAGGCTTGATTTCATTAACTGTATAAGGATCAGGATAAGAGATTATAAAGTAATAAACCTTTCTTATTTATCTGAGCAAACCCTTAAAAACTACTTTTATAATAGACCATTGATATTGAATAGTTAACAGAAATGGGAGAATTAATGGCACTCTTAACCTTAAAATATACTCATAAATGAACATTGACACTTTCTTTGTATTTCCAGGTATTGGTTTAAACTATTGTGTCTTGGATTTCACATATCTTAAAAAGAAAGTCTCCAACTTCTTTTTGTAAATTTGATAAGAATCCTTAGGTTTGATTGACAAGACTTTTAACATGGAAGATAACAACAACTAAGGGTAAAGAAGGTGATCCTATTTCTATTAATTCAAGAATTCTTTATTAAAGACACCCGTCTACTAATCTTCAATTATATTGAACTTTGGGTTAACTATGTGTTCCCTAGTAATAAACTTTTTCAAGTTCATAATGATTTATAATTCCAATAGCTTATTACTTCCTAAAACAAAAAAATTCTGATACACAAGCTTAACATAGATAGAATGCATGACCATTTATCGAACAAAATATGATGACTTTGTTATCAGAATCACAACAGTTGTGGAAGAAGAAAAATTCACTCCAAGATCCACCATAAACATAAGTTATAATTTAGTTTTCACATGGTGATTCGGGTTTATCTTCGGTACTCTTAACAGGATTGCAGTATGTATAAGAAGAAATCAATAAAGTCAATCATGGAGGCAGAAATCTTACACAAGGGTTAAATAAAATTTAATAAACCAAACTTCAGGTACTTCAAATTATATAATGCAAGATAGATATGATGGGAATTAGGCAACAATCTCCATAATAATATAGCTAACAAACAATTCCCAAACTTGCTAAGTTAAGAGGAGCAAATAAGAAAAAATGCAATCACACAAGACACCAAAACTTTTACGTGGAAAATGCTCAAATTAAGGGTGAAAAACCACGGGTCATATCTGACCAAACCAAGATCCACTATGATCAAATTTAGAGTACAAGAAAGTCTCAAGGTTGACCATAAATAAAAAAACAAACACAACTCAGCCAAAGCAATAGCTAAAACAAGCTATATCTCAGAGACAAGAAAGCAGAAACAAAACCTTTTCTGTTGCTTCTATTCAGAAATTAATATCTAGAGTTAGAAGAAGCAAAACAATAAACCGACTTGTGGAAAGTAAGCTCTAAAAATCCCAAAGAAGCCCACAAAATTTCAATTCAATCAGAATTCATTTGACCCTCCAAACACCAGCTTGAAATCACTACCCGTGCTAAATCCGAACTAGAAATCAGTATCTTTCTCTTGCGGTTGCTGCTGTTCGTCTCTCTTATTAATCTCACACACCTCTTACATGTACCCTAATATGATGAAAAACACTAACTAAAGTGTCACTTAGTGGGCTTGGACCATTTGGGCTTTTCTCCACATAGGAAGAGAGCACAATACCCAACAAGATACTACATCTAGTTTGTATAAAAAATAAATTCTACAAAAACCAGAAGGTAAACACATATCATGAGAGTTACAAAGCGAAAAAATATGAATAACAATAAACATGCTATGAGCCAAAGTAATAATAGAGAAAAAAAATTACAAAAGATAACCAACAAACATTATAAAAATCACGAATAAAACAAATATTAAAGGAAAAAGATATACAAAGCTGAATAGAAAGGGATTTTGAGGTGGTGAGCAAAATGCAGACTGACACGACCTTTTGCGTGTGTACCGCAAGTGCACGGCGTTATCGAAGTAATAAAATTACCCTGGTGAGTGGGTAGTCGAATCCACAGGGAATAGGGATTTAGAATATCAGAATTCACTATTTAGTTATGCGGTGTACGAAAAGAAATAATCGGAGTTATGAGTGAATTTATGGAAACAATTAGAATAAAAGACAAGAAAGTAAATAGAGAGATGAAAGACAAGAGAAAAGCAAGTAGAAGTTAAAAGAGAAAGACTAGCAATGGGTGAGATAGGGTATCCGGATAAGTTACCTCTAGGACTTATGCTTCTAGTGCAAGACTATGCTATTATACTTTCCTATTGATGTTAATTGAGTCGAGGATATCCTTAAACTCACGGTCCCAAAACTTAAGGTCAACCGTGACTAACCCCAACATTATGTCCCGGTATTAGGATTCACTACGACCCTTGACTCTTGTTGGCCTGTCAACTAAGCCCAAGGGTAGTCTATCTTCCTAACCCTAACACTACGTGGGATTGCTTTAAGCTCTAGGGATTCCTAGTGATAAAACATGTTCCTCTATGTAGTTCTAACCCTTTGGTCCAGGTGGAAGAACCCTAGTCTAGATTGAGCCCTAAAACTCTACCTTGACCGCTAATTAACCAAGGAAACGGAGGTAGGGAGAAATCACACCGGAAGGGAAAGGGGTACATTGCTACCTCACAACTCTCCCTCTCAACCCTCTTCAATCTTAAGTAGTCTAATCCTATAGAAGTTGTCACACCTCCAAAAGATAACCTAGATTGTTCTCAACCCTAGTGTCACGGCTAAGGAAGAACAATAGCAAAAGATAATTAAAACTGAAACTCGAATTTATTCATCAATAATGGAAAAGCATAATAACAATGTCATAGAAACATAATGATCCTAGGGCTTTACCAGTCCGAATACCCACGAGGGGTTTAGCTCCTCATGGAGCTATACATGTTCATCAAAGTGTAAAATAAATTGCAAAATAAGAACATCAATGAAAACCCCCTCGCGTGTGATCTGGCCGTGGTCTTGTGCTGCCGTCAGACATCGATGACGATGCCGTTGGCGTGCTCCAATCCTCCACAAAGTCCTCTCCGAAACCCTAGCCGCACCCTCTCGAAGTTGGAGAGAAAGATAGGTCCAAAGATACTCAAAAAGTCTCCCAATCGGGCTTTAAATAGGCTGAATGCGGCTTTAAATTTGAACTTATCGGGGCTTCACACGGCCGTGTGGAATTTCCACACGCCCATGTGAAGTTTCTGTCTTCCTGGAAAATTACTTCACACGGCCATGTGGAATTTCCACACGCCCGTGTGAAGTCTCTGGCTTCCTGGAAAATGATTCACACGGCCGTGTGTTAATTCCACACGCCCGTGTGAATTCTCTGGCAACTTGATCTTCGGCAGAAAATGCACAGTAACTTGCTACAGTGAATTACAACAGTAACAAAGCTACAGTGCTGCTACCGTACTCGCCGAAACGCTCCCGAATACGTTGTCCTTCATCGAGGCCATTGAATTGGGCACACAATCAATGGTAGATCGTGCCGATTGCTTCAAGTCTCCTTCTTGGTGATGTTCTCCTAGGCTACACGAGTTAGACTTGTTGTGAATGTGACTGCCTTTGTGCCCCTCCAAAGGAAGTTGGCACACACTCACAAGTCCAAGTTCGTGCCTTGTTCCTTGCTTGGTCAGAAAACCTCCCAACAATGGCGAACACGATCTAACTTTGTTCTTCTTTTCCAACTTGGCTCCACAAACCTACAATGTACAAGAATACACAAATGCACACTATTTAGTGATAAAATCTAATAAAAGAGATGCTCATAGTAAGATAATAACGCTTCGCGTTACTATAACACAAGCACTTATCACAGACCACTAGTAAGGAAGACCTGCACTTGATTAAGGAAGAATAATGATGATAGAGAAACACTAGTTCTGAGAAAGTGGAAGAGCCAAAAGTGGGATGGAAAGTGAGGTTGATTGACGCGCTTTTTTCGTATGTGTAGTTTAAATGCATAGTTGTCGAAGTAATAAAAACCCAAGGGTTGGGTTGTCGAATCCACAGGGAAAGAAATTATTTATAACCACTTTAATCTTGTTATCTCACTTTAAACACACAGTATAAGCTATAATGATTTAAAAATAAAAAATAAAAAGATGCTAAACGCACATAATACGAATGAAGAGACAATAAAGTGGTAGGATTTTTAACTTGAAGTATCAAACTTAACTACAATTCCTGAATTCAAATTATTCAAGTCACAGAGATCCAAAGACACCCATATTCTACTTGCATAGCAATTGGTGACTATTCTGAGTGAAATCCCTAAATCTATGACCTGTAACTTCACAAGGGTTTATATGAATGCTTGGAGTTCTAGGTATTCCGGTTGACCAACTAGGCTCCCAAAATAGGTTAACACTCTTGCAAGATAACCACCCCCTAATCCAATAGAAATGCTTATTAACCGACCTCTCACATCTAAGGGAATACTATTATTGCTTGAAGAACAAGGAAACACGAGAGTAGAGACATTTGTATTTTGCTATTTTAGCTATTCGTCATTCATTCTATTTCACATTTTTCTTATTCTTCCATCATTATTATTTGTTTTCTTTTGTTTGTCTTACTTTTTCTTGCAAGGAGCCTAAATGGAGATTGATGCAGTCATTGAGCTATATTCTCAAGTTGAAGCTCTCAGTACAAAGCTTGATAGAATTATTGCTTCACAACAGAGCAATCCAAGCTACAACACACATCATCCAAATGAGAGGAACTACCAAAATATTTTATGGAATAACGATGGACAACATTGGGAAGCACCTCAAGAGTGATTTCAAAAGGTTGAGATACTCGAAGAGGATGCGCCTCAATGGAAAAAGTGCTAGCTAACTTTATTGAAGCATCCGATGCCTCTTGCCAAAGTATGGAAGCCACACGAAAGTGTCATGAAGCCTCCTATAACAACCTTGAACATCAATTAGGATGGATACTTGACACACTCTCCAAGGAAAATGAAGTTTTTGAGCAAGCAACGCAAGTTCCTTATAGAGATGATGTGGTAGTGAACGGTAATGAAGAAATGAGGCAGACCAAGTATGAAAATTGGGATTGCTTGAATGAAAATGGTGCTTGTGAACAAGGAAATTTTCAAGGGGATTTGCTAGTGTAATGTTCCTTTCAAGATGAAAATACACAAGAAGAAGCAAACCCTAAGGTAATGGAGCAAGCATCCTTCTTTGGGATTGATCAACTCACAAAAAGCAAGAAAGAGATTTTGGCAAGGGAAAAATATGTGGGGAGGATATTTAAACCATCCAATGACCCACCTATGCTAAGCTTGGACAATTCCCAACCCAAATTGTTTCCTTGGAGGCCTAAAGTAAGATGGTTGGACCCTCCAACAAATACTCCACCACGGCAAGTAGATTTTTGGTTTAAAGGAAGTAGCTATGCAAGTTCTTGTCGGGAGGAACACACTCTTTTCAAGCTGCCTTATGGTAAGTGATAAGTGCTTGTGTTATAGTATCGCGAAGCGCTATTATCTTACATTAAGCATACCTTTTATCAGGTTTTATCACTAAATGTGTGCATTTGTGCTCTCTTGTGCATTGAAGGTATTGTGGAGCCTAATTGGAGAAGAAGAATGAAATTAGGTCGCGTTCGCCAATGTTGGGATGTTCTCGGACCAAGCAAGGAACGAAGCACGTATTTGGACTTGTGGATGTGTGCCAACCTCTTTTGGAGGGGCACAAAGGCAGTCACATTCACAACAAGTCCAATCCGTGTTACTTAGGAGAATCTCGCGAAAGAAGAAGACTTGAAGCAATCGGCGCGACCTACCGTTGCTTGTGTGCCCAAGTAATGGCCTCGATGAAGAACAATGGACCCGGGAGGCGTTTCGGCAAGTTACCAAGCCTGTTCAGCTGAAGATTAGTGTTCCAGAGAAGTCACACGGGCGTGTGGAAATTCCACACGGCCGTGTGAGCCATTTTCCAGCCAGACAGAGAAGTCACACGGGCGTGTGGAAATTCCACACGGCCGTGTGTTTTGCAATTTCAGCCATCCAGTGAAGACACACGGACGTGTGGAAATTCCACACGGCCGTGTGAAATTAATTTTTCAGCCGAGACAGAAGCTTCACACGGGCGTGTGGAAATTCCACACGGCCGTGTGAAGCCCCCGATAAGTCCAATTTTAAAGCCGCGATTCAACAATATAAAAGGGGATTTTTGCAACCTTTTGAGGGATCTTTCGACCTATCTTTTCCCGAACTTTCTGGAGTGCGGCTAGGGTTTCGGAGAGGATTTCGTGGAGGTTCTAGCGCGTCGTCGGCATCGATTTCGAGGTTCGACGTTTGCACAAGACCACGGCCACACCAATTCGAGGGGGTTTTTCATTGATGTCTATGTTTTATGCTTTATTTCTCACGTTGATGAACATGTATAGCTCTATGAGGAGCTAAACCCCTCGTGGGGTATTCGGACTTGTAAACTTTAGGGTTTCTTATGTTTCTTTGACATTGATTATTATGCTTTCCATCGTTGATGAATAAAATTGAGTTTTTAATCTTGATTATCCTTTCATATTGTTTTCCCTTAAACGTGACATTAGGGTTGAGAGCAATCTAGGCTTTCCTTTGGAGGTGTGACAACTCCTATAGGATTAGACTACTCAAGATTAAAGAGGGTTGAGAGGGAGAGTTGTGAGGTAGCAATGTACCCCTTTCCCCTTCGATGTGATTTCTCCCTACCTCCGATTCCTTGATTTAATAGCGGTCGAAATAGAGTGAAGCAATAGGTAGATAAACTCCCCTAGGGCTTAGTTACGCAAGTAATAGAGTGGAGGGTTGTAGTGAATCCTATTTGCTGGGGCTCAATCTAGACTAGGGTTCTTCCACCTGGACCAAAGGGTTAGAATTACGTATAGGAACAGGTTTAATCACTAGGAATCCCTAGAGCATAATGCAACTCCACATAGTGTGAGGTTTAGGCAGATGGACTCCCCTGGGGCTTAGTCATCTAGGTGACAGAGTGAAGGGTGTTGTGAATCCTAACACCGGGGCATAGTGTTGGAGTTAGTCACGGTTGTCCTTAGGTTTGGGACCGTGAGTCTTAGGATATCCTCGACTCAATTGACATCAATAGGAGAGTATAATATCATAGTCTTGCACTTGAAACATAGACCCTAGAGGTAGCTTGTCCGGATACCCCCCTTTTTATTCATTGTTAGTCCTTCTCGATTTTCCTACTTGCACTTCTTTCTTCCATCTCTCTATTTAGTTTATTGCTTTGCATTATTTTCACTCATCAATCTTATTATCGTTCTCCGTATTCTGCATAGCTTAATTAGTGAAACCTTATATTCTATCTCCCTATTCCCTGTGGATTCGACTACCTTCTCACCAAGGTAAATTTATTACTTCGACAAACCCGTGCACTTGCGGGATACACGCAAGGGGTCGTGTCAGTAAGAAAAAGGTACGTCAAGCTTAGTGACGTCAAACAAGTGCTTCTTGGGAGGCAACCCAAGTTTTTATTGCTTTTCTAGGTTTTAGTTTAGTTTTTAGCATGAATAATTGCCTAGTTTCAGTGTTTTGATTTTATTATGCATGTGCCGTGATTTCTTATGGATTATTGGTGTTGTAGTGTGCCTAATTGTGATTGTCGAAGTTTTGGGTTGTTTGAGTGTGTTTTCATGGATCTCTGGTCGTGTTTTTATCGTTTATATAGGCTCTAAGTGTTATGAATGTGTTTCTGAAATTTTCTGCAGAGCCTGTGATTTTTTCTAAGTCATCCAGAGGAAACACATGGCCGTGTGGAATTTCCACACGGCCGTGTCAACCATCTCAGAGCTCATCCCGAGCAACACAGGGCCGTGTAGCTGCCCCTGTGAGCGACCTAGTGAAGGGCACACGGCCGTGTGGAATTTCCACACGCCCGTGTGAAATTCTGTAGAACTTCAACTCTCATTCCATAGAGTCCACAGGGCCGTGTGGATTCCCCTATGAGTGCCCATGTGTTATGGCACACGGCCGTGTGGATTTCTCACACGGGCGTGTGAAACTCTGCAGGGATTCACTTCCATTCTGAGAAAACACAGCGGCGTGTGGCCGCCCCTGTGAAAGGTCCTGTGAAAAGCACACGGCCGTGTGTATTTCTCACACGGCCGTGTGGAACACTTTGAGTTTTTCGGGATATCCAGAGAGGCCACAAGGGCATGTGGGTACCCTGTGGCCGGCCTTGTGCTTGGCCAGGTTGGGCACACGGCGGTGTGGAATTTCCACACGGCCGTGTATGTGAGTTCATAGGCAAATAGAGGAAACACAGGGGGGTGTGACTGCCCCTGTGAACCCTACCAATAGAGGCACACGGCCGTGTGGATTCCCAGAACTTAAAAGGCTGTGACTTCTTTTTAAAAACCTTTTTGCGCCTGTTCACTTCTAGATGCCTCCACACTCAAGGGATGCTTTCTCTCATCTTCCCAACCCTCTCTTTGTTTATTTAAGGAGTTTTTAAGTTATTTTCTAGCCATATTCAAAGTTTTTGATTTCCACATCGTCGGTAAGCATCTTTTCTCCTTTTCTTCGTCAATCTCTTCTTTCTTGTTCAACACCAGGATCCACCAGTATCAGCACCGGTAGCAGCACCGGAGATCGCAAAGCAAATGACACCGACGCTTGAGGCGTCTTTATCTTTATGTTTCTTTAGATTTTATTAGATTTTTGTTGAGCTTCACTGAACCACCTTGTGTATACTTACAGATGGTCTTGGATGAAAGGAATCTAAGGAATAGTCATAGGCACGGTCGTGGGACCGTGTGTGCTTCACAACCCATTGAGACTCAACTCTCAATGCACCTAGCTCCATCAAACGCAACACTCGGAGTTCAGTAAAGTAATGTTTCAATTGCCTACTTCCACACTAATTGTTTTATAATTCTTCACTTTTATTGTGCTTGCATGCGTACATTGGGGACAATGTACATCTTAAGTGTGGGGGGAGTTCACATTGCACACACTTTTACATGTGCGTTCAATTGCTTTTGCTCATGTAGCCTATGGCGGTTCACCATAGTTGTAACGGTTGTATTCTTATAGTTTAGGAGAATTTTTAACATTGTATCCTATCATGCTCTAGTTTCACTTGAATTTTGAGGGGAATTTTTTCTCGATTATCTTTTTTTGCACTACTCACTCTTGAAATCTTTTGGAAACTCGAACTCAAAGTTTTAAGGACTAGTTTAGTACTACTCTAGTAAGTTGTGAGGTTTTGTTTTAAAAAAAAAAACTAGTGAGTTTGTGAATATTATTCTAGCTTTTATTTGTGCATTTGGGGTGGAAAGAGCTACCTCCCATCAAGTATGTAGCTATTCTCATAAGTCGGATACAAGTTATACCCTAATGAGAGAAAGAGCTATCTCATGGGAAGTGTGAAAGCTACTACCCCGGTAGAAAGAGCTACCTCCTCTAAAGTGTGAAAGCCACCTTTGGCGGCCGCCTAGGAAAGGGCTACCTTAGAGGTTGAGTGAAGCTACTACTTCCTTACTTTGTGTATATAAATAAGTCCTTGTAACAAAAGTTTGAGGAGTACTCGTTGGTTATCTTGAGTAAATTCGCACACACTAACACATTTTTGAGTTGTTATTCTTTTTTATTCGAGTTTTTAGCTATAGCATTGGTAACCTTATGCAATGTTTTGATTTCCCCTTACTTGTAGAATGCTTCTTTTACATACTTTTGGTGAACCTAAGGCCGAGCACTTTCAATTGTTCTTCCCAAGTACTTTCACATTCTATTTTGCTTAAGAAAAGCAAAAGCTTAAGTGTGGGGGGATTTGATAAGTGCTCGTGTTATAGTAATGCGAAGCGTTATTATATTGCAATGAGCATTAATTTAATCAGATTTTATCACTAAAAATTGTGCATTTGTTTACTTTTGTGCATTGTAGGGTTGTGAAGATTCTTGGAACAAAGTTAGATTGTGTTATAGTAATGCGAAGGAAAGGAACGAAGTTAGATCGTGTTCGCCATTGTTGGGAAGATTCTTGGACTAAGTAAGGAGCACGGCATGAGTATAGACTTGTGAGTGTGTGTCACCCTCCTTTGGAGGGGCACAAAGGCAGTCATATTCAGAATAAGTCTAGCTCGTGATAACAAGGAGAACCTTACCAAATTAGGAGATTTGAAGCAATCTGCACGATTTACCATTGATTGTGTGCTCGATTCAACGGCCTCGATGAAGAAAGACGAATTCGTGAGCGTTTCGGCGAGTTACTACAAAAGCACTGTAGCAAGCATTGTAGCAAAACACTGTAGTAAGCTACTGTTCATTTTTGGCCGAAATTCAGAAAACCAGAAAGTTCACACGGGCATGTGGAAATTCCACACGCTCGTGTAAAATCCTGATAAGTTCAAATTTCAGCCGCGACTCAACATTATAAAAGCCCGTTTTGGAGACTATTTTGGAATCTTTTTGGCTCTTCTTTGCCCTAACTTTTGGAGAGGAATGGCGAGGGTTTGGAGAGGACTTTGTGGAGGAATGGCGAGGGTTTGGAGAGGACTTTGTGGACTATTTTGGAATCAACGTCCGACGGAGGCACAAGACCACGGCCACATCGCACACAAGGGGATTTTCATCTATGCATTCAATTTGTGTTCTTATTATTATTTTGATGGATTTGTATGGCTCCATGAGGAGCTAAACCCTTGTAGGTATTCGGACTTGTAAACCCTAGGACTATTATGTTAATTTGACATTGTTATTATGCTTTTCCATTATTGATGAATAAAATTGAGTGTTAATCTTGATTAATTTTGTTATTGTTTTCCCTTAGCCGTGACACTAGGGTTGAGAACAATTTCGGTAATCCTTTGGATGTGTGACAACTCCTATAGGGTTAGACTACTTAGGATTGAAGAGGGTTGAGAGGGTGAGTCGTGGGGTAGTGGAACGTCCCCTTTTCCCTCCGATGTGATTTTCCCTACCTTCGTGTTCCATGATTCATTAGTGGTCAAGATAGAGTGAAGTGCTAGGAGATAAACTTCCCTGAGGTTTAGTTGCACGAGCAACAGAGTGAAGGGTTGTAGTGAATTTTAGTATTGGGGCTTAATCTAGACTAGGGTTCTCTCACCAGGACCAAAGGGTTTGAACTACATATAAGAACCGGGTTTATCACTAGGAATCCCTAGAACCTAAAGCAATTCCACATAGTGTGAAGCTTAGGAAGACGAAACCCCCTAGGGCTTAGTTGATAGGTCAACAAGAGTCAAGGGTCGTAGTGAAACCTAATGCCAGCGCATAGTGTTGGGATTAGTCACGGTTGATCTTTGATTTGGGACCGAGTGTTTAAGGATCTCCTCGACCTAATTAACATCAATATGAAGGTATAATAGCATTGTGTTGCACTAGAAGCATAAGTCCTAGGGGTAGCTTGTCCGGATACCATTCTTCTCTCATTGCTTGTCCTACTTTTCTACTCTTACTTGCACTCTCTCATCTTCCACACTTCTCTTTTAATTATTGCTTTTACCAATTATTCTCGCACTCACTCACTGATTTTTTTTCACACATCGCGTTAGCTAAATAGTGAATACTTATATCTCAAATCCCTATTCCCTGTGGATACGACTACCCACTCAACAGGGTATTTTTTTACTTCGACAACCCGTGCACTTTTGGGCCCCTGTCAGGGCTGATCAAGTGGTGCGTAGGCATGGGTCTTGTAGTAGGCATGCAGCCGCTTAGGGTCACCACGCTTTGAACAATGCGCATGATAGAGTAGCAGGATACACCTCACGGATGCAGTATCGGGTGGTCCACGGGGTCCGACTCTAAGTCTTCAAATGATGAAAATCTTTCCCGGAGACCACTACCACTGTAGTTCCTCTAATCCCAGCTCTGGCTCAGGCTCTTGTTATCGCTACTTTGAGGAGGGTCAGGTGAGGATTGAGGGTTTACTCTGACAAATCCTGGCGCATCTGCAACGCCACGACGCCTCATCCACTCTGACGCCTACTTCACTAATAGTTCTAGCTCCAGTGGCACTGGAGTCTCCTCCCACTTTAGTGACACCACCTATTCTCCACCAATCCTATATGGAGATAGCATTCCCATGTCAACATCGGCCATTTTAATTTTCATGCACAACTTTTGTACTTTCATTTCTGTTGTACACTGTACTTTTTATTTTTACCAAGGGACTCTTTCCCTGCTGCTTTTGTACTTTTATTTTAATCATAGTGGATTTCATTTTACAATATTTTATTTTATTCTTGTATTCAATTATTCCATGTATGTCTCCATTAGGGTTGAGGTGATTGGGTGTTTTTTTGGCCCACATAATTCAGAGCATGGATAAGGGTAACTCTATCACTCTCATCGGCCCAATTAGGAAACTAGGGTAGTGCTAGTGACCATACAATATTTAATTTCCTTTGATTATTATGTTTGACTACACTTGTGCATGTATGCGTACATTGGGAACAAAGTACATCTTTAAGTGTGGGGAGGGAGTGTATGATATTTTTATGATATTTGTGGATACTTGGAGGAAATTATTATTATATTTGGAAACTTTTTTTCAAAAATAATCTTTTTTGTGTTTTATACATGCTAGTTGGAATTTATTTGCTCGAGGGACATGTTATATGTTAGATTAGCAAATTTTTTTTTCTTTCTCAAGAGTCTGGTTGCTTTGCGAATTTTTTTCTTTATCTTGTATCCTACTTGAGTACATCTTGCACCTTATGTCTGTCTAGAAACTGATGTTTTATAGTACGGGTGTCGTTAGTGTTAGTCATTTTCTTGTTTTAGTTAAAATGTGTTGACAGCAAAAAGAGCTGCCTATTTTGTAGTGCCTAGTCTCTAAAAACAAGTTGGATACAAAAAGTATGCCCTAATGGGAGAGAGGGCTGCCTCTTGAGAAGTGTGAAAACTACTAATTGCGTGCAAAAAAAAAAGTTTTCGTGTATAAAAAGTTATGGAAAGTATATGGTTAAGCTGAATAAAACTCTGAAATGTCTTTGCAATACAATCTATACTATAGGATAGTGGACCAAGAGACCGACACTTGGGAAAGTATTTGATAAACGTCTAAATGTATGTATTTTATACGTATACTAATGCCTGATTTTTGAATTTTGTTGATGAGTTGCTGCCCTTTTTCGGTCTAAATTAGTTTATTTCATGTTCTAGGTGCAAAAGATGCTTAGGTGAGCTCAACGAGGAGATTTAAGAAGAAATCCATGCTTAAATCATCGTTTTAGTGTCCCGAGCACTGTGATGACACTGTAGTGACCTGAAGCACGAAGACTTGAAGAATTTTCTAAGTCTGGAAACCCTCACAGGCAACCTCACGGCTGTGAAGTCATCCGCAAGCAATTCAGAGAGCAACAGTATTGTAGAAGTTTTATTGTAGCACTAATGTAGCAACTTAGTGTATTTTTTGACCCGTTTTCTGGGTAACCTCATGGCCTGTATATAGACCATGAGGCCACCCGTGAGCTGCCATGAATTTATCCTTTTTTAGGGTTTCTTATGTTTCTTTTGTGCATCATTGGTCCTTCTTCTTGGAGCTCATCACCACCATCATTCATCCGAGATAGAAGAATGGATTTGAGGGCACTTGCACGGAGGATTGGGTGAGGAGAGTGTGAATTTGGGCAAGATCCATCCCTAGGACTTGTTGTGAAGAGGTAGAAGACAAAGGAAGCCACCTCTTGGAGTGGCGTCGTTGGAAGTTCATCTCCGGAGGATCCTAACATCATTCGGCCTCTAGCTTTTAAGGGAGATTGCTTATGTTTTGTTTTGTTGTCTCCATGCTTTTGATTGTGTATTTTGTGACCATGAGCATCTAAAACCCCAAGGTCACTTGATGTAGGTGAACCTTGGTGGTGAACTTGTGTTGTTTGGATGTTTTGATCTAATTTATGCATGTTGGCTTGTTTGTGATCCATGTTTGGTGTTTTTAAATTCTTGATATGTATGAGAACTCTATGTATCATGACTTAGGAAATGCTAGGTTGCATGACCATTGCCTTAGTGTTAGACTCACCAAACTTGGAAGGGAAATATGTATGAATACGCCATGACCATCGGGTATTTGTACCCCTCCAATTCTAGGGTTAAGTACTCACTCATATTACCACCCTAGTTCGAGAAAGCCACTTTACCAATTGCAATCGTAGGAGGATTTGGGGTGGTATAAGTACCGTATCGAATACTCATACCGGATTAGGGGTCAATTGCCATGACCATCGGGTTGGCCCAATCTAGGGTTTTCTCGGTCCAACTAGCCACTTGCATGTTAGTTCAAACATCTTGCACACTTTAGTAACCCCCGAGGGGATCCTCATCCATGACCACTCTTAGCCCTGATTTCTCCCCATATTTTGCCTTCATTCATTCGCATTCATTATTCATTGATTTAGTTTCTTTGCATTTCATTTCTTCAATCAAGACTTGTTGGTTAAACAACATTGCAATAAGAAAGTTGACACGACCCCTTCCGTGTATCCCGCAAGTGCACGGGTTTGTCGAAATAATAAAATTTACCCCGGTGAGAGGGTAGTCGAATCCATAGGGAATAGGGACTAAGAGTATGAGAAAAGCAATATCTGGATCATTGAGTGAATGTAGAAGCAACAGAATGAAAGACAAGAATTTAAATAGAAAGATGGAAGATGAGAGAGTGCAAGTAAAAGAGAATAGAGAGGAAATAGCAATGGATGAAATAGGGTATCCGGACAAGTTACCTCTAGGATCTATGCTTCTAGTGCAAGACTATGCTATTATACTTTCCTATTGATGTTAATTGAGTCGAGGAAATCCTTAGACTCACGGTCCCAAACCTAAGGACAACCGTGACTAACCCCATCATTATACCCCCGCTATTAGGATTCACGTCACCCTTCACTCTGTCGCTCGCATGACTAAGCCTCAGGGGAGTATATCTACCTAAACCTCACACTACATAGGATTGCTTTAAGCTCTAGGGATTCCTAGTGGTAAAACCTGTTCCTATGTGTAGTTCTAACCCTTTGGTCCAGGTGGAAGAACCCTAGTCTAGATTAAGCCCCAACACGTAGAATTCTCTTCAACCCTTCACTCTGTTACTTGCGTAACTAAGCCCCAGGGGAGTTTATCTGCCTAGCACTTCACTCTATTTTGACCGCTGTGAAATCAAGGAAACGGAGGTAGGGAGAAACCACGTCGGAAGGAAAGGGGTACATCGCTACCTGAAAACTCTCTTTCTCAACCCTCTTCAATCTTAAGTAGTCTGGCCCTCAAAGAGTTGTCACACCTCTAAGTGGTGACCTAAATTATTCTCAACCCTAGTGTCACATCTAAGGGAAAACATTAACAAGATGAAATTAAAATTGAAACTCAATTTTTATTCATCAATCATGGAAAAGCATAATAACAATGTCAAAGAAACATAAAAACCCTAGAGTTTACAAGTCCGAATACCCACAAGGGGTTTAGCTCCTCATGGAGCTATACATATTGATCAAAATAGAAAAGAAAGTACAAATCAAAGACATTGATGAAAACCGCCTTGTATATGGTGTGGCGTGGTCTTGTGCGGCCGTCGAACGTCGGTGATGATGCCGATGACGCATGCTAAACCTCCACGAAATACTCTCCAAAGCCCTAGCCGCACTCCCCAAGTTGAGGAGAAAGATAGGTCAAAAGATCACCCAAAAGGTCTCCAAAATCCCCTTTTATAATGTTGAATCGCGGCTTTAAAATCGGACTTATCTGGTTCACACGGCCTTGTGGAGTTTCCACACGCCCGTGTTAGTTCTCTGAGACCCTAAATTTCGGCAGAAATTGAACAGTGTTTTGCTACAGTAATAAGCTTGTTGTAAAACCCTTTTATACTGCTTCTACAGTAGCTCCGAATCTCTGAAACCTTTTATAATGCTGCTACAGTACTTGCCGAAATGCTCCCGAACTCGTTGTTCTTCATTGAGGCCATTGGTTGGGCACACAAATAATGGTAAGTCGTGCCGATTACTTCAAGTCTCCTTCTTTGTGAAGTTTCTTCTAAGCTACACGAGTTAGACTTGTTGTGAATGTGACTGCCTTTGTGCCCCTCCAATGGAGGTTGGCACACACTCACAAGTCAAGCTCGTGCCTTGTTCCTTACTTGGTTTGAAAACTTCCCAACATCGGTGAACACGACCTAATTTCGTTCTTCTTCTCCAATTTAGCTCCACAAACCTTCAATGCATAAGAGTACACAAATACACACCATTTAGTGATAAAAACTGATAAAAGATATGCTCAATGTAAGATAATAATGCTTCGCAGTACTATAACACAAGCACTTATCAAACCCCCCCACACTTAAGCTTTTGCTTGTCCTTAACCAAAAGTAAAACATGAAAGTACTTGGGAAGAACAATTGAAATCAAAACAATGCATACGGTTATCATTGCTCTAGCTAAAATTCGAATCAAAAAGGATAAAAAAATTTCAAAAATTTGTTAGTGTGTGCGATTTCACTCAAGAGAACCAACGAGTACTCCTCAAACTTTTGTTAGAAAGGACTTATTTATATACAAAAACAAAACTGAAGAGAGAAGGAAGTAGTAGCTTCACACATCCTTGAAGGTAGCCCTTTCCTAGGCGGCCGCCAAAGGTGGCGTTCACACTTTCGAGGAGGTAGCTCTTTCTACCGGGGTAGTAGCTTTCACGCATCCCATAAGATAGCTCTTTCTCTCATTAGGGCATAACTTGTATCCGACTTATGAGAGTAGCTACATACTTCATAGGTGGTAGCTCTTTCCACCCCAAATGCATACATAAAACAAAGCAACTATTCAAAAAGTCATAAGTATTTTTTTGTCTTTTTCTCTTTTCCATATTTTTTTATATGCATTTTCCAATGTAAAACTAAGAACGATGATAAACTTGTCCTTAAAAACTTCAAGATTGAGTTTCCAAAAGATTCCAAGAGTAAATTGTGCAATATAAGATAATCGAGTAAAAATTCACTAAAATTCAAGTAGAAACTAGAGCATGATAGGATACAATGTTAAAAATTCTCCTAAAATTTAAGAATACAACCATTGCAACTAAGGTGAACCGCCATAGGCTACATGAGCATGAGCAATTGAACGCACAAGTAAAGGTGTGTGCAATGTGAACTCCCCCCACACTTAAGATGTACATTGTCCCCAATGTACGCATGCAAGCACAATTATAAGTAACAAATAAAAACAATTGGTGTGGAAGTGGGCAATTGAAACATTACTCCCCTGAACTCCAAGTGTTGCGTTTGATGGAGCTAGGTCATTGAGAGTTGAGTCTCAATGGTTTGTGGAGCACACACGGTCCTATGACCGTGCCAATGACTGTTCCTCAAAATCCTTACATCCAAGACCATCTACGCACACATATACAAGTGTTCAGTATAGCTCAAGAAAAACCAAAACAAAGCTTGAGTATATAAATATATGAAAATGAAATAGAACTCGAGACAAAATAAAAATAGACGGAAAAATAAAAGCAAACCCAGAAGGAGAGTCCTTTCTGGGTACTACAAGTCCAATATAAATAGAAAATAAAAGTGTAACAGAAAATCAAAATAAAAACTATGACACCTCCGCGTCGGTGTCCTAAATAGTGGCCTCTGGTGCTGCTGGTGGATCTGCTGCTGCAAGAGGAGATGGTGGTAGAGGGGTAGAATCTCGGGGTCGGACCACGAAAGGTGAAGCCACGGCTCGCTCGAGTAACTGCTGTATAAGATCTAATCGAGCCATGACCTCAGTGTGTTGTGCTATCTGTGCGGCCCTGACCTCAGCCACCTCTATCTGTAGTACCCCCACTGCGCTCTCGAGGTGCTCCAGTCGATCCTCGCCTCGAGAAGGTGAGAACATGCGCACCGGAGGTGGCTCCGGCGCGGTGGGTGGGTCCTGTGTCTCTGTCTCTGCTGGGAGTGGCTCCAAGGCTACCTGGGACCCCTCGGCCTGCTCTGACTGGGGTATGATCATAGTATAGACTCCTAGCCCTGATCTGCGGACCATACCCATCAGTCTCAATGTATCTCTGCTGAGCGGAGCTGGTGTAGCAATCTTCTAGGCCCCGCGCACCCCATCTCTGAGTCCCAAGCCTATGATGAGGCGTGTGGCGTAGGGACCTGCAAAGATGACTCCAACCCTGGTGTATTGGCCCTGGTGGCGCATGTACTCGGCTAGAATGTGCCCTAGGTGGAGTGGCTCGCTCTGCACCATGGAGTATAAGTATAGCAGCTCCTGTCTGCTCAGTACCCCTGTACTATCCCCTCTGCCGCTCACTGACCTGCTCAGTATGGCATGAATGTACCTATACGCTGGCCGGGAAAGGAATGTCACCTTCGAAACCCCCGGCTCATACTGCCCATCCCTGCACAATATCCTGTAAATCCCTTGAGGTGTTCCTGGGTAATCAGTGGGCAGCAGCGTGTACTCCTCTGTCTCGATAAATGCCTGATCGTAGAGGCCCATCATGATCGAGAACTGGGTGATACTCAGGCTGAGGTGTTGACCAAGGGCACGAAACTGGATCGTGCCGAAATGTGTGAAACTATCATATCCTCGGTCGAACTCAAAGGTCGATAAAACCTCGAGTGTGAGTGCTCGAATCGCTGGCTCTCTGATAGACAGTAGACGGTCCTAACTGCCAACTACTAATAGCTCCTCAACCTCAGTAGCTATAGCGTCATCCCACTGTATCTCTCTCAATGTGCTCAAGTCAGGGTAGCGCGACTGTCCAAAATGAAGTGCCGAGAGCTTCTTGAACCGTTCCCTGTGCTCTGGTATATCAAACTCCATCTCTTCTGGAGGTGGAGTAGCCTGCCGTGGGCACTTCCCTGCCGATTTCTTAGGCCTAGAAGTCATATCTGCAAAGTTGCAAAAGAAAATTTTCAAAGATCAGTTCAAAAACTCATTCTGCAGAAATCCACACGCCCGTGTAGATCATCGGGCGGACAGAGCCTCACGGCTGTGGGTTAAAAATCCAAAATTTACAACAAATTTTGTTCTACATTCATTCTAAACATGTTCGCGTACATAATAAGTATTTAAAACAAGTGAAATCATCCATCAGAACGAATCAAATTAAGAATTTACGAAGAAAAAGGGCTTGAAGTCCTTACCGACAGAGTGGATAAAGGAATACTTAGAATCAGTCAGAAAAACTCCAAAAACAATCCTCTGAGACTGTCGGGAAAGTAGTAGAGAGGGTAAGAGAGGAGTTTAGAGTGGAAGAATCAAGAGGCACGAGTGAAATCCAAATGAAAACGCGCGGCTTTTAAAGTTCTGGCAATTCACACGGCCGTGTGGATATTCCACACGGCCGTGTTCCTTTGAAATTAGGGTTCACAGGGGCCAACACATGCCCCTGTGTGCACTCTGGTCACTCTCTGAACTTCCCCACATGGCCGTATGAAACTTCACACGGGCGTGTGCCTTCACAAGGGAATCCACAGGGGTTGGTACATGCCCCTGTGAATTCTCGGGAAAACATAGATGGTCTCTGAAAAAATTTCACACGGCCATGTGGAAATTCCACACGGCCGTCTGCTCAACCTGGCTAAGAACACAAGGCCAGCCACAGGGCCACGTCACACGCCCATGTGGCCTCTCTGACTTGCCCGAGAAACCCTAAGTGTTCCACACGGCCGTGTGGGCAATCCACACGGCCGTGTGCCTTTCACAAGCTCTTCTACAGGGGCGCACACACGGCCCTGTGTATTCTCGGGAAGAAGGGTTGTCTCTGCGGAGTTTCACACGGCCGTGTGGAATTTCCACACGGCCGTGTGTCTTAGCACAGTGGCCCTCACAGGGGTACCCACACACCCCCGTGGACTCTCTGGAAATGAGTTTAAGTTCTGCGAGATCTCACACGGCCTTGTGGAATTTCCACACGGCCGTATGCCTCTTCTGAGGTTGTTCACAGGGGCATGGACATGCCATTGTGCCCTCTCTGGTTGAGCCCTAAATGGTAACACACGGCCGTGTGGAATTTCCACACGGCCGTGTGTTTTCTCTGGTTTACTTAGAAAAATTTACAGACTCTCACAAAAATTCAGAAACACAAATACGATGTTTGGAGTCTGTGAAAACAATCAAAACATGACCAGATACCATGGAAAATATGCTCAACCAACTCAAACTTCGTCAATAATCATCTAGGCACACGAAAACGTCAACAATCCACAATAAAAATCGCAACACATGTATTAAAACTTCAGGACACCAAAACTAAGACTCTTATTCAACCTAAACTAAGCTAAGTCCTAGAAAAACTGTAAAAGCTTGGGTTGCCTCCCAAGAAGCGCTTGTTTAATGTCACTTAGCTTGACGTACCTGATCTTACCTTACGGAGGTTCATGAATAGAAGTTGCCCTCTTCCCTACAACTTGAAAGCATGCGTTACATAATCTTTGTAGAGTAGAGGGAGAGTTGTCGAATTTGTTACCACAAGAGGGTGTAACACCCTTACTCCGTGAATGTTCATCCCCTTTCTTGTTGGGGTTCTTCTTGTGGCATCTTTTCGACCTCTTCATCCTCCGAAGCATCTTCTTCATACGCTCCTTCTCCATCTTGATGTCTGTCTTGACTGGACCAAGTACAAGTACTTCTTCTTTTTCTATCTCCACGTCTTGGTCCGGCCACCCTTCATACAGATCTGGGTTTAACATTTCCTGCACATATTCATCAATACACTCATCATTAACATCAAGATAATAAAGAGTATCATCAAAATCAAGAGAATATCTCATGGCTTCGGCGAGGTGATAGGTGAGCTTATCATCTACAACTCTAAGTGTGAGCTCCCCACCGTCCATGTCTATCAAAGCCTTGGAAGTGCGCAAGAATGGTCTCCCAAGAATCAGCGGCACCTCGACATCCTCGTCCAAATCTAGCACAACAAAGTCCACCAGAAAGATGTACTTGTCTACTTTCACCAAGACATCTTCCACAATTCCCCTCGGATGCCTCACCGATCGATCCGCGAGTTGAAGTGTCATCCGAGTGGGTCTAGGCTCGCCTAAGCCTAGCTTTTGGAAGAAGGTATAGAGCATAACATTGATGCTTGCCCCTTAATCGGCCAATGCCATCTCTTCACCCAAATTACCGATGTTGCAAGGTATAATGAAACTCCCGGGATCTTTTCTCTTACTCGGCATGTTCTTTTATAAGACGACTGAGCAATTAGCATCAAGAACTATAGCTGCACTCTCCTCCAACTTCCTCTTATTGGTTAAGAGGTCCTTTAGGAACTTTGCATACTTCGGCATTTCATCCGCGAATGGTATGTTGATGTGCAATTGTTTGAAGATACCTAGAAATTTTTTATATTGCTCATTGTCTTGGTCATTATTCAACCTCGAAGGGTAGGGGATCCTTGGTTTGTAGGGTGGTGGTGCCACCTCTTTCTCTTTTGGTGCTTCTCCCCCTACTTCTTCAACTTCCGGTGCTTCTTTTTCCTTCTCTAGAGGGAGATTTCTCTCTACCTCTTTCCCACTCCTCAAGGTGATTGCCTTCAATTGCTTCCTTGGATTAGTCTCCGTATTGCTAGGCAAGCTACCTTGAGGTCTTTCTGCCAATGTCTTCGCGATTTGCCCTACTTGATTTTCCAAATTGTGTAGGGAGGCGGTGTGATTGCGAAGAGTAGCCTCCACCGACTGAAACCTAGCATCCGATGAAGAAACAAACTGTGTGAGGGCTCTCTCAAGGTCGGTCATTTTCCCTTCTAACCCGGTCACTCGGCTTTCTAGATTCGGAGCTTGTTGACCTTGAAATCCTGGTGGTGCACTGTTTTTCTGTTGTGATTGCCCTTGATTGTTCCAAGAGAAGTTTGGGTGGTTCTTCCACCCGGATTGTAAGTTCCACTGTACGGGTTGCCTTGGCCTTGTCCTCTATAAGAATTTCCAACAAAATCAGCCTGCTCTACCACACTAGTGCCTCCAATAGTAATAGGACAATCACTCGAAGCATGTCCTCCCCCACAACCGTTACAAGTAGTGATGGCCGCAACTCTTGGTGAAGCTAGTGCATCTAGCTTCTTACTCAAAGATTCCACTTGTGCCGCCAAAGATGTAACCGCATCAACCTCATGAATTCCGGCCACCTTTTTCCTGTGCCTTGAGTTCCATTGATAGCTATTCATAGCCATCTCCTCTACAAGGTGCCGGGCTTCACCGGGAGTCTTGCTTCCTAGAGTTCCTCCGGCCGCCACATCTAAGAGTTGCTTGGTACTCGGATTTAACCCATTGTAGAAGGTGTGAATGATCATCCACTCGGGAAATCCATGTTGTGGGCACTTGTGAAGGAGCTCCTTGAACCTATCCCATGTCTCGAATAGAGACTCCAATTCCATTTGCACGAAGGATGATATTTCATTCCAGAGCCTTGTAGATTTTCCCGGCGGAAAGTATCTAGCCAAAAATGCCTCGGCCATCTCCTCCCACGTAGTGATGGATGCTCTCGGTAATGTATGAAGCCAATGTCTTGCTTTTCCCTTCAATGAAAATGGGAAGGCTCTCAAACGAATTGCGTCGTCCGGTACTCCATTAATCATCAACATGTCACACACTTCGAGGAAATTCTCCATATGACTGTTGGGATCTTCATCGGCCAACCCATTAAATTGTGCGGACTGTTGCAACATCTGTATGAACGACGGCTTCAACTCAAAATTCATTGCCGTGATTGGGGTCCTCATAATGCTCGCTTGGGTCCCCATGACTGTGGGTCTAGCAAAATCGGACAATATCCGTTGTTGTTCATTCTGTTCTACCATTGTTTCTGACCCTTCTATCTCAATATCAGCTTGATTTGAAGCTTCTTGCATAGGTTCCTTCCCCTTACAATGTGTTCTTCGTCCAATGTCCGGGTCTCCTTCAAAAAGAATCGAAGGGTTCCCACGGGTCATAACCTGTAACCGAAAACTAAGAAAAGAAAAATAAGAACAATGATAGATAAAGAAAATATGAAATAGAATGCGAAGTGAATAGCTAAAATAGTGAAAAACAAGTATCTAAAACGCCTACTCCTCGGAAACGGCTCCAAAAACTTGACACGACCCCTTGCGTGTATCCCGCAAGTGCACGGGTTTGTCGAAGTAATAAAATTTACCCCGGTGAGAGGGTAGTCTAATCCACAGGGAATAGGGACTTAGAGTATGAGATTTCACTAATAAAGCTATGCGGTGTAGGGAAAAGCAATATCTGGATCACTGAGTGAATGTAGAAGCAAACAGAATGAAAGACAAGAATTTAAATAGAAAGATGGAAGATGAGAGAGTGCAAGTAAAAGAGAAAAGAGAGGAACTAGCAACGGATGAAATAGGGTATCCGGACAAGCTACCTCTAGGATCTATGCTTCTAGTGCAAGACTATGCTATTATACTTATCTATTGATGTTAATTGAGTCGAGGAAATCCTTAGACTCATGGTCCCAAACCTAAGGACAACCGTGACTAACCCCATCATTATGCCCTGGTATTAGGATTCACGTCACCCTTCACTCTGTCGCTCGTACGACTAAGCCCCAGGGGAGTATATCTACCTAAACCTCACACTACGTGGGATGGCTTTAAGCTCTAGGGATTCCTAGTGGTAAAACCTGTTCCTATGTGTAGTTCTAACCCTTTGGTCCAGGTGGAAGAACCCTAGTCTAGATTAAGCCCCAGCGCGTAGGATTCACTTCAACCCTTCACTCTGTTACTTGCATAACTAAGCCCCAGCGGAGTTTATCTACCTAGCACTTCACTCTATTTTGACCGCTGTGAAATCAAGGAAACGGAGGTAGGGAGAAACCACGTCGGAAGAGAAAGGGGTACATCGCTACCTGACAACTCTCCCTCTCAATCCTCTTCAATCTTAAGTAGTCTGACCCTCAAAGAGTTGTCACACCTCTAAGGGGTGACCTAAATTGTTCTCAACCCTAGTGTCACATCTAAGGGAAACATTAACAAGATGAAATTAAGATTGAAACTCAATTTTTAATCATCAATCATGGAAAAGCATAATAACAATGTCAAAGAAACATAAAAACCCTAGAGTTTACAAGTCTGAATACCCACAAGCGGTTTAGCTCCTCATGGAGCTATACATGTTCATCAAAATAGAAAAGAATGTATAAATCAAAGACATTGATGAAAACCCCATTGTATATGGCGTGGCCGTGGTCTTGTGCGGCCGTCGAACGTCGGTGATGATGCCGATGATGTGCGCTAAACCTCCACGAAATCCTCTCCAAAACCCTAGCCGCACTCCCCAAGTTGAGGATAAAGATAAGTCAAAAGATCCCACAAAAGGTCTCCGAAATCCCCTTTTATAATGTTGAATCACGGCTTTAAAATCGGACTTATCGGGGGCTTCACACGGCCGTGTGGAATTTCCGCACACCCGTGTGAATTCTTTGAAACCCTGATTTTTGGCAGAAATTGAACAGTAGCTTGCTACAATGTTTTGCTACAATAATAAGCTGCAATGCTGCTACAGTATCTTGCTGAAGTGCCTCCGAATCCGTTGTTCTTCATTGAGGCCATTGGTTGGGCACACAAACAATGGTAAGTCGTGCTGATTACTTCAAGTCTCCTTCTTTGTGAAGTTCTTCTAAGCTACATGAGTTAGACTTGTTGTGAATGTGACTGCCTTTGTGCCCCTTCAAAGGAGGTTGGCACACACTCACAAGTCAAGCTCGTGCCTTGTTCCTTACTTGGTCCGAAAACTTCCCAACATTGGCGAACACCACCTAATTTCATTCTTCTTCTCCAATTTAGCTCCACAAACCTTCAATGCATAAGAGTACACAAATACACACCATTTAGTGATAAAAACTGATAAAAGATATGCTCAATGTAAGATAATAATGCTTCGCGGTACTATAACACAAGCACTTATCAAAAGTAAGAGTAGATTCTCGGGCCCCAGGAAATACGACCCCTGTGTCATGCACAGGGTACTACTTGGCGACCCCGTGCACTTGCGCGACAATCGCACATCAGTATTTTTCACCATAGAGTAGACTACTCTTTAAAGAAGCATGTCCATGCTACCTGCCATTTGATTGCTCCCTTGTACAGCTGAGGTCAAGCACTTGTCATGCCTTCTATTTGTACCTTTCCTATTTACTTGAGCACAAGCAAACAATTAAATGTGGGGGTATTTGATAAGTGATAGAAAGTCTATATTTTCTATATAATTTACACTACATTCGGCATGGAATTTGACATGTTAGCACCTAATTAGTACACAATTTAATTCTTTTGTTCACCAAGGCTTTTATTTCCATTTTAGGGAAAAATAAGCGAATTTGTGGGTGTTTTGAAGCAAAATGGACCAAATTGCTGAATCAGAACTTCACCACGGATCACAACGGCTTTGGTAACATCTCATCACGGCCGTTGACCACACTTAACACTACTATTATCAAGTCATAGTAGCGTGGAATCACTAGGAGCAACTCAGAAGCCACAATGGCCTCACAACGGCAGTTGTGAACACATCACGCCTGTAATCCACCCACACAACACCCAAAGAGCTTTGCCAGTATGTGCCTTTGAGACCATGCAGTAACTTACTCACTATGGGTATCACAACGCCCATGGTGAGACTGTGATGGACTCGATCCTATAAATACCCTAGATTTTTCTGATTTCAGAGAGATTCTTTTAGCGAATTTTGGAGAGACGACATGATTTTTGGAGACCTATGTGGATGGAGACCATTTCCATCAAGATTTTAGCGGATTCTGATGAATTTTTCAAGGGCTATCTAACGTGCATCAATAGTGGAGTGTGCACGAAGAGATTCGGTGTTCTCTTGATAATCTTTGATCTACTCAACCTTAACCATCGGAGACCATATTGGAGGGAGTTAGTCTAGGAATTCTTTTAATTTATTTCCTTTGGATGATTTCTATTCATTGATCTATACTTTTGTATCCATTAGAGGACCCTAATTCAAGAGGAATTTCATGTAAATTCATCTTATTTGTTATTTGTGATTCTTTATTAGTAATTCTTTATTCTATCTAGTCTTTTGTGAATCATTGCATGCTTGCTTAATGATAATTTAAAAATGTGGATGAGTAAGATATGCCCTCATGTTAGAAGAACTATCCCATGTTAGATCTATGCATGCTCTAAGAGGTTAGGTTTTGCTAGATCTCTAGATTAGGGTTTAATTAGATTTCTGAGTTAGGATTTGATTAGCCATTCCAGTAGAGTTTTTGAACTTAAGGCAAATATAGGAGGACAGGCTAGAAGAGATTCCATCTTAACTTCCTAGTGTTTAGACCTAGTTGGCAAGAGATTGGAACTAGTAGGCCATTGAATTCCCTCAGTCCAATACTAGTTTGAATCATCACACCTTAATGCCATTTCACAAGTAATCATTAAGGGAATCTTTTTATGATCTCCCAAACTTCTTCCAATTACACTTAACGATCCTCAATTATATTGTTTAGTAAATTGTAGAAGTAGGATAAAGAAACAACGTAAATGTTTAGGCTATTGATTAAGTGAAAAGGAAGTAATAGGAGCCTCTCACCATTCTTAGGGAAATACGACCCTTGTGCTCACCCACGAGGTTTTTTTTTATGACCCGTACACTTGTGGTACTCACAGACTCATTGTAATATTGTTTGCATATTTATATTCATATATTCACACACCTTAGACGTCCACCACAACTCATCACCAAGACATTCACAAACATAATCTTTGCTCTCACTACAATGATCATGAGTTAAAAGAAATAGAAAATTGGAACTCAAACAAAATTTGAATAAAAGGAAGTGAAGCAAGTTAAAATCTAAACCATCCTAGGGTTCACGAGGTTACGCACCCACAAGAGGGTTTGGCTCCACATTGAGCAATACAAACAAAACATGGCAATCAAAATGAAATACATCTTTGAACAAATTAAAACTCCCTCAAATCTTAGCTTGAAATCTAAAAATAAGTCTTTCTCTTTAAATGGCTGAATGATGCTTGATCTTATTAACAAGTGATGGAGGAGATATTAAAGATGATGAATCTTCCTAATGGTCCTCTCCAATCTCTCCCCTTCAATTAGATGATTGTTCCCCATCAAATTAGGTTAACAACCACTGCTCTCTTCTATCAAGGAAAAAGCTTCCCTCTTTCCTTTAAAATTTTAGCTTATATACCCCTGTCTCGTGATGATCCATGGTGGTGGCTAGATAACCCACAGTTGTTTGTTTCTCTGCTGCTGACTAGAAAAACTTGACAAACAATTCCTATAGTTGTGGGGAATGCTCCCCATAACCGTGCGTGTTCCTATTTTTTTCATCATTCACTCGCACTCTCTTACCCACAGCCATGGCTAAGTCGCCCACAACCATTTATTTCCTGGCCATTGAAGCATCTCCTATCAGTTCCTCCCATAGCCATGGACAGTGAGACCCATGGGCGTGCCTGTTCCAATTGTCATCTTGAATTGTTCACCATAGTCATGCGAATTGATCCCAAGGCCATAGACACCTCTGAAATTCCTCGAAACTCATCATTTTATCTTCTTTTCTTATGCCAACGCTCATCAACCATCCTATTTGCAAAATTAAGCAATTACAACACAAATGAGCCTATAAATTGCTAAAAATCATGTCCGTAATATGCAGCATTCTCATTCCAAATATGTTGCAACAAACGCTTATCAAACACCCCCACACTAGAGTGTTTGCTTGTCCTTAAGAAAAATAATCAATTGAAAAATTGAGAAAATGATAAGTGTTTGCTTCAGGTTCACTAGAAAGTAAAACGAATGGAATTCTGAAATATAGGGATAGTCTATTTAACATTTAATTCGAGATGTACCCTAACTAAAAATTCCCGACAAATGAAGGATGAACAATAAAAGCATGTGCGTAAAAAAGCCAAAGATAGATCTTTCTCTCACTAGGGCATAATTTGTGTTTGACTTGTGAGAGTAGATACATACTTAATAAGAGATAGCTTTTTCCAACCTTTATCAAATTTCTTTTTAAAAGCAAAGGAATTAAAAAAACTAGGCCACAAACACCAACATGACACAATGGGGCTCAAACCTTAGAAGTCATAACAAAGTAGTGTAACAATGAGCATTAAGATGTTCAAAGTTCTCCTAAACACATAACACCAATCTACTTGAAGCAAACCATCATAAGCATAAATGATGAGCAAGAAATACAAGTAATGAAGATTATGGACACCCGCCCTCTCCCCCACCACCACCACGCACATCCACACATACAATTGAGATGTATATTGCCCTTAATGTACACAATAGAATTTAGAATAATGGAAAGGGAATGAAAAATTAAAATAACACTTCCTTGACCAAGTGACGATGCTGTGGTGAAAGCTAGAAGTGTTGGAGCATGGCCTGCTCCACGGCCTTAGCAAGGTTACCCATGGTCATGGACACGATTCTGCGCATGTTTGGGAAGGAAGACAGACAACAAAACATGACACAATAGATGTAAGTTCTACAAGGAGAATAGAAGAAATACATTAAGTGCAATGGAACACTAAGAAAATTGATTAAAAAGCAACAAAAATTGGGAATGAGAGACCTCAAAATTAGGCAAGAAGTGAGAACTAAAATAGTTCATAACAAGAACCACTGCAAAAATAATAGTGCATGCAAAGTAAAATAAAAAACTCAAAGATCAGGTTCTGCCGTGGGTACTAAAGTTGAGACTACCGGGGCTAGAATTTTTAATCAGTTAGAGGTGCTGGGGTTGTGCTAGAGGAGCAATCACTACCAAGACGATGGTGGTGGATGGCAATCTCAGCCATCATCATAGTCTGATTAGCCAAAATAGTGACTAGGTTATTGTGAAGCTCAATAACGATTATCTCAAGCCTCGTATGACGGTTTTTTGCCCAAGTCAATGGGTGCTCAAGTTTCTACATTGTTTCCTCCACTGGTTGGTCTGCCACTATAGGTGCTGCATGTGTGTCATCTTCTTCATGTTGAGAATCCTTCTCCTCATCTTATTCTTCATTTAGAATATACTCGTCAGATTCAGTGCGGTGGACCATCTGTATAGCCTTGGGTGTAGGAAGCCCAAGTAGTGAAGGTGTAGAATCTTTTTCCGTATTCTTCACAAGCTCAATGAGCCTTATTCCACAAAGGAGACGAGTAACATACGGGCCAATGAATAGGACTCCAACGTGCTTGTTTGGTCCTAATACAGCAATTAAGAATAGCATGAATGTAGCAGTAGGCAATACGGCGAAGGACGGTGGCCTCGGTGACCTCAGGCTCATGTGGAGGAAATCACCAGTAAGCTGAGAATATTCCTTTGTCAGCATGACCTCCCAATAATGAAAGCCCAAGAACAATGTGAACTTGGTCAAGCTGAGGCTATGGTATTTCCCAAGGCTTCAAAAATGGATACAGTCTGCCTTATCGAAGTTGTGCTTAGTTATGTTAAATTCAAATGAAGCTAACACCTCCAAAAGAACCCCATAGGACAGATAGTCACAATCGAGCAAAGAGTTGACCATGGCTATATTAGCAAAATCAATCATTAATTAGCTTACGGAATGTGATGCTCACATACCACAACATGCGAAACTAAATTTTTGCAAGAAATGGAAATCGGAACATGTTGAAGTTCATCAAATCTAAAACAACATGACCTAGCATTAGCAAGGAAGTAAAAGAGGATTTTACTGATGGATTTTTAAAGTTATGAGATGAGTAGGGTTCGACAAGAGTGCCACTTGCATTGAAAGATCAAAGAAAAACTCAGGATGAGGCTAGGATACGTGACCAAGAGTGTGATGGTGAAACAGATAGAAGAGTTCTAGGACAATAAAACCCCTTCAGAAAAACCCCATAGCAGTGGACAACTGAGTCCACGACCTTGCATTTCATCGGAAAAGTATTGGGAAGGTTCACCACATTACATACATTATCCATGGCCACGGACAGCCACATCTATGCCCGTGCACCGTACAAGGTAAAACCCGGGGAAAAATCCCACTACCACAGTGATTGAATCCCACTATTATGCACTCTGTTGGCCCAGAAAAGGACTACATCCATGACCACTGATAGCTAAACCCACAGCCGTGCACAACTCTGAAGGTACAATGCAAAGAGTATCACATTTTCTTTTCTTTCCACTCGAAGGCAAACAATAAGAACAAAAACATAACCCGAAAAATATCCAGGAGAGTCCACCAAAATAAAACAAAATATCTATGAATATATCAAATTTGAATTCTACCACAAGAAGCAAAATTATGCGAAAAAAACAATATTCACTAATAGAAAAGAAAAGGAGAGACACAAGAAACTGACAACATATTACCATAAAAATGTAAACAAAAAAAATAAAGGAAGAAAGAGCTTGGGTTGCCTCCCAAGAAGTGCTTGTTTAACATCACAATCTTGATGTGCCTCTTTCTTATCTCTATGAAGTTCTCCCAAAGAGGAGACCTTTTTACTTGATTTAAGTTGGATGAGAAGCAAACACCCATGATATCGGGCAACCCATTGGTGATTTCTTTCTTCTGTTATGAGCTAAGGCTAATTTTCAGTTGATGCTTCATTCTGTAGGTTGCTAAAATGATGCTAGCACTCCCATGGAGATTTGGTGATCTTCTTCTTCTCTGCTTTAACCACTCCCACAAGGGCCTCTTCACTTCTACCATTAGACTTCTTTGTAACACCTATAATCTGCTCATCCCATTCCAGTACCTCCTCCAATGGATCCGCATGGAACATTTTTTTTGCACATGATTGCGAACTAATTCATCAGTAACATCACAAAATAAGCATGAGTTATCAAAATCAAGTGAGTGCTTTATTGCTTTAGCCAATTTATAAGTTACTACCTCGTCCCCTACTCTCAATGTTATTTCCACACTATCCATGTCAATGATCGCTTTAGAAGTACATAGGAAAGATGGCCCAAGTTTCAAAGGAACATGAAAATCCTCATCTATGTCAAGTACCAGAAAGTCTACCGGAAAGATATACTTGTTAATCTTTACAAGCACATCCTTAACGACTCCTTGAGGGTGTTTAACAGGATGATCAACCATCTGCAAAATCATATGAGTGGACCTTGGATCACCCAAATCTAACTTCTGAAATAAATTGTAAAGCATAACATTTATACTTGCACCAGAACTTGCAATAGCCTTTACTTTACCTTGATTTCCGAAGCAACGAGGAATATTGAAACCCCTGGAGTCTTTCATTTTGATTGGTAGGTTCTACTAAATCACTACTGAACACCTACTCTCTAGGACTACTGTTGCACTATCCTATAATTTCCTTTTGTTCGTTATGAGGTCTTTTAGTAATTTGGCATAATGCGGCATCTATGCGAATGCCTCAACAAAAGGAATATTAATGTGAATTTGCATAAATAAGTTCACAAATTTCCTGTACTTCTCAGTCTCTTAGTCATTCTTAAGTCAGGCTAGATATTTTACCCTTGGCTTAAACTGAAGAAGCTTCTCTACTTCAGTTTCCTTTTCCAACCAGGATTATAAGTGTAATTGTATGGGTTTCCCTATCTTGATGCATTATCCACAAAATCAGCATGTTCAATCGATGAGGAAAAGCTAAGTGTGATTGGGTAATTAATAGAAGTTTGGCCACCTCCACAACCTCCAGACACCATCACTGAAGCATTCCATGATGTGGCCATAGCATCTAATTTCTTTCCTAATGCTTCGACTTGGACTGCTAATGAAGTAACCGCATCCACTTCATGTATTCTAGCCACCTTCTTACCCTCATGTCCAGTACATTGGCAACTATTCAATGCCATATCTTTGATGAGTTGATGAGCTTCTATAGGGATCTTATTTTCCAATGTGCCACTAGCAGCGACATCGATAAGTTGTCTTATGGTAGCTTTCAGCCCATTGTAAAAGGTGTGGACTATCATCCAATTGGGAAAACCATGTTGGGTACATCACCTGACTATATCCTTGAATCTCTCCTATGTCTCAAAAAATGATTCATCTAGGGTTTGTGAGAAGAAGAAGATCTCAATTCTCAGCTTTGTTGATTTCCTAGGAGGAAAATATCTTGCTAAGAATGCCTCAACCATCTCCTCCCATGTAGTTGTGGAAGCTTAGGGCATGGGCTTAAGCCATTTCTTCACACGGTCATTCAGAGAGAATGGAAAAGCTTAAAGTTGTATCGCATCGGAGGATGCCCTGTTAAGCTTAAGAGCATCACAGATTTCCAAATAATTCTCAATGTCAGCATTCAGTTCTTCATCTGATTGCCCATGAAACTATGCTTTTGTGTGTAGCATACTGAGGAAACTTGATTTTAACTCAAAGTTATTAACTATGATGGACGGTCAAAAAATACTGGATTGCGTTCCTTGAGTGACTGGCCTAACAAAATCTGAAAGATTACATGGTTGAGCCATTTGATTGTTCTCTTCAACCTCAACCTTAACTACAAGCTGATCCTGTTCTACTGGTCCTTCTATGTAAAATGCGCTTAATTTCCGAATCCTCTTCAACAAGTCTTGAGGATTTCTCTTAGGTCATAAATTGTACCTGAACATAATAAGAGATAAAAATTAAACTACAAGAAGAGATGTAACATAAAAATTAAAGAAAAATAAAGAAGAAAAGCTGAAATATAAAGAAAGATCAATTATAGCCAAATTAACAAGAAGTGAGCATTGCTAATATTTCTTTTCCTGGCAACAGTGACAAAAACCGCCAAATATATGACCTGTCACTTCACAAGGATTTATATGAATGCTTGGAGTTCTAGAGATTACTATGATTGCTTAAAGAACTAGGAAGCAAGAAAGTGGGCATGATCAAATCAGAAGAGAAGTGGGTACATCTATACCCACTGCTTTCTCCTCCTCCTCTCCAACCTTGGTAGACCTATCCTATTGGGTCTTACAACTCATCACTAGGATATTCACCAACATAATCTATGCTCTTACTACAAAGATCATGAGTTAAAATAAACACAAGATTGGAACTCAAATAAAATCTAAATAAAAGGAAGTGAAGCAAGTTGAAATCTAAATCATCCTAGGGTTCACAAGGTTAAGCACCCACAAGAGGGTTTAGCTCCACATGGAGCAATACAAACAAAACATGGCAATCAAAATGGAATATATTTCCAACAAATGAAAACTCCATGAAATCTTTGATTGAAATCTAAAAATAATTCTTTTTTTCTAAACGGCTGAATGACACTTGATCTTGTTCACTGGTGATTTAGGAGAAATGAAAGATGATGAATCTTCCAAGTGGTCCTCTCTGATCTCTCCCCTCCCCTCCAATCTCTCCTTCAATCCGATGAATCACCCATGGCCGTGTGTTTCCTTGTCCATTCAAACATATCCTATCAATTCCTCCCACGACCATGGGTAGTGAGACACATAGTTGTGCCTGCTCTAGGTGTTATTTCAAATTGTTCACAACGGCCATGATAATTGATCCCACGGTCAGGGACCCCTATGAACTTCCTCGACACTTATCATTTTTGCTTATTTTCTTTAGCCAATGCTCATCAACCATCCCATCAGCAAAAGTAAGCAATTACAACACAGATGAGCCTATAAACTGACAAATTAAAAATATCTCTAACATAAAGCATGCTCATTCCAAACATGTTGCAACAAACACTTATCATTGATCACAAGAGAAAAAATGACGACAAGAAGAATAAACCCTATTGAGGAGAGTGGCGAACCAAAAGTGAGATGGATCACAAATATTGCATGTGATATCATGTGTTGGTCATGAAAGGCTGAAGTCCCATTTCGGAATTTTTTTTTTTCCCTAAACTGAAAAGGGTAGAGTGGGTGGTTTCTAGAGGCGTCAAACTGCTTTTTATATATAAAAAAATCAATTAAAACATATACATCCATGTCCTAATTCAAATCAAATCAAATTTTAGAATATGTTTATCTTAATCACATATAGCCAAATCCTAATGGATACATCTTGAGTACTAGGATAATATATAGTTAAGATAAATAAATTTCATCATATTTGGATACATCCCAAGATCATGCGAGAGCATAGATCTCGAGGCGATCTAAAATATAAAAATCCCAAGATTAGCTGAGAGCACATATCTCGAGATGATAAAAATACACAAATTTCAAGATTGGATGAGAGGACAAATCTTGAGGTGATAAAAAATACAATAATCCCAAGATTAGCTAAGAGCACATATCTTGAGGTGATCCAAAATATCCAAATCTCAAGATCAGCAGAGAGCACAGATCTCGAGGTAATCTAACATATGCATAACCCAAGATCAAACAAGAGCACACATCTTGAGTTAATCTAAAATACACAGAACCCAAGATTAGCCGAGAGCACATATCTCGTGGCGATCCAAAATATCCAAATTTTAAGATTAGCAAAGAGCACATATCTCTAGGAAATCCAAAATATCCAAAATCTCAAAATTAGCAGAGAGCACATATCTCGAGACGATCTAAAATATTCAAATCTCAATATTAGCCGAGACCACAAATCTCGAGGTGATCGAAAATACACAAATCCCAAGATTATCTAAGGGCACATATCTTGAGGTAATCCAAAATACACATATCTCAGGATTAGCTGAGAGCACAAATCTAAAGGTGATCCAAAATTCACAAATCTCAACATCAGCCGAGAGCACATATCTTGAATTGATCTAATATATCCAAATCTCAAAATTATCTATGAATGCAAATCGATCGTGGGGGTTGTTAATTGACGTGGTTATCACACGATCAACCATGACCCATGAACCACAACCTGTAGATGGTTATTTTAAAAATGGTAAATGAGGTTCTTGTGGGAGGAGAAAGCTTAGGGCCATCTTGCTTGTGGTTACCAGAGTTGTCTATTGGTCTAGAAAGCTTAGGGCCAGCTTGCTGGTGGTTTCCAGAGTCATCTATTGGGCTCCGAGAATACTCTAAGACCATCCATAGTATTCCATAATAGTCTTAGCAAAAAGCCCACACATAAGGCTACCCATCTTCAGCCATGGCATTCTCACTTTAATTCTCGTGTCTTCGAGATTCCAAAGCAACCAAGATTATCAATGTGACACACATCTCAAAGTCCTCATTCACTGTAACTGATCATTGCACAGAACCAACAAAGCAAAATCTAGGGTCTATGGGTCAATAGTTCAATTGGGTTGACGTGGGATTGAAGCTACACTGATAATAAAATATAAACAGTATATATTATAATAATCAATAATAACATTCAATATATTATTAAAAGAATATAAAAAATATAATTAGTTAATTTAATATTTAAATTTTTACTATGCTTATATAAAAATATAGGTAAAATAGTTTAGATTTATAAAAAAAATAATTTTTCTACATGTGAGTAATGCATTATATGATTAATGCAATTTAGACAAAATTGATAATCCAAACGATTTGGATGACAAGTTGGCAGTTATGTCAGCATCTACGCAATTTTTATCTCTCTTTTCTTAAAAAATTAATTTTTTATAATTTAAAAATTTAACTTTTTATAATTTTTAAAAGTTACATATTTATACTAAACTATAAACCCTAATACCTAAAAAATTTAAGCCAAATATTATAAAATCTTATACCCAAAATTCAAAAAATAGAAATCCTAAATTCTAAGCCCAAGAAGCCCTACACCTGAAACTGTAAACCACAAGGGGTTTCTAGTTTACCGTTTATACTAAGATTTTATTAATAAAAATAATAATTTTTTTATAAAAAAAAGTGAGAAAGAAAAGATGGCCTGCATATTGGTATGAATGGCAATCTAGCACGATGGAATACCAATTCAGTCTATCTATTTAGCCTAAATATGATTATTGTTTAATTCATTATAATTAAAATTCAAATATATTCTTGAAAGATATTTTTTTATTATTTTCAAATTTCATAATATTGTTTTGCTAACAGGAAATTTTCAAATCAACCAAAGATAATGAATTTAATTAAAATAAATAAATAAATAATAAATGCTTATAAAATTATAAAATCCCAAAATTTCTCTTTCTTAGACTTAACCCTGGTTTTGTTTGAACAATGAAACCAAATCATATCTGTCACCTTTTGAACTGCATTGGAACCATAAATCCATTTTTGATTCTAAACTGAACTCTTGAACCAAACCTTTTAGCTTATGTTTTTGGTTTGAGGGTTAAGGAGGGAAAATAAAGGGACAGATAATGAGGGTCAAGTGAACCTTTCCTTTTGTTTGGATAATTTTTTTTAATTTTAACAAAAAAAGTAAAGGATTAACTCTGACCCTTCAAAACCTTTCGAGTCATCTTGTTTCTCAACCTCCCGATTTGGTATACTGGGGGAGGGCAAACATCTAAAATAATTTTAAGAATTTTAAAAATACTATAATACCCTTAATTTTTTAATTAATTGTTGAACAATACTTTTTAATAAGCAAATAATTGATAAATAATATTATTATATATCATTTACCTTTTTTTGTCTAACCAAATAATATTTATCAAGCAACACACCTTTCCTTTCCCTCATTAAAATTTTATTATCTAAACAAGTTCAACATTTCCTTTCCTTTTCTTTCCCTTTCTTTCCCTTTTTTCCGATCCTTTTCCTTTTTTACTTTTCCTTCCACTTTTGGATCCTACCACAATATTAAGATTCCGATTAATATTCTTAAGAGTTGTAAACAGAAACCGGAACCAAACCACCGGTTCCTTTTTTAATTATTTATATAAAAATTATATAATATATATAATTATATTTGTCAGTGACATAAACAGGCGAGCACTTTTTGAATCTTGAACCATAGCCAATGTGCAATTTTAAATCTCTACTTATATGTATGACAACATTGTTGCTATAATGCCATTTGATGCTTTGGCTGAGAATGTCTACTTGATTTAAAAATAAAAGGTTTAATCCCATATTTGATACATTTAAGTATGTTATGTTGCCATTTAGTCCCTCGAATCTAATTTTGCTGTCAGAGATACGCTTATTTTTCAAAAAGAGAAATTTTAATCTGCACCCTAACCGAAGTTAGGGTTCCGACTGTGGTGGCTGATGTGGAATTTTTTCATATAAAAATATTATTAAAAAAATATTACAAAATGAATTCTGGTTAATTAAGGAGCCATGTCTCGTAAGCCAAGAATCTCTTCAGCTCAAACAAATTCGAGCTATCATCACTGTCAAAGTTATCATAGATAGTCCTCTTGCTATTGGGGGTACTTATAGCCATTTAATTTTTAATTAGTTCTTTAATTCACCATGTATTAGATGAGGAGGCGACTACTAGAGAATCCAACTCTCCAAGAGCAAATCTAGGAGGCAAGATCTATAAATATAAAAGTTTTTTTTTTTTTTTTGCATGGCTGCATATTCATAATTGATGGTGGGCAAAGAGTAAAGGAGCACTTCTTGGCTCTCTCGTCCTTGCATCTTCACTATTTCACCCTTGCTTCCATTTGTAGTTTGAGATTTTTTGTTTTTTAATTCTTTTTGGTTAGTTATTGTTCTTCTTTGTGTTGGATTTTGCTGGATTAACAAGAGGATTAGAGTTTGTGGTTGTAATTTGAGAGGACTTTAACACGATTAGACTTTTGGGCTTAGATCATGTGCCTTGTGGTTTAGTTTCCTTTCAGGTTAAATGAAATTTGAATTTGAGCTTTTTTTATTATTGTGTTCGAGAATTCTTTTCTATTCTTGAAAGCCAAAAAAAAAAAAATTAAAAAACTTGTTTGATAATGTGATTTTTAAAATTATTTTAAAAAATTTAAAACAACAAAGTGTTTTTTTTTAACTGAGAATAACTTTTAATTTTTTTTTGAAATTTTAAATTTTAAAAACAATAACAAAATAAGGGAACAAATTTTACTTTTTTTGAATTTTAAAATTTTGTAAATTTATAATAAAATTTAAGAAATTGGAAGAAGTGTCAATGGTAACTCTCAACAAAAAATGTTCAGCTATTCTTACCAACTATTCTTTAATCAATTGTGGAGAACTTGAATTGATGTTGATGCTGAAACCATATGTGATAAAAAACACTCCCATTGAAGTGGGATAAGAGAAACTCGAGTTGCGTAAGCCTCTTTGATGGCGCACATTATGTCAAACTAGTAATGTTAAACACACCCTTCTTCAGAGAGAACCCAAGCAATAGTTTTAGTTTTTCATATTTGTTCTTGCTTTGCTCTTTTTTTGTTGATCATTCACATTACTGGTAGTGGCTTCAATTTCACTAGTATTACTCAGTGTTCAATCATGTTCTATTTGTTCAACAATCACATTCTTATATTTAGAGCACACACCACCCTTAAATGCATGTAAATAGGGCAAAACAGAGGAATGGAGGATTTCCAAGGCTAAGTACAAGCAACGCATGACCATGCTTATGGCTGTACATTTTCTAAAACTTTAAAAAAATCCAACAAGCTCTGAGTGTGGGCTCAAGCACGTCTATGCTCAAGTAGTGCTTCACAGAAGCATAGCCAGGGTGCCTAGAGTGGGGGCGTGCAACTTTTTTTTTTTTTGCACCAAGTGAAAAAACTATAAACAACACTGGGCTCAACATGGTCATAACCATAGTTATGGTCTTTTCTGAGGGAATGGTTGACTATCCCTGCTCTGGAACACTAGGGACGGACTCCCGAGTTGGAGTCATCTTCACGGGTCTCTACATCACCTAGCTAGTCCAGGTGATGGTCTTTACAAAGGGCTCATGCGATGAGCATGGTCAGGGGCTTCACCTCGATTAATGTTGACCCTTTGCAAGCCATGTAGATGCGGCATGTAACCAGGACGTTAAATGTATCCATTACCGTATCATTGGTCCCAAAGCTCTTGAGGACCCAGCTCCAGCTCCTACAACTGCTCCGTTAACTCCAGACACTGCACCATCCTCTCCAGTATCTAGCATACTAACAGCTCAGCTCCATCTCCTGATTCTCGTAATTTCAAGGCTTGTTGGCGAGGAGCATTCAACTGATGGCCACTTACCTTGTGTTTTGCTTTCAACCCGACCCCTTCTTACATTGGTGGTTCTCTTCAAGTGGGGGTGGACTCTAAGGATCTATCAGTTGACTCTAACTCCACTAAGAGAGCTGAGTTTTAATTGCCACCTGCTTCTATCTTTACAATTGTTTCTTGTACTTCATTTTCAAACTAGTATTATGCAGTTAGCATGAGGAGTTCCTTGCTAAACTATTTTATTACTATTAATATCTTTCTTTTTCTGCGATGTGTGTTTTATTTTAGTTTCTTTATTTTACAATTCTTTTGCTTCATTAGTGTCCCTTATGTCTTCTTAGGATTTTGGGCTTCACGGTTGTATGGAATTAGAACTCCCACGTTAAGAGTAGCAACACCACTCTGGATGAAACAATGATATTGAATTTTTTTTTACCAGAATTTTATTATTTGCCAATATTTATCTCTCCACTTCTATTGTTATAGCCATCTCAAAAGATATATCTCCTTGAAAATTCTCATTCAAGTGCAGCAATTGGCGATGTCAAAATTTACTTTATTTTCTTATATTTTTATTCGACAATTGTGTTAATACTTCCAAATGCTTTAGGCTTGTTTGATACTAGAAGTTTCGAGGTACAACACAACACAAGTTTTCTTATTCTTTGTTTGATTTGTAAGTAGGCTCAGAGTACAACACAAGTGGATAAAAACTTTTGTACCGAGGTTTGGAAGACTAAACCCTTAATAAAAAATAAAAAATTACAACCATACTATACCATATCCCACAACATTCAACTCTCCGACCTTGCACCTCCTTCACTTCCTCTGCCACCACATAACGTTCCCCATCTACATGGCCTTCTTCTCCCTCTTCAATTACATTTCCTCCTTTTTTTTCTCCCTCTTTCTTCTTTCCTTCTCATCTCTCTAATATTTTAGAGTTCTAGGGCCTCTTCAAAATAGGGACTGGCTAAGGTTTTGTAGAAGAGAGGAATGCATTGTTGAGATCATGAGCTTTTTCCTAATCTATTTCATTCAAAAATTAAATAATTGGAAGATTTAATTATGTTTATGATTGATTTTGAAGCATGTTACCATGTTTTATATCCTATCTTGGCTAATTCATATTTGTCTTTCTTTTCAATTTTTTTTTTCAATTTCGTATTTTCAAATGGATGTTTGATTAATAAAATCTACATCTTTCAGATAAAAAAGTGAGAAATATCTATATCAATATCTAAAAATTGAAATTAGATGCATACAATAAATAAATAAATATCTTATCATATTTCTATCCAAAAATTAAAAATTAAAATCCTACGAAAAATTAAATATAAATCTCTTTATATCTCTATCCATCCATGACACATGCATTGGATATGATTTTTATGGACATATCAAATATATTAGTGAATTCAAACAAAAAAATTACTATACATGCATACATCAATAATCAATCTATAAGTTTAGAGTTAATAATTTAAATTTAAATTATAGAGTAAAAGGTATCATAGTAATTTCATAATATTTTGTTCGATACTTGTTCAAATCAAACGGGGAACATCACAAAATATTTTGTACTGTTTATAGAATATGAAACATTGTACATGACAATTAGTTGTGATATGCTACAACTATTTATATTGTACTATATTGTACTAGTAGTATTTGTTTAGTTATGTATCAAACAGACCCTTAGAAGATTTATTCGAATGAATATTTTGGATCAAAAGTAAAGATTTGACCTCACTAACTATATAAGATCAGGGCTAGAGATTATAAAGTAACAAATCCAACTTATTCTCATGGGCAAATTGTTAAAAATTGCTTTTATGTGATCAACATTAGTACTGAAGAACTAATAGAAGAGACAAAATCAATAGCATTTTCAACCTTAAAATATCCTCACGAAATATAATCATCAAATATTTTATTCATTCAAAAGTTTTCTATACCATGTTTTTTATAATGAAGTATTTGATGTTTTTGCAAAGAAATATCTCAAATTTCAATTTATATTGGTTATTAATACAATTCAAATTCTCTATTTCATAATTTATTGGGAAACCTTTTTTGTTTGATCTAGTTTGTTAGCATTGGAAAGAAATTACACTCATCTCCAAGCTTTGTGATATTTTGAACTAGTATTTTTTTGTTAGAAAAGACACTTTTGTATTTATTTGAATTTAAAACTTAGTTATCAAGTGTTTACCAAGCTTTATTAAATATTCAATTAAATTCTTATATAAAATATAAAATTAACTATATTTAAATTAAGATATAATTAGTTAACATTTCATTTGCCAAAGTAGAACCCTTAAAGTTGAAAGTTGTCACTTTGGTCTTTAGTTTTATTGTTTCTTGTCCAAGTTCTTATATTACAAGTTCTTTGACTTTTTAATATTTTCCTTGTCATTCTCTATGTTATTGTTTGATATTTTTTCATGTTTTTTTCCTTCTTTTTTTTTTTTGTCTGGTTTTATGTAATGTAATCAATTAATTTTGCAGATGGAATATTTTCCATGTCTTCTGATAATTAATTAATTAATTTTCTTGCTAAGATATGTTAGTTAGCTTTAAAATATAAGAATTAAAATAAGATAATATAGCAAGAAAAACGTATGCAAGTTTGTTTAACAATTTGCGCTTCAAATGAACCATTTCATTGTTTCACTTGTAATTCAATTTTGTTAAATATCTATAAATATGAAATATTGGAAAGAATTTTGATAGAGGTTCATGATCATTCTTTTTTTTTTTTCTTTTCATTCTTGTTCTTTGCCACAAACCTTCATTTCTGCTCGTCCTTTTGGAGATTTCTATGTTGTTGTTGGCATAAATTTTTTTTTTTTTTTGGCTTTGTTAATTCTAAAGGATATTGGCACAACCTAGCAGCAATTAAGTGCGGGAAAATAATCCTTATTTATAGTACTATTCTAGTGTGCAAAGCCACTCCCATTGTTTGATATTCTTGTTAAGTGAAGGTGGTATTGCTTATTTGCTATAAGAAATCTTACCTTCTTTTCCTGAAGTAAGTGATGTAGATATTGATACCATAGAGGCTTCATGGAAGAAATTTTAAAAATGATGAAGTTCATTAAAACCCCTGCACACGTAGGGTTTGGAGATAAAAAAGAAGGAGAAGAAGAAGAAGAAGAAGAAGACGAAGACGAAGAGAAACGTTTGAAAACTTGAAAAAAAAACATGCAAGAGAGCATACGGTTTGCCTGTGGTTTGGAGAAGAAGAAGAAGAAGAAGGATATGAGTGGTTTGATTATGCAAGTCTCGAGATGTATGTTGGTAATCCCAAGGGGCAGGGCGTGATAACCTACTATTTTTTTTTTGATAAATTTCAGATAAGCACGGTTGTGCTTAACATGCACGCCGTGCTTAACAAGCCGAGCTCTAGGGTATTGGTCACGTTGCTGCTCGGCTACTTGTGATTAATTTTAAAATAATACCTTTTTAGTATGTTTTAAAAACATTACTGTCATAAATTCATTAGGATCAAATAGAAAATATAGTAAAAATAAATTATAATTTGAAATTAGAAGGAGTAAAGGGAGAACATGCAAATATTGGGTGCTTCAAAATATTTTTATTTGAAAATAAATTAAATTTGAATAATTTTATATTTTTTGACCATTTTGAAGACATTGCTTGCAAAGGGAATCTTGGAAACTGGAAAAGATAGATATGCATGCATACGGATAACTAGTAACAACGAAAAAAGGGTTGCGCTTGCCCTGTCCCTAATGGAGAAGATGATGATGATGATGATGATGAAGAAGAAGAAGAAGAGAAAAGTTGCAAAATAATTAAAAAAAAAACACTACACGCATAGGGTTTAGAGATGAAAAAGAAGGAGAGGAGAAGAAGAAGAAGAAAAAGAAGAAGAAGTCGAAGACGAAGACGAAGACAAATGTTTGAAAACATGAAATAAAAAACCTGCAAGAGAGCTAAGGGTTTGCCGGTGGTTTGTAGAAGAAGAAGAAGAAGGATATAGGATTTTTGATTGTGCAAGTCTGGAGATGTATGTTGGGAATCCCAAGGGCCAGGGCCTTATATCCCACTAATTGTTTTTTGATAAATTTCAAATAAGCACGGCTGTGTTTAACACGCACGGCAATGCTTAACAAGCGGAGTTCTAGGGTATTGGTCGCGTGGCTGGTCGGCTACATGTGATTAATTTGAAAATAAGACATTTTTAGTATTTTTTAAAAACATTACTGTCATAAATTCATTAGGATCAAATAGAAAATGTAGTAAAAATAAATTATAATTTGAAATTCGAAGAAGTAAAGGGACAACATGCAAATATTGGGTGCTTTATAATAATTTTATTTGAAAATAAATTAAATTTGAATAAATTTATATTTTTAGACTGTTTTGAAAAAAAAAGCTTGCAAAGGGAATCTTGGAAAATGGAAATGATAGATATGGATGCATAGGGATAACTAGTAACAACGAAAAACGTGCTGCGCTCGCCCTGTCCATAATGGAGAAGATGATGATGATGATGATGATGATGATGAAGAAGAAGAAGAGAAAATTTGCAAAATAAAAAAAACGCTGCACACGTAGGGTTTGGAGATAAAAAAGAAGGAGAGGAGAAGAAGAAGAAGAAGAAGAAGAAGAAGAAGAAGAAGAAGAGGAAGACGAAGAGAAAACGTTTGAAAACTTGAAAAAAAAACATGCAAGAGAGCATACGGTTTGCCTGTGATTTGGAGAAGAAGAAGAAGAAGGATATGAGTGGTTTGATTATGCAAGTCTCGAGATGTATGTTGGTAATCCCAAGGGGCAGGGCTTGATAACCCACTAATTGTTTTTTTGATAAATTTCAAATAAGCACGGCTGTGCTTAACATGCACGCCGTCCTTAACAAGCGGAGCTCTAAGATATTGGTCACGTGGATGCTCGGCTACTTGTGATTAATTTTAAAATAATACCTTTTTAGTATGTTTCAAAAACATTACTGTCATAAATTCATTAGGATCAAATAGAAAATATAGTAAAAATAAATTATAATTTGAAATTAGAAGGAGTAAAGGGAGAGCATGCAAATATTGGGTGCTTCAAAATATTTTTATTTCAAAATAAATTAAATTTGAATAAATTTATATATTTTGACTATTTTGAAGACATGGCTGGCAAAAGGAATCTTGGAAACTGGAAAAGATAGATATGGATGCATGGGGATAACTAGTAACAACGAAAAAAGGGTTGCGCTCGCCCTGTCCATAATGGAGATGATGATGATGATGATGAAGAGAAAAGTTGCAAAATAATAAAAAAAAACACTGCATGCGTAGGGTTTGTAGATGAAAAAGATGGAGAGGAGAAAAAGAAGAAGAAGAAGAAGAAGAAGAAGACGAAGACAAACGTTTGAAAACATGAAATAAAAAACCTGCAAGAGAGCATAGGGTTTGCCTGTGGTTTGGAGAAGAAGAAGAAGAAGGATATGGGAGGTTTGATTGTGCATGTCTTGAGATGTATGTTGGGAATCCCAAGGGCCAGGGCCTGATATCCCACTAATTTTTTTTTGATAAATTTCAAAAAAGCACGGTTGTGCTTAGCATGCACGGCCGCGCTTAACAAGCGGAGCTCTAGGGTATTGGTCGCGTGGCTGGTCGGCTATTTGTAATTAATTTGAAAATAATACATTTTTAGTATTTTTTTTAAAAACATCACTGTCATAAATTCATTAGGATCAAATAGAAAATGTAGTAAAAATAAATTATAATTTGAAACTAGAAGAAGTAAATGGACAACATGCAAATATTGGGTGCTTTATAATAATTTTATTTGAAAATAAGTTAAATTTGAATAAATTTATATTTTTGGACTGTTTTGAAGACATGGCTTGTAAAGGGAATCTTGGAAAATGGAAATGATAGATATGGATGCATAAGGATAACTAGTAACAACGAAAAAAGTGTTGCACTCGCCCTGTCCACAATGGAGAAGATGATGATGATGATGATGATGATGATGATGAAGAAGAAGAAGAAGAAGAAGAAGAAGAGGAGAAAATTTGCAAAATAAAAAAAAACGCTGCACACGTAGCGTTTGGAGATAAAAAAGAAGGAGAGGAGAAGAAGAAGAAGAAGAAGAAGAAGAGGAAGATGAAGAGAAACGTTTGAAAACTTGACAAAAAAAACATGCAAGAGAGCATAGGGTTTGCCGGTGGTTTGGAGAAGAAGAAGAAGAAGGATATGAGAGGTTTGTTTGTGCAAGTCTCGAGATGTATGTTGGTAATCCCAAGGGGTAGGGCATGATAACCCACTAATTTTTTTTTGATAAATTTCAGATAAGCATGGCTGTGCTTAACATGCACGCCGTGCTTAACAAGCGGAGCTCTAGGGTATTGGTCACGTGGCTGGACGGCTACTTGTGATTAATTTGAAAATAATACCTTTTTAGTATGTTTTAAAAACATTACTGTCATAAATTCATTAGTATCAAATAGAAAATATAGTAAAAATAAATTATAATTTGAAATTAGGTGTAAAGGGAGAGCATGCAAATATTAGGTGCTTCAAAATATTTTTATTTAAAAATAAATTAAATTTCAATAAATTTATATTTTTTGACTATTTTGAAGACATGGCTTGCAAAGGGAATCTTGGAAATTGGAAAAGATTGATATCGATGCATAGGGATAGCTAGTAACAACGAAAAAAGGGTTGCGCTGACCTTGTCCATAATGGAGAAGAAGATGATGATGATGATGATGATGATGATGATGATGATGAAGAGAAAAGTTGCAAAATAATAAAAAAAAAAAACACTGCACGCGTAGGGTTTGGAGATGAAAAAGATTGAGAGGAGGAGGAGAAGAAGAAGAAGAAGAAGAAGAAGAAGAAGAGGAAGATGAAGAGAAACGTTTGAAAACTTGAAAAACAAAACCTGGAATAGAGCATAGGGTTTGCCGGTGGTTTGGAGAAGAAGAAGAAGAAGGATATGGGAGGTTTGATTGTGGAAGTCTCGAGATGTATGTTGGTAATCCCAAGGGCCAGGGCCTTATATCCCACCAATTTGTTTTTGATAAATTTCAGATAAGCACGGTTGTGCTTAACATGAACGCCGTACTTAACAAGTAGAGCTCTAGGGTATTGGTTACGTGGCTCGTCTGCTACTTGTGATTAATTTGAAAATAATACCTTCTTAGTATTTCTTAAAAACATTACTGTCATAAATTCATTAGGAACAAATAGAAAATATAGTAAAAATAAATTATAATTTGAAATTAGGAGTAAATGGATAGCATTCAAACATTGGGTGCTTCATAATAATTTTATTTGAATATAAATTAAATTTGAATAAATTTATATTTTTGGACTGTTTTGAAGACATGGCCTGCAAGGAATCTTGGAAAATGGAAAAGATACATATGGATGCATAGGGATTACTAGTAACAACGAAAAAAAAGGCTGCGCTCACCCTGTCCATAATGGAGAAGATGATGATGATGATGATGATGATGATGATGATGATGATGATGATGAAGAAGAGGAAGAAGAAGAAGAAGAGAAGAAGAAGAAGAAGAAGATGATGATGAAGAAAAAGAGAAAAGTTGCAAAATAAAAAAAAAAAAACCAACGCGTAGGGTTTGGAGATGAAAATGAAGGAGAGGAGAAGAAGAAGAAGAAGACGAAGAGAAACGTTTGAAAGCTTGACAAAAATAACCTGCAAGAGAGCTTAGGGTTTGCCGGTGGTTTGGAGAAGAAGAAGAACAAGAACAAGACGAAGAACAACGACGCGGGATGTTCGATTGTGCAAGTCTCGAGATGTATGTTGGGAATCCCAAGGGTCAGGGCCTGATATCCCACTAATTATTTTTTTTTGATAAATTGCAGATAAGCACGGTTGTGCTTAACATGCACGACCATGCTTACCAAGCGAAGCTCTAGGGTATTGGTCGCGTGGGTGGTCGGCTACTTGTGATTAATTTGAAAATAGTACCTTTTTAGAATTTTTTAAAAACATTACTGTCATAAATTTATTAGGATCAAATAGAAAATATAGTAAAAATAAATTATAATTTGAAATTAGAAGCAGTAAAGGGATAGCACTCAAATATTGGGTGCTTTATAATAATTTTATTTGAAAATAAATTAAATTTGAATAAATTTATATTTTTTTGACTATTTTGAAGACATGGCTTGCAAAGGGATTCTTGGAAAATGGAAAAGATAGATATGGATTCATTTAATGCACTTCAATGATGCATAGTTTAATATTTTTTAATTTTTTTTTAAAAAAGTTGCCATATTTTGAGAAAATATATTTATTTATATAATTATTCCCTTATTTTATTTATACATCTCTTTAAAACCACAAATTATTAAAGTGGAAGAGTAATGGTAGAAACCCCTTTCAATCAAATCACATTATGTATATCCATCAAAGAACTACACAGAAACAACAAATGCACACACATAATGCTTTTTTTATCGAGGAAGAGAAGTGAAGAACGGCTTGGGAGGTAAGTGATGGCCGGCGAATGCCGGCTTTTTTTTAAAAAACAAATAATGCAATTTTTTATTTAATTACAAAAATAGGTATATTTTAAATTATTTATGAGTTTAGGAAGAATGAACAACCGTACAGGCATTTTTGTGCATTGCATACGGCTATACAATGGAATTGAATTTTCCCCTTTTCTCTTAAAGGACGAGGGAAATGTAATCCATTCGATCCAGATCGCTGAATCATCTATTTAGAATTAGGATACCCGTTTTGATTATTTTTAAAGAAAACGGGACCATTTTCCCCTTTTTCGTGTAATTTGCAAGGAAAATTAATGAAAATAGGACTATTTAAAATTTTTAGCCAACCACCTTAATATTTTTTTAAAAGTATTTCTTAATAAATTAAATTCCATCCCACAACAACCTGGAGCTTTCTCATGGTATATTATCCCAACAAGGACCAAAATAAAATGTTTATTGTTAGTTTTCTAATATTTGAATTAAAATAATTTATAATTATAAATAATCGATCAATTTTGAACCAAATCCAATGATTTAAAAGCCAATTTAAAGCTGTGGGGTCTAGTTTTAGATGAAACTTATTTTGTGTTTTCTATTTTTTTGTATTCCTGACATAAAATATTCTTTTAATTATGAGTCTAGATCTATAAATATCAGTAAATGTGGCTTGTGGACCACCGACGGGATTCTATATCGGCACTGAATGCACAAGCTCCTGCAAGTCATCAACAAAAAAATCCAATCTCATCCACAGAACATGATAACGTGTGGGTCTGGTCGTTCCTTGAAAAGACCAGTAATGTAATGGTTTTTGGTCGCCGGAGTTAAATCAGTAGACGACCAGTATGACAAGACTGATTGGTGTGACAGTAAAAAACTAAAACAGGAGATTTAAACTTGCAAAGTATGAGATTAATGGCATTTCATTTCAAAATAGTTATTATTTGCAATTAAAAATTACATATTCCATCAATGCAATTGCACCTCATGTACAAAATTGGAGAAATTATTGGGTGCTTTATAATAATTTTATTTAAAAATAAATTGAATTTGAATAAATTTATTTTTTTCGACTGTTTGTAAAGGAAATCTTGGAAAGATGGAAAAGATAGATATGGAAGATTCATAATAATTCTTTTTATATTTTATTTTTATGTTAATCCAAAACATGGCTTTTCAATTCAATGTTAAAGTGAAAATGATGAAATTTCTTATCATCTTGTTATTTCCATGCATTTAATGCACTTCAAAGATGTATAGTTTAATATTTTTTAATTTTTTATAACAAAGTTGCCATATTTTGAGAAAATATATTATTTATATAATTATTCCTTATTTTATTTATTTATACATCTCTTTCTAGGATATTTGAGAAATATTTTACTATATTTAAATGATGAAAAAACTTATAAATTAATTTACTAATTTAAGGTAATTCCTCATGCTAATTAACTAAGGAAACAAAAATTAGAACTACGAAATTCTAAGGATATATATGAAAAAAATAGGTCTATGTTGTAATTCTTGATTTTTTTTCATATATATGTATATATATAACCAATTAATCAATAAGGGAATACTTAAAATAATTTGAAATATTATTTTAAAACCAATATTTAAAATACAAATTATATGAATATGTTTTGTCTTAGCCCAAATTCAAGGCCCAAACTCTAAGCTTATTTTCAATTGATTACATTTGTCATGCCTTGTCCTCATATTCTTTAGTATCGA